>JAFIDM010012231.1:89106072-89117365 GCA_023159025.1 Thereuonema tuberculata
TTTATTCCTAACGGCAGACTGCCTATTGTTAAACGTTTTCCTGCTCGTAGCCCCGCTGTGCCAACAGGAGAGAAGCTTCTCACATCCATTTCCCGTTATTAGCCTACTTTCCGAAAAAAAAAAAAAAATTACGCTAAGAAAATAGGCCTACCTGTTGTTTGTGTGTAGGTTGTTCCTGATAATTTTTTGAATCAGTGAAAGGATCTCCTTGAAACTTGGATTTAGTTTTATCTTTTGTATTTGAAATTTCTTCGCGTTGTTCCCTATGGATTCCATTGCGTGTGAAAAAAAATGAACAAAAAAATTTCCATAGAAACTAACAATTACTTCTCTTTTGGCAAACAATGAATTACCATACAATGCCTAACAATGAATGGTAAATTCATTTAAATTTTGAGATTACTTTGATTTGAGTAAAATGAACGCAGGACTGACTTAAAATACTTGCTTATGGATTTAATTCATTTATAACAAATGGACAATTTCACAGTAAGACTGTCGGTCTGGTGATCGTTATAAATTTATAACAGTACCGATACTTTTCTTCTGTATTGTTTTTAAGATTTAAAAGCAAATAAATACATAAATAAATAAAATAAAATAAAGCAACAACAAAAAACGCAACAATTTAAGAAAGTATGCTTCAATAAATAAATAAAAACAGTCATCTTTCTCGTTAATAATGTAAATTTTTCATGAAGGCAAACTCGATGAATTTATTAATAAAAATTCCATGTTTCTACTATATAAGTCTAAAGCAAAAGAAACATAAGAGTACAAATATAATTACCAGTAGAAAGTGAAACTTGTCTTAGAATGGTAACGTTTTTTCATCCAATAAAATGACTTCCTCTTTCCTTCCATTGCCGTCACACAAATACGGAAGTTTTCTTCGTCTAAGAGAGTTATTTCTATCTTTTCGAAAAATCTGTAAGTGCCACTTTATAAACGTAATTTGAAAGATCAGAGAGAGAGGAAAACCGAGAGCTTCATAAGAACATTTGGTTTGTAAACACTGTTGATTACTTTCAACTGGTTTTGAGCTGCAGCTGTTCAATCCTTACAACGAAAAATTAAAAAAAAATCACTGTATTAGGTACTGTACCATCTGTTGTGGGTTCAGTTCTTGTCTTATAATCAAAGAGAAGTCTTTAAATGTGAATTATCAAGAATTGCTGTTCTAAATTTTTTTTGTTAAAATAATTAAGTTTTGTGCAACTTATATAAAAAAAAAAAAAAAAACAAACGATGATCTTTAATTTACAGTACGTCTCATAATTCATGCTAAAAGTATTTATTTGTTCAGAAATGAAAAACTAAATACTGCACACAACAAATCACGCCTTTGGGTTTGTGAACAGAGGAAATCAGAACGGCCGTTTTTTGTTTTTTTTGTTTTTTTAATTATTTATTTATTTATTTATTTCTGTGTCTGTAATTTTACTCTGTGATCGTATTTCTGACCATAATTTACCTATTATTCTTTGTAAGTTATTTGTTTTATTCGCAAGCTAATTGAAATTCATATACGAGTATATTTACAACTAGCGTATACGCCCCGTCAACAATGACAGGAGAAGAATGTAACGGCTTTTAGTTGAGATAGAAAGTCTGTGTTTAAATATTTTTAATTTCTTCATTCACGTCAAGAAATGTGTCTAACAACTCTTCAGTTCGTCGCTGAGGACGTGCTTCTGCATCTAATGCTCGTATGGCCTGCGCTAGTAGTAGGCTAAAAATGAATATTGAACTTTAAATTTTAATTTAGCAGGCTTCGCTAAAATTAATGAGTTATTTTTTTTTTTCCCTGGCTCTTCTCTCATTGCGTAACACATACAGAGGGAGTGCTAAAGATATTTAAAAACAATAATCTGAATGTAGCCCGCTTGATCTAAAGGATAAGACGTCTGACTTCGGATCAGAAGATTGCAGGTTCGATTCCTGTTGCGGACGTTTCATTATAAAAAATTATTTCTATTTTCACTGCAAATTTAAATTATTTTCCAAACAGAGGAAGTTCGTTAGACACCGACAGATCTGGAAAACTATATAAGCGATTATTATTATTTATTATTTAATCGCCCGTAACACCCAATACTGGGTATGGACGCTCTCCTACCAGAGGAGTTTAGGCTAGATACCGCAAGGGGGCGCCAACCCCAAGGGAAGAAACGGACAACACAGAAGAAAGTGAAACACCCATGCCACTGCCGGGATTCGAACCCAGGTACTGGCGCATTGGACACCACGGCTGGCCGCCGCCGAGACCGCACGACCACGCCAGCACGGCATATAAGCGATAGCAATTGAATGATACAAATTATGATTGATAAAAAAACTCTTTTATTCTGGTTAGTTTTACTAACTTTGGAAACCACCAAAATGATAATAAGTTGTTTTTTTCTGCTCCTTCTTGAACCATGCTAATTTATACATGAAGGTCGGATGCCCAAAAATATGCCTTTGCACATTCTACATCGATTAAAACTCTCTTCTCGAATTAAATAAAATAAATAAGTTTGGCTACGTCAAACCATTGCATTTCAATTGTTTTCTAACAGTCTAATAGACCTTGGGCTTAGATCCTAAAATATGTTGATAACTTATTTATCAACAAGTTTTGATTTTAAATAGCAAAAGAGTACGGAAAAAAAATCGAAGAAAGAAATACACTGATTTTTACGCTTTATGATTTTTCTGTACTAATCCTCATAAGCATTTTCTGTTCAGTTCGAATTATTAATCTGACCTTCAATTCAAAATAGATTACTTTTTTATTCACATTACAAGAATGCCAAAATTACAAAATGCTCAAAATTACAAGAATTTTGAGATTCTTAAGTACTTAAAGTTTACGAAATACCTTACAAAACAGCGTCATCAACGCTCTTATAAAAATGGAATTAACAATTTAGGCCAAAAGCAACCATTTCCTGTGAAAATGTCTGTTTGGGACAGACATTTCAATGGTCAAGAAAAAAAAAAAATTCTTCCGCAACCCTGTAAATCATTACAACCAAATTTAAAGATGTACCAAATTCTTATATCCATTTTTCTTTTTTCTTTTATTTCTATATATTATTCCTAAATCTTATGCCAAATATTATGTTCGATAAATTGCTGGATTTCTTTATTTTTTGCAACAACGGCCCTAGGATTTCTTCGTGATTAACCGAGAAATTCCTGAGTCCTTTGTAATGCCTGTTTTATAAATTAATCTGGGATTAAAGTATACATTTCATAACAGAATCAAGGACAATGGTAGTAAATGGCGATTTAAATAAAGCTTTCAGATTTTGATATAATTAAAAAAAAAAAAAAAAATCTACTATATATTTTTTTTTTAGTATATAAACTGGAAATATTAAAGGGAAAAAGTCTTCCCACTAATAAGTGACTTTGCTTTTTTTATTTGGGAAACACAGTGCCCAGTAATGTAGCTCATCCACCACCATCGATGACACTTGCTCCAAATGTCCTGTTTAGCTTTGAGAAAAAAATAAAGCAGGAATTTCCACCGGCTTAAGATGGTGCTATTCTCCCATCAATCATGTGATGAGCAGTGATAGCACAGCAATAATAAAAAGTTAATTAGGAAAAAACTTATTAAGTTTATCAGCTAAAAAATTTTAGTCAAAACAAAAACTTTGCTGTGATCATATTACAATGTGCCTGCAGTTGTAATAAATAATAATAACAAATATTTCTCCATTAATTTATAATTAGGTTTAAGCATAGGTCACGTCATTGATTTACAAATAAATGAATGAAAACATATATCTATAAATTATGAGAACGCTTTTAATGTATAGAATTTTTTTTGTGTGCTAAGGGATTAGTAATAATACACCAACGCGTGAAAACTAATGATTTGTTAATAAAGCATTGCTTCTTCAATAGGCTACACTTTGGATTAGAGGTATTCCAATTAATAATCTATAAAACAATGAATTTGAAAGCATTAAGAAATGGAATAAAGAACGAAAGAATTGTGTTTCCTTTCGCTTTCATCAAAAGAAAGCCGTTTTCTCTTACAGAAATCTCCAGAGTTAGGTAATGATTTACATGGTGATGTGCTCTGATTCAAATTTCAGAAATGTTTAAATCAGCGAGGAGACAGTGAACGAATTTATTTATGACAAGCCGGATACCGTCGCTTCGCTCCGGAACCCTTGCATTTATAGCATAAAAAAAAGAATAACAAAAAAAAAAAAAAACTTTTTTTATTTAGAAAATTAATATCGAGATCGGAAAATGTACGAGTTCCCAGCCCGTTGTGGCCTTGTCCGGATAACTCAGATGTATTGCGGGTTGGCGCCACACACCTAAATATCGATAAAGCAACTTTAAAGCGAAAATATAAATCCTCTTTATTCCCTATCCCGTGGGAATTTCGAAAAATCCTTGTCTACATCTTAAAGGGAACCTCTATGCAACATTTCAGCTTTCTAGGTCCAAGGGTTTGGGCTGGGCGTTGATGAGTCAGTCAGTGAGTGAGTCAGACTTTTCTTTTTATATAGGTAAATGATGTTACTACTGGCAGTAATGGTAGAGGTTGTTATTTCTTCTCCCACACCATTAGATCCAAAAATGAAAAAAAAAAATATAGGATTTTGAACCCCTTATTTGTGGATAGAAGGGGTGGCCTGGAAGGCCCATCCTTTTATTTGTAAACGCCCCATTTCCCCTTCCATCCGGAAAAGGGCACTAGTTTCTTTCTGATTAAACGACTAAAAAATCCTCATAACCCTGAGCACGATTTAGTAACGGAGTCTCAAAACTATTGTAATGCAATGACTATTTGGTCGCAGAAAGTGTGTCGGCATTTTGGAAGCATGTGAGAGCTATTTCAGTTATATCATACAGTTTGCATTACAAATTGCCTTTCACCTTATATGAATTTTTTTCCTTCTATATCTGAAATTGTAAAAATCAGATTCAAAAGTGCATTTATTCACAGGTGAAATATTTTTTTAATTTAATTTTCCACGCGATCACTGCTTTCACAACTGACCACAATCAACGGGACTTCGATTGGGAAGTAAGACCATGGGAAATTAAATAAATACCTTCATATTTCTGTTCGCTGATTCCACAAATACTGATCTGTTTCTGAAGCTTTTTATTGAATAAATACAAAACAAATCAGTATAATATCCATCAAATTTCGGATAAAGCTGTATTTTTATAGCGTGTTGCCACGAAAAACATGACCGCAATTTTATGTTACCGGTAACAGAACATAATTTGTTTTGAATAACAACATCAGTTTGAAAACATAAAATCCATTTTTAGTTAATCCTAGATATATGATGCACTTTCAATTTAAAAACCTGAAGATATGATATAAGTATAACTTAAAAAAAAAAATGGTCCATTTAATCAGATTGTCGCGAGATACAGGGCGAGATGTATGCACCGCACACGGCGCCGACTATAACCTACAAGCTTTTTTTTTTTTTTTTTGATAAGTTGTATTAGAGCATCTGTCAAACCCTTTGATTATAATTTATAACTTATGATTATTAATTTAATAATAAAAAATAGTTGTATATTGCCTATATTCTATTTTTTTCTTGGGTATCCACACTGTTGCCGATATAGGCTATCACGCGATGGCTCACACAAAAAAGAAAAATAAATGTGATCAAGCAAATTCATAATACTTTAACCAAAAGTATCCTTAAATAATAAAAGAAATGCTTTTCTTTACCAAACTATGCCCTAAAATGGTTAAAATATGCTTTCAGTATTATCTGAATCAGAGTTATCTGAGAATTTTTTATACTTAAAAATGGAAAGGAAGCTCAGGAGGAAAATCTATGATATAAACTGTCCGGCCACTTTATTAGGTACAACCCTGCTGAGCGCATTAATGTCTGAACCCGTTGTGATTCACAACAACTCTTCAAGCCCGTGGGGACAGTGTCATGGTGTGGGGGATGTTTTCCTGGCACACGTTAGATCCATTGATATCTCTGGAGGCACGTCAGGATGCTAGAGCATACCTAAACATCGTAGCTGACGACGGGCAACCTTACATGTTAACAGTTAATCCTCATGCAGATGGTTACTTCTAGCAGTATAATGCGTCGGTGCACAAAGCCCGCATCACTATGGGATGGTTTGAGAAACATGACGATGACTTTTCCTTGCTGCAGTGTCCCGCTCAATCCCGGAACTCAGCCCGATTGAAAATTTGTGGGTTGAGCTGGAACAGGCTATTCGCTCCTGGCCTACAGCTCCATCAAATCTTCAGGAACTGCGTGGCACACTCATGTCTGCATGGTACACAATACCTCAACAACGTTTTCAGCATTTTGTGGTATCCGTGCTTCAACAAATTCAGGCTGTTTTGAGGGCTAGAGGAGGCCTAACACGCTACTAGGTAGGCGTACCTAATAAAGTGGCCGGACAGTGTATCATGAAAATCTAGGATTCTATTTATTCTTACTCCAATAATTGTTATATTTGCAAATAATCCTTCCAAATAATAGAGGAAATGTAAATTCTGTTCTTTAAATATATCATTTTAGACAATACGAATGCAATGAACCACAAATAAGACAAAACAATCGTCAGTCCTCCATTAACTGATTTGACAGGAAAAATGCGATTAAACGGAATGAATGCTTTGGATTTCTGCTGACTTACTGCGCAGTCGATTGTGAAGCTCCAATCATCAAGTATGTGATCCTTTTCACTGAAGAAGTTAAGCTATGTAATTCCATTCATTCTGTAAATTTAGACACACAAAACTAACGTCGACTTCCGAGTAACAATGAAAGATGTCTCAAGGTTTCGAGCATTGCAGGGTGCAAGGTGAAAGGCCAAACTGTGCTTCTGCCCCATTGTGGAAATTTGTTAGTCCTGTGTTATTCCGATAGGAGAGATACAGTTGACGACTGTTTCTTCAGTGAAAACTCAGTTCACTGATTTGAGAATGAGAGGATGATATTTTCCATAAATTATATTCTCTCCATATACAACTACATGCATCTTTAAATTTTCACAGAGGTGATGCTTTTGTTCCACTAAAAACAAATTATTACCACAAATAACTCCCTCATACAATGTTGTCTTAGATCTACACCAAGTTTCATCAATCAACACTTACTGTAACTTAACCAGCAACGTGATCCTGGAGGGAAGGAATCTTTTTTCTACTTATACGCCTACAGTCACAATTTCAGCTGAAGAAATGTTTTCCTTGAATTCTACGATCACTTTTAGCAGCCAATAGACACGGATGTGTGCAATAACTTCAGGTTACAACACGTACTATAGAAGTAGGGTCTATAGTGTTCAAGCTTTATCCTAAGGAACTGAAGCTTACAACTGCATATACTACAACCATGATTTCATGATTAATCCAACTGATTTAGAAGAAGTTTCAATTGCATTGTCTGCTAAACCTTAATATAATGATTGAAGTAAATATTCTGGTTTCAGTTACTTGGGTTTTCCTATTTTACAAGATTCTATGTTTTTATTCGAAATATAAATAATCCAAAATGAAACCTGTTAGTAGTTCGTCCTACGTTGTCAAATTTAAAAGCACTAAGCTTAGCACAGGACATCCAAGTAAATAAATATGTTGAAATTCTCGTAAGTTAAATCGATGAAGTAAAGGAAATTTGAAAATTCATCGTCGACATTTAAAATGACGTCTCAATGACATCCAAATCAAGATTAAAAACTTGCTCTTTGATCTACAAAAATACCAAGGAAAATCTGATATGATACTGATGTGAATATTAAGAATGATTCACCCTGACTCTCCTTGCAGCCTTCTGATCAAAGTCAGTTCTCCATGAAATGCGCACAACGATTGGCGGAAAGAAATGACTGCTATTCTTAATTCACAAACTGAGGTGAAAGCTTATACATTTACAAGGTGTCTACAAAATCTGAATGAAAAAATTCCCTGATTTTTTTCCTGATTTCACGAACAATTTCTTTTAAAATTCCCTGATCATAAGAGAAAAATTCCATGATTTTTAACTACGTGGTAAATATTTACTATTTTCTGTAAGCATACTAAAAGAATAAGCAAAAAATTCTGTAAAAATAGTATTTATGAAATACTTAAAAGAGAGAGAGAGAGAGAGAAATAAAAAATTATAAATTAATGAGTTTACAATATCTTAAAAGATTTATTGCAACAATATACATAAAATTAAACTCAAAACTGAATTTGAGATTCATTGTAATATACAGCATGATACTGATTATTTAAATTTTTGAAAGCTTTATCGCAGCAATTTCATTTTCAATCACTTCTGATTCCTTTTGTGCTGCTTCTAAGATTTTAATTTTTTGTCATTAAGCCTTTTCAGTTCTTGAATGCTCCCATAAGATAGGCACTCGCGCTAGGCAAAAGATCATAAATTTCCCTGATTTTAAGTAATAATTGCAAAATTCCCTGTTTTTTTCCAGAATAACAAAATTCCATGACAATTCCCGGTTTTCCCTGATTTCCTGGTTCTGTAGACACTCTGATTTATGGTGATGGCTTTTGCAAATAAAACCGCAAGAAATAGAGATCTCTGCATAAAAATCTTGAAATCTTTAAAACACAACAAGCAGAGAATTACAAAAAACTTCGCAGTTATTATAAAAAAAAAAAGTCTTGCTTCAGTCACTAACTTTCATAATTGGTGAAAGAACACCACCTATCGGAGTAGTTTTTAAAATGTAAGTTTATGGGGTAATTCCTAAAAACAAATTAGTAAATAGACGCGAACAATGATTTTTAGGATATTTGGTGTATTTTTTTCTTTTCTTTTCAATCAAGAAATACTCGAATTTGCTTTATATACTCACAAAAAACATTTGTTTCAGCTGTGACGTCAACTCATACTAAACTTCCGATTGTCCTGTGACTCTTGCATTTCCTTCTATGAAAGCAGCAACAGTTTTCGACTAATTCAACGGAATCAATAGAAATAATTTACGGATGTGTAAATTACAAAGTTACAAACGTTGTATTATATATTTGTGTAAAAGAACAACAATGCAAGTAAAAAAAAAAGAATTTTAAGGGTTTCCGCAGACTCGATTACGCTAAAATCGTGGATATAATATACGAAAAGACATAGCGTTCAGTTCGTAATCTCCACTATATCTGTCAGGATCATTTCAGTATAAGGAAAATAATTAACTTTTAATAATTACGATCTTTATTATTTTTGGAATTATTAGTTCAAGTCACGAAATCTACATTCCGAGAAATCGCCGGTCGTTGAAAGTCACATGTTCTCGTCTACATTGTGGACAACGCAGACAAAAAATAATAAATACCATCAACTGAGCTTTTAAAATTAAATATAAATACACATTACTGTGGACAATCAATTATACAGATATTCTGATGAGTACTAGGATTATTAAAAGCAATACTCGTTAAGCTTCAGGGTGAAAAAAAGTTTTACTTCGAAGCTATGTTTGTCGGGATGACTTCAAAATTTGTAAAAATTAAACTTTCATTATTATTGTTTAGTTAATATCTTATTATGTAATTAATTCTAATTTCAGAAATCAATTTCGATTTCTCAAATAAACTAAATGGATACATCTTCTTACATCATGGATCATACAGTTAGTTGCTGTATTGGTTCATTCAATGTAGTTACTATGGAAATTAATACCCGTATTTAACTATCGTTATTTATGACCAAAAAATACGTAGATAACTGTTTATGATATAACTGATCATCTTAATTACTTTTAAATATTTTTTTTCCTATGGCTTAATGCTTAGAATTAAATAGATCTGGTTTTAACTTACTATCATGTAAATTACGGTAATAAAAATTTTAAGCGGAAGAAGTTTGAAAAACTGAATTTTGTATATTCGTTATTGCCGTTGGCATTTTTTTTTTTTTTTTTTTTAGCTAAAAATTTAGTTATAAACATAAAAATAAAAATTTGCAAAACCTGCATCTCCTTTCGAAAATCCTATATCTGTCATTTTTTGGGAATTATTCGAATAAAAACAGCAACAACGAAAAAAGCTCCATAAACATCACAAGGAACCTTTGTTGCCTTTATCTTTTGGTAACAGATATAACAAATAAAATAAAAATAAACAAAACTATGTAATAAATAATCAACTATTTCGGCACTAACTTTAAAATAATTAATCCCAATAGAATTAATTAATTAATTAATTAATTAATAATTGGGATTAATTATTTTAAAGTTAGTGCCGAAATAGTTGATTATTTAAAGCCAAAAGATCTTCAACAATAAACTAGCTGTTGCGAAAATTAACAAGCAGCAAAATCAACCAAGTTTTCTGTTAACTAGGGCCGTTTCTCAATATTTTCCTAGGAAAAATTTTCCCCCTCCCCAAACAAATATTATTCTTGTTATTTCTTCCATCCAAATTACTGAGTTTGGAGTCTTCCCGGGATGTTGATATTCTTCCATTAATAAGCAAAATGTTACCTTATCTTCACAGGTTACCTCCTAAGATGAAAACGTTCATATCCTACTAACTAATGATGGTCTCCGATGAAAAGTATGCCACTGATGAAAATGTCCATTTTCTATTACCTCGTGTTAGGTATAAGCCTAAATTTACTCGTTGAACACCCGAAGGTAACATTCCTAGACCACTAAGAAGTTCTAGGCGTTTGTATTTGACGAACATCTCGTCGAAAAACGAAGGGAACAATCCAAGACCACTAAGAAGTTCTAGGCGTTGTCTTTAACGAACATCTACGTACAAAAACACGTATTAGTCCACTGACCAATAACCCTATAATCTTGTCACATTCAAAAATCCGTGCGTCCAACACAAAGGACTAAGAACTTATCACTTTAGTCCCATATGTCTCTTTTTCAGAATATTTATTTTTCTTCAACTTCTATTTCTCAAGCCTTGCTCGCGCTTTTTATCTTGTCCCGTGAAGTTCAGTGCACAACAATGAAATACGACAGGAATCCTTTCTATTCTAGGATTTTATTAAAACTGAAACCAAACATTTAAATAAAAATATGACATCAAAATAAACTACGTTAAATAGAGCCAATCAACCATCCCATTCAGAACAGCCAAAAAAAAAAAAAAAAAAAAAAGTAACAGGACGTTTCAGGGTACCTAGTTCCCAATTACCTAAATTGATTGGCAACTAGAGATAGATAAAAATCATACTTATAAACACATGTTCCTTAACAATTATCTTAAAGAATACACAAAGAAAAGGAGCCTTTCAAGATCTAAGAAAAAAAGGTTTAATTTCATTAACATGAACTTTCCTGATACCACCCCTATCATCTAATCGCT
>JAFIDM010012231.1:89117765-89132808 GCA_023159025.1 Thereuonema tuberculata
TAGCGGTCGGCCAGGAGAGCTCAATCTATAAGCTGTGTTGCATTCTGGGAGAATCATTATTCCCCGCACTGACTTTAGTATATATTATTTGAATAAAAAAACAACCACTAAAAGTAATTTTAAAATATTTAATAAATATTTAGCCTTTATTAAATATTTTGAAATTAATTTTAGTGTTTTGTTTTATTAGCACACACATTAAAGCTTTTATCATACATCATACAAGCTTTTATTATAGGGGAGATCCGTGTATTATAGACCTTGTTGAAAATCTGTCCACCACTAGTTGGCAGAACCATCCCATTGCCTTTAGTGAATATTATTGTTATCCAAAGCAGGAGGTGACCTTTACATGTGTGCCTTCATTTGGACGAGTATTAAATTGTGTTTTCCGTTTTATATGATCATGGATGTAACAAGTATGTTAGAATGAATGTATTACTTTCTGCTGTTAGGTAATTTTAATATAATCTTCACGTTAATAGCAAATGTACTTATTTTCTTCACAATCCAGACATGTGTTTTATGCGAGCCATTTTTCATAGCAATATGTGATTGGAAACAATGTTCCTCCGTCCATACGTGTAAAGCAGCCCGCACACGAGGCAGCTTTTGGCCGAGTTGCAAGTGCAACTTTTGGCCTAGAGCGTTTTTGGAGCTGCATGGGCCAAGTTGCATGGAGAAAAAGCTGCAATGAACGGCGGTGCAACTCGGAAAGCTGCAAGGAAGCTGCATGGAATTACCCAATCACAGTGCAGCGTTGGAATACGTCATTCGTGACGTCGGCCTAAGGAAGAAACATGGCGTCGAAAAAAATTTCCTTCGCTTGAGATGGGCGAATCGCGAATACAGAAAAAATATCAGATTATTTCGAGTTTCTTTCACACATAAATACAGTTTATATGTAAATGCAGTAATTTCAAGCTGTAGAATTTTACAGAGCGTTTGATAAACCTCGGTATTTTCAATTTTACACTGCAACAAATAAAACAACAATTGCTGCCAGGTTTCCAATTTCTGAACAAAGCCACGGGACGGCATTGTTGGCAATTCCCACTGTAATAATAGCGGCTGTTAATCATTGTTCTTCGTGCATCTCATTATTGTCTTCCCCTGCGAATACAGATCGGCTAATAATAGTATCGCATTATTTCTGTTTTGTTGGCGTTAATTGCAGTTTCTGTGTTGCAGGCCAGCACCGCAATTTCTGTCGCGTATTGTCAACTGACGTCATTGCAATTCGTCCTTTGCTTCGTGTGTTGTTCGCATGGTGGCGCCCACCAAGCTGCATCGTTTTCGTACATAACTGTCGTTGGCAACTTTCCTGCGTGCAACTTTTTCACCGAGTTGCACAGCAAAAGCTGCTTCGTGTGCGGGCTGCTTTAGGCCGTGGCCAGACCGAAGCTCCAACGCATACAAAGGCACATGTGGAGAGATATTGGGATGCGTTGGAATTGATGTGTACAGGCGGTGGCGAACTCACGCCAATGCATTCCAACGGTTACCAAGTGAATGTTGGCGTTGGCCTGCGTTCTGTCGGTGTGGACGAGTTAAAACGTTTTCAGTCATTGGCATGTATTTGCTGGTGTTGGACGTACTGTTTTTGCTGCTGTCGATATGGAATGGGACGATGATTTGTGTTTGAAACTAATTGAACTATACCGGGACAATCCTATATTATGGGATCCGACTAATAAAAATTATAAACTCTCAAAAAAGAATATTGGTATTTGGCAGAGTATTGCAGTTGAACTCTGAAGCTGACCAGCAAATTGCTTGCATTGTAGGCACTTTTATTTTTTAAATGGTGTTGTCATCCACCAGCGTCTCGATTAACGCTTTTTCTTTTTGTTCTTAAGTTAAACATTTACAATATCAAATCCAGCACTTGCACTTAATTCATCATCAGTTGACGCCATTACGACAAGATCAATTCAATACCTTGCTGCGTAAAATGACCGAACCACAACCAACGATTTCCAATTCAAAACTAAGTCCGATGTAGACGACAACATCACAATCCTTTCCAATCGTTTCCAACCCTAACCACACCAAACACATTCGGCAGAGTTGGTGTTCGTTTGCGTTGGAACTTGGTCTGGCCCCGGTCTAATATAAACCGTGCGCTGTTGTGTAATATGGACCACTGGTTGCTAAGCATATTACTATGAGCCTGAAGCTTGTTTTATTTAATATATTAAACGAAAAGCACAAATTAGGGCTTGCTTAATGTAATTCAAGTCGTACAATTTTTATGATTTAAATTTTTCAAAATTCGATCCATAAGGGGGGGCAAATTTCAAAATCACCAAATCTCATAAACCAATCCAAATAAAATCGTGAAACTTCACATGCCTACAGTATGACTACTGTTTAGTGCATTATAATGAAAGCTTGTTTCCAAAAAAATATTTTAATTAATTTCTTATGTTTTATTTTTGGTTTACTCGGTCATATTACACGAACGTATGTGTAATATGGACCACAGACACGAAAATAGAAAAAAAAAATTCCTGCAATTATTAATAGTTACCGGAGTACTTTACCACATTTGAACAATGTAGCTATACAATTGTTATGAGCAGCCAACAAATTAAGTCTTTTTTTTTTAATAATTTAAGTTTTATGGGCATTCTTGCTTAGGGGGGTCCATAATACACGGATCTCCCCTATATATATATATACACAGTAAACTCCCGATTATCCGCGGATCTCTCCTGTTTCCATTTTTTTTATTATACAATAAATTACGGAACACATTTCTATACACATTCAGAAAGAATGCATGAGTCACGATCGGCAGTGCAACATCCACATTTAGCGACGTCCAATTAGGGGTTTTTGTGTGTTTCGACACGAAAAAACAAAGACAATTAACAGACTTTTTTTTGTTAACAAGTAACAAAATAAAGTAAAATAAAATAAAATAATTGTTTATAATGTATGTACTGCCATTTTAATGTAAATAAAACATGGTAAAAGCATTTTTGTGTTGATTTTCGTCTTTTTTCGTCCTATTTCGGATTATCCGCGGAATTCGCTTATCCGTGGTTGCCGCGTCACCCAATTCCGCGGATAATCGGGAGTTTACTGCATTACTTCTTTTCTTTTTTTTCCATTTCAAGTTTAGCTACTTCAAAAGCGAATCTGAAATTGGGGAAGTCTTATGGTAAGTTCTTCATCACACCATCTTACAAATAAATTATTGAAACATTAACTGACGAAGTATTAAGTATACTGTTGAATATTTTTATTGAACAATGCGGCCTTTCGTCAAGCTGTGCAATATCTTTATGCGCCTGTCTAGTTTTAGGAGATGGTATTGATTGTTGAAATTGTAAAGTTTCTCTAACAATGAAGAAACCCCATTCTATTTAAATATCAGCTGCGATATTTACCTTTCAAAGTTTGCTTCCAAAACTATTTTCTTTTATTTTCAAAACAAAGATGCAAGTTAAACTGCATTAGTTGAAGTTTCCTTGTATTGTACAACCTGGAGATAGTTACACAATCTAACTGACAATCGCTAAACATTAGCAATGTAAAATTGACAATAATAAGCAAACTAAAATGAATGATACATTATTGAATTTTAAAGTTCAATTTACTGTGATAATGATTATCTGGTAAAGGGGTTTGGGTAAGTTATGTATTTCGGGATATCCGTTATGTTTCTGCTGTTTTTAATTAGGCCTATATCAGGCTAAATCTAAGTTATTATTCAAAAAGAAAAAGCTGTCAGAATCCTGCAAGACTATAGAATACATCTTCTTACAAAAAATGCCACCACTTTATGTGCACATGAGAGACTTCGGGGATACAGCACAAAAAGCCTTCGTCATCAAATTATGACGATGCCCGAGACAGACCGACCATCATACGTTTTGTCAGCTTCCCTTAATACAGTCCCACTTATTCTCTCCTACCTTGTAATAAACATTAGGTTGAGGATTCATGTGTCAAACTCTCCGACAATGGATAAAACTATTCAATAACTTATTTGATCTAACTTGTGCTTGGGCGATTTTTATCAACTTTACAAGTATCGATTCGAAACCTAGAAAAATCCTTCGCCGCCGCCCCTTCTCTAATTATAATTAAAGCATCGTCCTTAAGAATAAAATGCTTTATTCAACTTCTATTGAATTCTTTCTGAATTTTGAAATTTGCGCACGTAGGAGAGATCATCTATCCTTTCACTGAAGAATTATTACCCGTTTATTGGTTATAACAATTAATTAGAGGTATTATTATCACTTTGTAACATTCCAACAATCTCGTCCGCGTTATTAACTAAAAAATTCAAGTCAAAAATATAAAGTATCAGAAGCATCAGAAGATCATTACCCATCTCTCCCACTCATCCCAACAAACGTTTCAATGAGGGACACAGCCTCTTAAAACTGAATGCAATTTTAATACAGTTTTTTCCTAAACATAAAAAAAAGTACTTTACTAAAAGTTTTACTTTACTAAAATATACTTCGAACTACATTAAGAGTTTAGAATATTTTAGGTTCTGAAAAAAGATAAAATCCCATTTTCCATTATCAGGGTTTTAATTTTTTTTTCACTCTTTATTCTCTATGGATGGACCAACTGACATGTGGCTCCTCTTCTTTCACTAGAATTTTTTTTTTTACCCGAGGCAATACTGAAAAGAGTACGACACATTTATTGACATCCTTTATAATTATACTGAAGATTCTCTTTTCGCTTAATAAATGGCAGTTCTCAGCAATAATTCATATGTAGAGAAATAAGTACTGATTACATTGAATTGTCCTCCAGTCAATGAAATTAAGTCTAATATTTTTTTAAAAAAATAAATAAAAAAATACATGAACAAAAGAAAAAAAGATAAAATTAATTTCAATCCGTTTAATATTTCACTTTTATCCTAGATTTAAGTGTACAGGTAAGAGTGAAACAAAACAAAATCAAATTGTAGTTTTTTAAAACTTTAATTATTACTATTTTAGTAATGAAAATACCTTAAATTCTTCATCAATTAAAAAAATTGAGAGAGTTCGATGCATTTAAAGATTGATTTTTCGTTTTAGTAAATACTAAATGTTGATCAATTACATAACATATATTGATCGACTTTTAATATTTACTTAATGGGAAAATCAATCACATAACGTATTGAATTCATTCACCTTAAAAATACTGCAGAACATATTAGCTTATTATTAAAAAGATATAATATTTTTAAAGTAAGTACAGTAGATTCACTTGAACATCAACATTCTGCAAGAAACTTATTATAGCTTATTTTTATTTAAGGAAAGCAATATATGATCAACAATAACCGAAAAAAAGTGAACATTAGTTTCTCTAAAATAGTATTTTCAACATTTAAAAAAAAAAGAAATGGGACAAATAATTATGCATCAAATACTCCACGAATATAATAATTATGACCTTCCAAATATGGTCATTCTGACGAACATTTTATATCTAGTTTCCAAGCGTCCCTGTTGGAATTGAGTGTTCATTTACGACTGTTAATGATGCAGTTTATACTATAAATGTATAATTTATTACTATTTAAGGCATAGCTAATAGTTTTTAAAGATAGACAAGTTCATCTTAGATTATATGGAGGAGAATAGATTCAGAAATGGTTTAGATTCTGTTCAAAGTTCACAACTCACGGTATCCAAATTAGTAAACATAAATTAAGAAACATGATTCAGTTTGCCTGATTTTTCTCCTTTTTTTAAACGATTTCTTTCAGCTAAAAGAGGGTGGAAAAGTAAATATCTCAAACCTTATAAACAGTGATTAGATATAAGCTGAAAGCTATTCGAGTTAATGCGACATAGATAATTTGTAATGCGTTAAAACTAACGTGAGTAAAGTTGCCTAATCTATATCCTTGATTATTAGATTTTTCCTTATAATATATTGTTCAAAGAGTAATTTAAATGTATATTTTCTTACATTTAAACTAGTAAATTTAAAACGAAAAAAAAAAATAAATAAACATCGGGTTGCGATGTTCTGAGACGATCATTTGATAATCACCCATTTCATCGGTAATTTATTGTGCATGATAAAATCCGGAGGAAAAACAAAACAAAACAAAAGCAAATTAATATAAAATCATAGGTTTAATTTTAGTTAATTTCGTTTGTTTATAATTGTTGTGTAACTTTCATTTGATCGGAGCATCCTCGTTCAAATTATTCCAGTATGAATTTTTATTGGAACCGAATTCACATTGAAATTGAGGAAGGAATTCCAAGAAAAGAATCACAAATCAAAGGCTTTCGAAATTTACAGTTACTGTGGATTTAAATATGACTTTTCCTCTCTCTCTCTCTCTTTTTTATTTCGGATTCCAAAGAAATTCTGAATGTCCGCACCCAATTGGACCATTAAATGAATCAGCTGAGAATCCTGTTTTTCGTAGCACATTTAGAAAATACACCGATCAATTCCATGAATCACTGCGATCGTAAATTAGTGGTATTATTTAATTAATCCTCCAAACTTACCTTCATATTAATGCTCTATTCAATTGGAATAGTCTTGTAATTTTGAGTATTTCAAGAAATCTCAATTAAAGAGCGCAATTCACACCCCAGAGCGTCCATCTTGTTTCGCTTTTCCCCATCCACTACAGGTGGCGTTTTACTACAACAACTTCTCAGCAATGGAAAAGTTGTTTGATGTTTTAAAAATTTAAAACTAAATGACTAAAAATTATTTTTTTTTAATAATAATATTATAAAATTATTTCGAAATATTTTTAAAGCCTTTAAAAAATAATTAAGATGACAGTGCTCAATTTCGTCTGGTATTGAGATAATTTACCACAGTTCGTATAGAGAGGCAACACATCTTCCCAGCATGCCCTCAGAAAAATATTATTACTTAAATTTATAAGGTTTTAAAATATAATTGAAGTCAGTTCAAATATTTTTTAATTTTTGTTTTTTGAGAATATAAAATTTATTAGTCTAAATTGTCGATATTTGTCTTATTTGAATACATATTTATAAAGTGCTATTGAACCAGTTTGGAATGAGGTAAAAGCCGTTGTTGGGTAGCAGACGAGCTGGAGGGGTACGATGGCGTCTTCAAATAAAAACAAGACGTTATCATCTAAGAAACTTAGACAGTGGCCAGGTACATGTCACAAATTTCGAAAAATACAAATCTTAATTTCATTTACTAAATATCTGTATTTGAATTACTGCCCCTGGAAGTAAGTTTATTGTGTAATCAGATGCGTGTTATGTGTCGGCTGCTATTGAATAAAATGGCAAGGTATTTGGATTGTGGGCAGATTGGGAAAGCAGACGTTTCACCACTTCATGTTTGACATTTAATACTGCTTTGTTTTGTTCGCATTCGAAAACCCCTCTTTACCTTTCCACAGGCCCAACGCTAATTGATTCTGAATGGTTCTTAGTCAAGATTTACCTGTTGTTGTGTTGCTGTTGATTAAAAAGTAAATAGAACATGCTTTGAAACACCAACTTCACAATGGCGTCTGCATCGTTTGAGATTTTCATTTCCACCCAATTCTCTTTGCAGCACTTGTAACACTGGCAGATGACTGTCAGTTCTAGTTGAAACTAATTTCGTTTATCATAATTTACTTAAATAGCTAAGAAGGGCATTTAGATTGATTGAAGAAATGTAGATAGTTGACTGTTTTTGAATGACATATCGCATTAGCCTTGTAATTACCACAAGCTTCAAATACCCTAACCACATGTTGGAGTAGCTCAATAGAGGTGATTGTCTTAGGCTTCTTTATTTCATATTATCCACTTAATTCCCTACTTCTGATTAATGATTTTTGATACTTACACCTACGTTTGAATTTGTGAAAAATAAAAAGCGACACTGCATTTAAGTGTACATTTCCAGCGTTTTTATTGTGTTTAAAACGTTTAAATTATCTTGGTGTGGTTACAATTTTTTGATTTGTTTTGACTTAAAAAAAAGTTAATTGACGAAAAGTTATAGTTAATTAACAAAGCAATAGTAATCATTAAAAAAAAAAAAAAAAACCTAAGAATTAAATTTGTATTTAAAACAACTTTAGTTTTTTTGTTAATTAACATGGATATATATACTTATTAGTGGATTTCATTATATATCGCAATTTACGAAAAAGATTATTAAAAGGATTATTGAGGTATTGTGCATATGCGTTGTTTGTTTGTTGTTAATTTGATTTATAAGTTAAGCGTTTACAATGCAGCCGTTATGGAACGTATTTTGTCAGGAGAGTGTATAAAAAATTTTTCAAGTACTGTCAAAAGCAGAAGTATATAATTTGAATATTTAATACTTCAATCCACAGTTGATTGCGTTTGTCAAGTTAGTAATAATAATAATTTGTAAAAAAAAATGCAATAATATGACTTTTCCCAAAAATGTATGAACTTGCTTTATAATAAAGGATTTTACGTGATAGGTCTTTATTAGTAATCATCGGATGGAAAGGTTTTTGATTTGTTTGAAAATAAGTATTTTTTTTTTCCAAATAATAATAATAAATGTAACAATCTGTTTATTTGAGAAGTTTTTTTTTTTTTTTTAAAAAAATTTTATTCTGGTAATGTTTATTAAAAATCATATTTGTTTTTCTAATATCTAAATATTTAAAGTTAATAAATATACGTGACTGTTAGGACTGGTAACTCGATTGAAAATACCCGTATCTATAATGAAATTTTCTAAATTTATTTTTAAATATTATTTTAATTATTCAAAAAAAGAAAGAAAAACTAAACAAATTTAATTTTGTAATTGTAATTAAAAATTCAAAAATGTTAATTTTATAAATTTAAAAAGAATTAATGATGTAAAGATAAAATTACTTAA
Organism: Thereuonema tuberculata; assembly: GCA_023159025.1. NCBI lineage: Eukaryota > Metazoa > Arthropoda > Chilopoda > Scutigeromorpha > Scutigeridae > Thereuonema > Thereuonema tuberculata. The sequence continues at coordinate 89,126,619 of JAFIDM010012231.1, forward strand.
AGAATGTAAAAACGTTTTCATTAAATGGAAATTGACAATAATCATGCTTAATAATACAACTTTATTAGATATTTTAAACAATGGTATAATATTTTCTTTTTTAATTAATTATATTTTAATTTTTATAATTTTAATTATATTAAAAAAAGTAAATAGTAATTTAGAGTAGAGCTATTTCTCTATAACCAAACGAAGTAGTATAACAAGTCATATTCATTGAAGGAAGTTGACAATGTGGTATTAAACTTAAAGGAAGTTGTTTCTTCAATGGAAAATTTCAATAGAATTTTCTGTTGGAGAATGCATTTTGTATTGTAGATAAATAATTATTCCTCTTATTATTGGAAAGTGAGTTAAGAAGTTGTTAAAAGCTTGGACATTGTTTAATATACATTTCTTTCCATTTAATAGCTAGTGTTTTCTTTCTTTCTTTTGAAAGCTACTTTCCATTTTGCTTTATTGGGAGAAAAGAATAACTACCACATTGAAATTATAATTATATTATTTTAATAGATCCTAACACTAACATTAATTTCAGGCAATAGAAAGTCCAGTTTGTTGCTTAGGATCCAATTTTCAGCCTATCTTTGTAGTTAACATCAAAATGTGGATGCATGATTGGACTGAAGTTGAAAGGCCTAGTTGATTTGCATTCTGTATAAATAAGATTTTCTAAGTTTATTGATTAGAGCCATTCTTAGTTCTTTTGAAATGAGATCTTGCATAGGACTCTTCCTTGACTGTCTTATAACTATCCACATCTCAAAATTAAAAAGTTGACTTAAAAAAACTAAAATAAAAGATAAGAAGAAGAAAAAAAAGTAGAAATGGAAGTGTAGATTGTTGGAAAAGACATCAACTTTGGATTAAGTAAATGTCAGTGGTAGAATTTCCAATAATTGTATTAGGATCGTCTTCAGTTAATCTAAAGACTGGTCTTTCTTATTCTTCATTGATCAAGGCTATGTTACTAATTCTATTATTTGCTCATTCTTATTCCGTTCATATTTGACCCAGCCTTACAGTATCTCATTTTCATTTCTCCAATTAATGTTGTTTACTATGAATTTGGGGGAAACCCAGGCAGTATCTAGGCTTTGTTTTCTTTAATATATTTTTCTCCTGTTATTGTTTGATGCACATGTTTATTTTTATTTAATTTTCAGTCTTCAGTATCATGATTATTATCAATTTTCATTTAATGAAAACGTTTTTACCGTCTTTAGGTAATTTTTATCTTTACATCAGTAATTCTTTTTAAATTTATAAAATTAAAATTTTTGAATTTTTAATTTGTTACAAAATTCATAAGTCTCTTCCATACACATTTCCTTTGAAACAGACTTTTTGGTTTGTAATAGTTATCTATAGACTAAGCCACTTCAGTAAAAAAAATGAAGATCAACATATCAATTTTCAAAAGAAAGATTTCCAAATAAATATCAGAGAGGATAGTTGAAGGACAATCAGAGCTAGATAGTTATCACAGCTTTGTCGTGAAGATAACTTAGGAAAAGTTAAAGAAAGAAAGTTAATTGATAACCAAAATATGTAGAGAAGACTATATGAAAAGCTCAGTTAAGGTTATCTTAACTTCTTTTTTCTTTCTTTTTTTTTAAATGGGAGTTAGGCCACCCAAGTAAGCATGAAGCATGGTATAATCCATGGGCCAGCTAGCCAAATTCAAGTATTTGGTATAAATTGGGATACTAATTTTCCTTTATACCACAGTTATATGGGTGTGTAAGGATAACATAAAACCATGATTGCCATCTGACAGTGGTAGCTAATAGAAATGGCGACCAATCCAAGATGGCGGATGTTAACTTTTGAAAAAAGGACTATATCTCTGAAAGCAGTGGTCCGATTTCAATATTCTTTTTTTTTTTTTTTATGAGAGCTTAAAATGAGGCCTATATTAAGCCGTTATTATATTAGTTTTCTCAATATGAGCAACCGTTAATTAGTAAATCACGGGTTAGTAAAAAGTTTGATAGTTTTTGGAAATAAATTTTGGTTTTATCATTAATTTACCAAAAAACTAAAAATCTGAGAAGAAAGTGTTTCAAACAAATTGCAATGTAAATGCTTATCTTTAATTTGATGCATTACACTTGTTTGTTTTGGCCATAAAATGCCTGTAATCAGTTATGTAGATTGTACAGTAGCAAATGTGTCATGTCATGTATCCAACAAATACCCTGGCGTTTTGCTATGACAAAATTAAGTATGCATGATATACAACAGTAAAGTTTGCAGAAATGTTAAATTTTGGATAAAACTCAACCTGGAATAAGTCATTACTTTTAATATGGAAGGTTTTTTGTTCAACCGGGATCGCAAAACCCATTTTTCTCGCATTCCTGTAGATCAAACGTTGGAAGAGACAGTCAACAGAGATACTCAAACTTCAGGAGATAACTGAAGGATTCAGTTTGCAAAATATTATATAATGGCTGAATACTGTGCATCAGCTTTGAGGCAGTTACGAGAAAATTTAAACGTATCAAGTCATGCCACATTTTACCTCTGATCTACATAGACTTCAGATAAAAATAGATGAAGAGTGGGTTTCATCTGCTATTCAGTTGTTGGAGAATGAGTGGACTAATCCATTAGACAAAACTCCTTCAGACATAATTAACTTATCAACAGAAAGAGCAGCACCATCTGATGTACAGACATCTCTGATGACTGTGAGAAAGAAAGGCGAGGATGCATATGACCCATTCAAAAGAGATTGTCTGGAAAAGGGGGAGGGATTTTTCAATCCTATAATGAAAAATAACTTGAAGACTTACCCCAACTACAACACTGAAACAGTGGAAAGAACAAGAATGTGATCTAATACGATCCTCAATCAGGTCCCAAACACTAGCTCTTATAGCAACAGAATCAATATAGTGTTTGATACTTACAACAACAAATCATCAAATCTACTGAATGTCTCAGCAGAGGTTCAGAGGAAGGAATTTCTTTCACAAATATCAAAAGTGGTCACAGGATTATCAAATGGAGACTTCTTCTGCAAAGCAGTGATAGTAAGAATAAACTAACAATACTTCTTGTTGAAAGTTGGCAAGAAGAAAACATATGGAACAAGGTTGATGATAAGACATTATATGCTGTTTACAGTAATAAGTGCATCAAAATAACTGCTAATGGCTTCCACAAAGTGGGAAATTTTACTTCTTCCCAATAAGAAGTAGATACTCGAATGATGCTACATATAAGTGATTCTGCTGTGGAATACCAAAATGTGTATCGGATGACGCTGACATTTTGGTTTTAGCTCTTTATATATCATCTGAGAACAACCTGTACATCAAATGCAGGACAACTGGTCGAGTCAGATTAACAGACATAAAAAAACTTGTATCTTAATGTTGGCTCTCGTATTAAATCAGCATGGTTTACATGCAATGACAGGTTGCAATGCAGTCTGTGCATTTTCTGGACAAGGGAACTCAGATATATTCAAGAAAAACTGAAAACATAAATGAACTGAGATACCAAAGTTGACAAGGTGAAGTTGAATCAGCATAACTTCCTCCATGTGAAGATTGTCTTCGTCAACATTCTATATGAGCAAACTGTCAAGCAGCAATTTGGAAAAGATGTCTAGAAATTTTCCTGCAGTTCCAGAACCAGAACATCATGGATGAATGCAAAACAAAGATGAATGTATTGCATCAAATGGATGACAGGGTCACCAGCATCTGAAGCAGTATTGGAGCTTCTGGGTTATTCTTGTGCGAGGTCTTGCTGACTACCATCATGTACTTGTATGATAAATCAGTTAAAATGTACCAACGCATGTAGGCTTACTAAGTGTGATAACATGAATGAGCCCGAGGAAAGTGCAGATGAAGATATAAACTTTTATGAATGTTGTGAAAGTGATAGTGAAGATGAAACTTTTGTTAAAATGCTACACAAAGGAACATTATTAGATTTTTTTTTTTTTAAGTTTATTCACATGATAATAAATTACATAGAAATTGACCTATTGTAACTTCGTCGTTTCATTATTAACAGAAGGGTCAAGAAGTGCTATTAAAAATTATAAAATCTCTCTAAATTATTATCAATCATTGATTTTATTCCAGTAATTACCAATATTTATGATGGACCCATATTTCAAGCTTGGATTTAAACGAAAAGAAATTTTAAAATCAAAAGTCCCAAGTTAATATTCCTTCATCTTGGATTGGCCAGCATTTTAAGACCAAAACAATCAAAGTAAAGATAAGAATAAAGCGTTTACTCTGCAATATTTGTTTGAAACACTTTCTTCTCAGATGTCTAGGTTTTTGATAAATTCATAATAAACCAAAAATTATTTGTAAAAACTACGAAATTTTTTACTAATTAAAGTTTGTTCATATTGAAAAAGACTAAGATAACCTTAAATTTAGGCCACCTTTTAAGCTTTCATTAAAAAAACAGCAACAACAACAACATTGCTTTCAGAGATAGTTCTTTTTTTCAAAAGTCAACATCTGCCATCTTGGATTGACCGCCATTTCTATTAGCTACCACTTCCAGATGGCAATCATGGTTTTTTTTTGCTATCTTTACACACCCATACAGCTGTGGTATAAAGGAAAATTAGTACCCCCCAAAGTATACCAACATTTTGACTTGCCACTAGACTAGTATAATGATGAAGTATAAAAGGAAATGTAGGAGTAGGCAATTTTTAATTCTATGTTTGGCATATATTTTATATGATGCATCTATGCAATGCTTAAGCCAACTTACACAACATTAGCTCTTCAACAGTATATATATATTAAAAGTATAATAATAACAATGAAGACTAGTTACTGCTAGCAGTAATGATTAGAGGTGTTTATTTAAGAGTTTGTAAGCAAACCATCAGCAATCCAAGAAATTACTGATCTGTCATACCTCAGATTCCATTCAAGTCAGATCAATGTCGGCCAGCATGCAATAAAATGGGAAAGATTTCTTTAATATTTTATTATAGACAAAATTCACTTTACAGATCATAGACATTATCAGCATTACATTTGACCCTGTTTGGGGGATGTACAATCATTTCAGTAGATATCAAGATTTCAAAAATAACAAGTGGTAAAAAAGAAAGAAAAAAAATCGGATTTGTGGAAATCTTAAATCATCGTATTTTTTTTTTCTTTTTTATTAAATGCAATATTTATCCTCTCTTTTTTTTTTTTGGTCAAATAAGTCACTGAATGACTATCGATAACAAATGCTTTAAGCCTTGTGTGATTTCACAATCTCTGAATTCTTATCCCAGATTGATTTAAGATAGTTTTCACTTAATTCTAGAACACTAAAAATCTCCATAATAATAATCAGCAAATTAATGTGTGTTAACTATTAAATCATCAAAAATAAAACTCAAGACGCTTAAATTAATATAAACATATATTAAATTTCAAAAAACCTTTACATGTTTCAGCCAAACTTTACAAAGGCTTTCTCTGACGAAGAATGAATCGGCATAATAACTTTTCACTGAAGCCGATATTGGGATTATGGGTAGAACCAATAATGAACTCATGTAATATGTTAATATTGATGAACGTTAGGATTGTGGTTCTATAAGTTTTAAAAATAATTGTGTTTATTCAATTCCTTGTAGGGGTCACTAGTGTTTTTATACAGGGGAGACCTTTTGATCATTGTATGTGAGGCTTAAAGAGCACCCGAGGACACTGGAGAAGATAAGTTTACAATGTAAGACAGCAGAGCATTTTTGTCAAGTTTAAGCATTACTTGGACTTTGATGAAACTAGCATAATAGGACAACACACAGGCTTACTTAAGGAAGTTTATAGAATTTTAAATATTTTTCCTCTTGATTGTCTGTCGGTTTTAATAATGTGTTTCTTTGATTGGTAAGTTAATGGTTTAGTTATTGATTATTGACAATGTCTATAATGGCAGCATTATTATTGCTCCTTCGTTCTTCATCCAAGGAAGGCCTTTGTATGGCAGAAACATGTAACAGTTTTTTGAAATTTAATATATGTTTACATTAATTTAAGTGTATTGAATTTTATGTTTGATAACTAAAATCTTCTGACCAATTTTGTGACATTTGGCCTTTAATTTTTAATTTCTGTATTCTAACTCAAGAAATGCAAGTAAGTTTTCACACAGCAAATTTTTAGATTTTAGCATTCAAGGAAATGGT
>JAFIDM010012231.1:89133208-89168836 GCA_023159025.1 Thereuonema tuberculata
GGGGGATCTCTTTTTAGCAATTTGATAAAGAAACATAAACCGTCGAGTTTCGAAACGTACGTCATTTTATTGGGATTAATGCTTTTATATTTGTGCCGAATTAGTTGATTATTTGTTATATTGTTAACGACACATTAAATTGCTTCAATTTTCTTTCTTCTTGATCTGGTTATCAAGCTCCTGTAATGTTTTTAAATCTATTATAACTTGTAAATATATCGTAATCAAGACTAAACTTTCTGGAGCTATGTAAAAAATCTGGAAAAATGATTACTAAATTTTAATCATTGCAATGAAGCTAAATTAGGTCCTGAAGTTAAACTTAAAAGCTTTTGCTAGAAAAAATTTATCTTACAAGAAAAGAGCACGGTCTGTACATCAGGAAAATCAATCCCTTTTGTGAAATGAAAGTTCACATGGAGGACTTCAAAAACATATATAGCTTGAGGAGACAATACTCAAGCATTTTTAAGAGATATTTGACATTATTTTTTTTTATTTTTGATTGTTAGCTTATTAATTTCCTCTTGTTCAATTTAACAAGTGTTCCTGTTGTGTAATACGTAAGTTATCGAACTGAAGATCTAAGGAGCCGGTGTTCAATTATGAGAGGGGATAAGTTTTATTATTATTAATTTTTTTTTTCATCTTTCTTTATGATAATATAGGTTTTCTTTTTTTTCTTTTTTCTCCGATTGTGTTAGGAATATTAGATAGAAAAGTAATATATGATTATAAATAAATAAATAATATTCTCCTTAGCTTATTTTTTATTAGAAGTATTAATTTATTAAATATAAAATAAGACATATATAAATACGCAACTTAACTAAACTTTTTTCTTTTTTTTAATCTTGTCTTTTTTGCTTCGTATTCTAATACGCTTTTCTCCTGATGTTTTGTTAATATTATTAACACTTGAACCATTAAAATTTATGGATAACAGTTCGAAGATTTAATTAAATATCTAAAACCCCATGATTTTTATTAGATTATTTTAGTATTCTTTTTCAGGAACAAACAATTTTGTGATTGGTGATATTCGAAGCCAGATACCAATAGAACATAGAACATGTTTGGGCAATTTTTTTTATTTATTTATTTTTTTTTTTTTTTGGAATAAATCCATCACAAATGAACCAGTTATCCTTTTTCTGAATTTGAGATTTGAAAAGAGGCAGGGCAGACTTGTATCAAGGCGAATTTTCTGAGATTTCCTCTGTAAATCCATCAACCCTTTTACATAAATGTATCTATACTAATTGTTGACATTTGCAAATAAGGATTTTATTTGTTAATTAGTAATTATAAAGCAGAACATAAAAAAAAATACATTTGTCTAAATGAAATTAGAACTAAAATAATTTTAACTAAAAAAATTAAAAAAGGTATTACCATTAAGGAATTATCAGGATAATAATTCAGTGGAATTTATAAAACTTGGCTATCAAAAACATGTTTATAATATTAAATTATAAATGAATACTTTTAGAGGGGTTGTTATCTAATTTTTATGGTTCAAATATTAATAAAATATCAAGAGAAAAAAAAAGCATTTCCATAAGTATAGGAAAGAAAAAAAGACAACATTAAAAAAAAGTTTGTCTTATTTATATTTAATAAATTAAAATACTTGTAATAAAAAAAAAGTTGAGAATATTATTTATTTCTAATCATATATTACTAATCTGACCTTTTGTGAACCAAGGCTGCGTGGGACATCGTCCTGCTGCTGTGACATTGTAATCACTCCTGTCCTTTGTCTCTACCATCACACTAATGAAATTTCATATCCAATGCTTCTTCATGGTGCTTTGTTTGTCCATGAGTGTATATTCCATAATAAAATGTATCAAAAAAGCATTGAAAACTGGCCATTGCTGAATTGTGCCACCTATGCCATCACAGAAGAATTTATCATGGCTCATTGCAAAGATCAAGAGGCAGAAATGCCAAAATCATCCTTATGCTGGCAAAGGCTTACAAAGGATTTTTGATTTTTATTCTGTGCTGCATAGCCATCTGTAAAATAATGTACAGTCCTATTCATTGAAATTTTTTTGTGAATATACTCTGTAATAAACTTTTGAATACATTATACCATTGGGACATCTGGATCCAGACCATCTGAGAGAACACAAAAACTCTTGAGACAAACGAGTTTCATCATCTTTAATTTTATAATATAGGACAACAGGATGGACAATGCTTGCACCATGAGTCCATTGATGCCCTTGAGCCTCATCTTGAATAATAAATGAGTAATTCTTACCGAAATCCATCACAATTACAGCAGTGTCGTTAGTGAGGGACTGTTTCAGACTTCTGAAAAATGTTGATTGCACTTTTATCATTTAAGAGTGAGGAATTAGGATTTGAAGTTTTGACAAAAGAAGATCATTTAGCTCATCTATTGTTGCAGTGCACTTTAGAAGCTGAGGTCTGTCTGAAAAATTAACAATAGAACTTATTATTCATAGTTTGAGGAATGTATACTCTGAAATTCCAAATTCTTTCATTACTTTCTGCCTGGGCCAAGATGGACGTGCAATTGTCAGAATTTGTATTTTCCTTCAGAGATTGACTGTGGGTAGCTTCTCCTTCATTTGTTGTATGAGGCAGTTGAAATCCCTTTACTTTTTTGTTCCAACAACTTCAGTCTATTTTGCTCATTACTGGTATTTGGATGTATGTTCTGAATGTCATCATCGAAAACATGTGAAAATTTTTCACCCACATCTCTAACAAAGGAATGAAGTTTTCCTTTTCCATAAGTTTCTTTTCATGGGTAGAAATGGTAAAGAATGGTAAACAGTGATAATGAATTAACAGGTGACTGTCCAAAGTCAATTAAATTTCTGTTAAGAGCATCTAAGTAGTAGTCATTTTTTTTACTGCCTTCTCTACCAGGCAGTTTTGCAATAATCACTTTCTGTTTTGTCATTTGTGTCACCAGTTTCAAATTCTATTCTGCAGGCTTTTTTTTTACTTGCTTTACATATTTTTTTTTTACCTGATTTTTGCAGTTACTTCTTTTCCTCAGACATTTTGCAAAGATAACATTAATTGTATGCAGCAATCTACTAGGCTGAACAGATTTCCTTTGAGTAGACAATCTCATAATGCATACAGATTGTCTGAAAAATTTCAGATGGTGTATCTGTTCTTAACTCTTATAAGTTCTCTGTTATTGAGAACTAAGACATTATCACGTTTTACATCAACTGTTACATAGTAGCTTAACTTGTTACATTCAGTCATTGTATAATTACCAATACTCCATGAACTTCATTTAGCCTCCATACTACACTCAGTATTTCAAAAAGAAAGTTTACTCCAATCTTCAGAATACTATCACTATCCTTGTAGAAACTGATTCATGAGCAGCTTGATTAATGAAGTAACAAAGTTAGCCTATGTACTGCTACAAGTTCAGACTTGTTTAGGTGGAAGTTTACGCAAGTGTTGACAACCTAGAAGGAGAAAGTGAAAGGCTTTATTCTTAGCCATTTTTTTTTCTTTTTTAAGTATCCCACTACAAGCCTTTTGTAGGCACTTGGGATCATGAGAGGTTAGGTCCCAGAGTTTCCTGATCAATGGGACTACATTGAGATCAGATAATCCCAACCTTTGCTGGGTTAGGGGATTGAATCCACTCCTGTAGGGTGCAGTCCAGCATCTTAGTCTTTTCTATAAAAAAAAACATTTTGGTAACAATACAGAAATGATGATAATGATAACATTATTACTAAGAATAATAATAATGAAAAGCAATAGCAAAGTATTCTGAAACCGGGGAGGGAGAGAAAAAAACATGTATCACAAGTTTGAATGAAATCTAATAGCTGAAAAACATAATGCGCATATTGCTATTTTTTTTCTATCTGCCTACAACCGAAAAAAAAACAGCCATAGTATTTTCTCATTTCTAACCACTTCTCCATATTATTGATTATTATATAATTATTTTATTTATTAATTTTTTAGATGAAGATGATTCAGAAAGTGATTCCAGTGACTCTTCAGATTCATCCTCGTCATCAGAAGAAGAAAAGTTTAATAAAGATTTATTTGTCAATCACATAAATAAAGATCGTAAAGAAGATCCCAGTCCTGTGGCATTGTTAGATATGTTGGCAGAGGTGGCATCTGCAACCCTAAAAAGTGATCCTGTTGTGTCATATTCTTCACCTGTGAAAACACCTCCAGTTAAAAATGTAAGTTTGTGGTTTTATATTTGCATAGATGTGAAATATATTGTGCTGAGAGGAGGTTCAGAGAAGCCAAAGTTTAAAAGAATTTAATTTTTAAGCTAATATCCTTCAATATTTTTACTGATTTCAAACATATTGGTCTATGCTATCTAGTATCTGGATTCATCAGTTCCTACATTCAAATTATCCTTGTGATCTTATATCTTATTATAGTAAGAGTGAGGTCCTCTGATAAGGCACTAACTCCATTTAACCAGTCTACCATCATTTGTTCAGGATTAATTCAGTTATTGTCTTGTTGCCTATAGCAATCTCAGTGTGTTCTGTTATGCAATAAGTACAAGCCAAATAATCATAGGTGAATATTGGCCTAGCAAAATTTTGCTGCAGTGTAATATTGAATCATTCGTAGAGCCCGGTAAAATTATGAACACGTTTCCAACATTGGATATTATGCTCACATTTAGACTTTAGATTGATTAGTTACTATGCACAAGAATGTCTTATTCATGTGCCTGCTATAAGGTTTACATTAACGTTTGAGTGTCCATTACGATTCAACCTAATAAAACACTTTGGTTTTAATTCATTACGTAATTGTAAATAATTACATTTATAAACAAATTTATGAAATTATAATATTACTTTAATCAGAATTTGAATTAGAATTGATTTCAGAAATTGCTACATATTTGTAAGTAAACATTTGAAAATAATGATGCAACAGTGGGAAACAGTTGCACAATTTTACCTATTTGGAGACTTATAAGAAACAGTCTTTACATGCTTCTCAGTAAGAGTGGCATTTATTTCTTCCAAGTAAGTAAGTGATACAATAATACTAAGTGTTGATTAATTTTGTATACTACTTAAAGTGTCTCTTATTTTTATTTTCAAAATCAAGTCGCCTAAATTTTCTTGAGGCGAATATATAAATAGTGTTTTATAGTTCTGTTAACTAGAGAAGTGTAGACTGCATGTAAAATTAATTATTAGAAAAGCAACTATAAATTGAAATAACTTTTTCATTTTTCAGAAATAACAAACTTTTCAGATTCCTTTGGATAATGCTGTCAAAAATGTTAGAAGCTTAGAAGTAGCATTGATAAATTCTTAAGAGTAAAAAAAGAAAAAGCTAAACAGCAAAAAATCTGTCTATATTAAAAACATATTTAATGATGTGTGATAAGCATTGTCAAGTTTGTGAAAAATTTAGTTACTAGGTAAGCCAAGCATTTTTTGAAAATGTATCTGCTTCTGTACATTGAAGTAAATTATATTGTACTTAGTTATTGTACAGCTTTGTTGGTGGAAACTAGATTGTCGCATTGACTGATTGCTTTAATAATGAAAAACGTTTCGTTTTTTAGGTGCCAGTTCAAGGAAGTCCTGTGAAATTTAAATCAATGACAGGATCTACAATAAAAAAGATGTCACAGCATTCAGAACTGTTGAATCTCGATCAAATCCGTATGCTGTCAGATAAGTTGTTGCTAAACATGTTTTCAGAATTGGCTGCTGATGAACTAAGACGGACTTACACATATGTGTGTCAGCTGATCCCAGATCAGTGTCAACAAAGGTGCTCTAGTTTTGGAAATGAAAATCGAGCGCGCCTTCAAATGAAAGCCCATTTGCTTGGCCACATTGCTGAATTACTTGCCGAAGCTAATAGTAAGTATTTCTTTTCTTTTTTCCTTTTTTACTATCATGTTTTGAAATTGCAGTAGTGTCAATTACCTAAATTGTCAACTGAAGGAATTAAAGCATGAGGAAGTTGTTTGGGAAAACTGTGGTAATCTCTGATGCAACAAGTATAACTGCAACATCTTGAAATTATTAAGCACATCCGTGGTTGTTTTGATATGGAAACAAAGATGTAACAGAATAGATGAAAAATTAGGCAGACAGTCAAGCCTTATGATAGTTTGGATAGGTCAGATTATTGCTGGTAGTATTCTAGAGAAGGGTAACTATGAAAAAAAGGAAGAAAATTATGAAACTATTAGTTATTTTAATAGCGATGAACTTATATAAAAGATGAATGTATCATGTTGTATCTTAAATAATTTTCATTAACCCTATTATCCTGTGAAGTTCAATGTTATTATTATTATGAGAGTAGATTTTAACATTCAATCATGTCCCTTTTTTATTAATTAAATAATTTAATTGAATTCAAATACAAAAATAGTAACAATATTTAGAATCAAACGTAAATGGTCGAGTAGTCAAGCTTGAGAAGCAAAGTCAGTTGGCTCAGATTCGATTCCCGACACAGGTACTTTTTTAATTATAATTTAATTCAATTTTATTTAATTATGAGTAGTTTTAATTAATTGTTTAAGTTCTTTTAATGCATTTTTAATCATTATTGCTAATTATTTACAATTTATTTGTAATAAAGTTTTGACGACTATGTGCAATTTTACAAAAGAAACGATGCTGTTCGAATGGAATAGTTCAATATAGCAAGGTAATATAGTGTTTTAAAATATCTATAAATATCATTCAAATGTAATGATTCACTATAGCTAGTGTTTTTCATGATAATTTAACTTATTTTTAAGCTTAATTATAATATAAGCTGTTATTGAAAAATTAAATATATTTTCATACTTTAATGTATCAAATCTGCTTTCAACTGCTTTACATAAAAACAGACAGTGGCAATTTATAATTACCCCTTATTTATCATCATGAATATATCGCACATAGTGCTTGTCTTTCTTTCAAAACTTGCTGAGAAACAGCATGTAACAAATTCCTGAAATGTAATCGGTGCAAATGGAAGAAGAAAAGGTGAAATGTTATTTGATGGTTTTTTGAAAGTTTGATTATTTCAATCATTACAATTGAATTATAGATATTTTAAAAAACTATATTGCGAAAGTGAAAATAAATAAAACACACTTACTTATCGAATGTTGAGGAGAGAATTATAAACATGGTAATAAACTGACAGTTTCGGAATACTGCGGAATACTTTCCCACCTCGTGTCATCTTAAATGTTGTTTTAATGTCTTATATGTTTGTGCAATCCCTGATGAAGGAATACATGCACATTAAGCTTCCTTGTCAAACTATATTGCCTTGTTATAGTAAACTATTCCTTTTGAACAGCACCGTTTCTTCTGTAAAATACCACATAATTGTCCAAAAATTATTGCAAATAAATTGTAAAAATTAGCAATGGTTAAAAATGCATTAAAAGCACTTAAAACAGAATTAAAACCAAACTAAATTAACTTAAAAAAATACCTGTGTCGGGAATTTAACGCTTCTCATGCCTTAGACCACTCGACTATTTACGTTCGGTTCTAAGTATTTTTACTATTTTTGTATTTGAATTGAATTAAATCTTTTTAATTGCCCATAGACCTTGATCTGTTTCCACTCAGCACTTGGGACATAGTTTTCAGCTTGGAAAACACGAAAAAAATATATTCCTGCCAATTTTTATTAAAATCCGTGTTTCAGCAATGAAATCCTTCCCGTGTAAATTTTTTTTTTTTTGTTTTTTGTTTTTTAAGAAGATATTTTTCCTCTTTCATCAGTTTTCTTTACTTCAGTTTGGTTTATTTTATCTCATTCCCAGCTGTTAATGTAAGTTCTGCAGATAGCTGATGAAATTTATAATCTCTAGTTGTTGTTTTTTTCTATTTTGTTGTATATAATAGTTTCCAGATTAAATAACTTTGATTGGTGGGTTCTTGATACACAGCAATGCCTCCTCTTGCCTATTATAAGCTAATCGAAATTGCTAATAATTTGAAGATAGTATGACCAGTACTAGAATATAATCCACACAAGTCTATTTCTAGATTATCAAGATTATTGGTATTTTATTTTTTTTAATACGGAATAATAAAACAGTTTTTTATCGAAGTAGTCCTTGGTAGTCAAGAACTTGATGACTTTGACTGATGATCTGTGGCTCCCTGTGTTATATTCGGATATTGTTTAGCTGGTGTAAGGCTGTTGTGTATTTTTCTTCAGACGGCATGGCCCTGCAGCTCTTGGTATTTTGAATTTTATTGCAATTTTGATGAAATGGTGGTTGTTAGTGAGAGTTTGCCTAAATCATGTCAAATCTAAACATATTAGGAGGCATGAAGTAATTCTCTCACTACCCTGGGCAAAAGCACTTACTTATTGCTTTATAATGTGTAACTGTAAAACAAAAGGATTCTAGACAAAGTAGATTTAGTTATAATAGAAAGTTGGTTACTGAAGCATACATTATCAACTTCTGCAGGATTAAAGATCAGTATTCTGAAGAGATGTGAGAATGCCTATTGGTGCACAGCTCCTGTTATTTAGTATTTAATATGATTTATATTTTTATATGTTTTTAAAAATTTTCCTGGATTACTTAAAAAATTTATTTAAAATAATTCTTTAGCCCCTGGAAGACTCCAAAGAAGTAAATTTACAGCTGAGCCACTTCATGCTAGAAAGAGAAGATTAGCAGGTACATTAAAGATTAAATTCAAATTAATTTAATAGAATTTAAAATTTCTATTATTATAAGGTAAATCCAAAACATCTTTCATAAAAATTAAGTACAGTCGGACCTCTATTTAACGAAGTCGGTAAATCCCGAAAAAAAGTTTGTTATATGGAAAATTCGTTAAATAGAGATTCACCTTTTAAAATTACTTTAAACTACATAAAACAATAAATATCATTAAAAAAAGTAATAATTTTAATGACATAAAGCATACATTACCACATGCATACTTAAATTTTACTAACAAAGTCTGTTAATTTTGTCTGAGTTTTTTGTTTTGAAAAAGTGTTTTCGCTCATAGTATGTCTCGCATTTTTGCAATGCACCAAAAACACCTTCAGTATTTTCTTCAAATTGTAATCCGCATCGGATTGTTTCAAATAATTTTAGCATTTCATCATACGAAGGTTGTTGTTTTTTTTTTTATTTCTGCATCATGATTATTTCCATTTTGATCATCTTCATCTTCATCGCAATTCATAGCTGTATTGTTTTTATTTTTCACACTGTCCAAAATATCCGATTCAGTTAATGTTTCTCAACTTCAAAATCAAGGAAAGATAATCATCAATCAGCACATCATTGTTAATTTCTTCTTTTTCCCTCAGCTGTATCCACATTTCTTTCATTTCCTCTTAAGGGAATATTAATAATAAAAACATTTCAAGGAGAAAAAAAGTTCATTAAATAGAAAATGCACTTCGCTATTTGGAGGTTATGTTACGAAGAAATTAGCAAAATGTTCTTGGTTCGAAAGAAAAGTTTGCAAAATGGAGAAATTCGCAAAATAGAGGTCCGACTGTATATATATTTTTTTTCCTAAAGAAAAACAACAAGTACATTTCTTATTATTTGTATAGGAAGCCTTTGTTAGGATTACTTTTAAGATATCGATAACAAATGAACTAATTTATTGTTATTTTTATTGCATTTTTAAACAACTTTTAAATGTAACAAAAATAATATTTTTCATATATATGGTACACAGTATGGTCCCACTGCTTGGTATTCTGGTAATACAGCTGTTTTTAGTTCATTATGACATTTATGTCATAAGCAAAACCTGCTTTTATCAATGGTTGCAGATATTTGTACAATGAAACAATGCTCCCAGCATTATCCTAGCAAGCCAAGCAAAAAATTTTACCGGTCCTGTACTAAATAGCAATAAGGAAAATGGTGGATACAGACAACAAGTACTGTCATATCAATAAAGAAAAGAAAGTGAAAATAAAACACGTTTACTTGATAAAAAATGATGGAGAATTATTCAACAGTGATGGAATACTTCGTGTATTTCCTACTCAGACTGCAGAAGCATACAGAAGAAAGCAAGACAAATGCGTGGTGATGGTAGAGGGTTGATTAGCAGTAGTGATGGGCATTTTGCTCACCAGTGGCTGGATTATAGGCTGTAAGGTGGATTATGTTGAAGGATTCTTGGGTTGTCCTTTATGTTTATACCATTCCTGATGAGGGAATGAACAGAGCATTCCAAAACTGTTGGCTAATTCTCCGTTACTTTTTATTTTTATCAAATGAGTGCATTTTTTATTGTCACTTTCTTTTCTTTATTTCATCAATGCAAGTTAAGCCTTCTTACCATGACATTGATAGTAAAGTGAACAGTGTCTAAAGTATGGAGGAGTGTCACAGCTTAAAAGCTTTGTTAATTGAATCTCATGCTTCTTCCCCATTCTTTCCTAAAATAAAGTTCACCAAAGAAGGTAAATTAAATGAAATAAATAGTGATGATGCCAAAATGATGCCAAATAAAATATCAGATGTTACAAACAGCTAACGAACAAAAGAAAGAAAAATGGAGGTAAAACAGGATGGTACTGTGATCTGAATAGGCCATGATAAACTTTATATAACTGTTCATAAACATATTACTTAGGATGTCATGATGTACAATTGTTAATTGGTAAGAAAAACAGTGAAGGAAAATAAAAGCCTGAAAGCAGCAAAACACATTTTATACTAAGTTAAGAGATTGATAGTGGTTTTGAGAGACGAAACTGGCCTCTACTAGAAACCAATATGAAATTATAAGGTATGTTGAAGCATTCTGTATCAATTTACATGGGAACAGTAAAGACTTGCATGAATCATACTATTAATAGGCAAAAAACAGATGTACTTTTGTTTGTCATCAAAGTGGAGAGAGAATATTTTAAAGTGTATTTTTAAAAACAAAGAATACTTAAGTATAAACAAATTAGTATAAACTTTTGCATATATTCATTTAGTGAATAATAAAACAAAATGAACTAGAAATAATTCCTACCCCTCTGTAAGGCATTATGAGGCACTCTCTCATAGGCTCAATTTGGAAGAGCCTATTATTTTAGGACAGGAGGTAAACTTATTTCGCCGAAAGTGCCAGGAAAGCATGTTTATATTAAAAAATCAAGAATCATATTTTGATGGTCTTTCGGTCAGTGCTGTGGTGCTATATAAAATTTCACAGTATTTCAAAAATGTGGTATTTGTTTTACTTCTGTGAATATTTCATGGGTTGCAACTAGTCTACATGCATTGTGAATGCTTAAGTACCTCCAATAGTAAAAGAATAATTCAGATATGCCTTCAAATGCACGAAAAAAAAAAAAGAAAAGTATCATTTAATAGAATAAGCATGTATTATAAAAGAAGCTGGAGAAGTAGTAAAAGGAATTTTGGCAAATCTTTTTTATAAAATGTTTAAGTCAAAGGAATGTGCCAGACGATTAAAAGAATGCTGTAGGAATTTTACTTTTTATTAAAAGGACAAAGAGAAGTATTTTTTACAATTTTATTAGAGATTACAGGCCAATCAGTATTTACCAGTTTTATATAAATTATTCTTGAGAATTATTAGTAATCGCCTGTAGAAAACTTGGATTCTCAAGGGAGGAAGCCAAATTTGAAAGTGGATGTAGTATGATTGATCACATTCATGTGCTAGAGAAATCTTGAGATAACCAATGACTACAAGATGCCACTTTGCTTTGGATTTCTTGATGATGAAAAAGCTTTGATTTTTGTTAACATGTCTGCTATTATAATGCATTGGAGATCACAACATTGATACTAGATATTTAGAGCTTATCAAATATTGTAAATAAGAATATTTAAACCACCTTCGGGTTGTGGATGGTAAGTTGATTATACAGTAGAGGAGGCCACTAAAAGCTTAAAATATAAACTTAAGGAAAACAAAGTTTACATTCAGTACATTCGTTAACAAACATAAAAATTAAAGATTAAAATGAAGAATTGGAGGAAGTAGCTATCAGGGCATGGCCTGAGGGGAGAGGGAGCAAGGCACCACTAGTCAGGCGGCATATTAGAAGTCTCTTAAGTTAGTTGATGCAATAATTATCAGTTAATGAAATCATGAATAAGCTTCCTGAGAATCTGCAACAGCTGGCATTAGTTTAAGAATTTAAGTTGCTATATTGTCTTATATATATAATATATTTTTTATTTTTTTTAATGTCAGAAGTTAAATTTTATCCCTCCATAAATACGATATGTATATATTGTGTAATAATGTATTGTGGATAGAAGCATTATGATGAAAATTAATCGTAGACTGAAAACTTGTACGGAATTCCTTTTGTACAAATCGTACAGTATTGGATGGAGCAATACCACTATACTTATAAGAAAAGCCTTTAACCAGTGGCCAGGTTAAGTGAAAACAGAGATATGTGCATTAATCTGGAAACATTACTTCTGACTACATTGGAACAATGCAGGTTATGATTTAGAAGATGAGACTATAAATGAAATATTTGGCTGAGAGAGGCTGATATTATATTCCTTATAAAAAAAAAAAAAAAAAAAAAAAAAAAAACGTAAATGGAAGTGGATTAAAAATGCAGCAACTTGAAATGATCAAAGATGAACAATAGAAAATCGAAACTGAATTCTGAGGAATCTTAAGAAAATGTCCACAAGATAGATAAACAGATGTTATTAAGGGTTTAAATTTGGATCTAATTTGAAAGGAAAGCTTTCGGCATTGTAAACTAGAAAAACTCCTGCAATGGATTGGAAATGATGATAATGTACATTAACTTATACTACTATTTAAAATATTATTTTTATTAATTTAAATCCTATTTAAGAAATATCAAAACATTCCCATGTTTTTACTACGTTTGTTAACAGCTCATTATTAAACATAATACAAGATGAATTGATATCCCTAAGAATTCAGTAACAGAAAACTTTATTAAAGTGATTTGAATTAATCCTTATCCACCTTGAACTCAAACTTGCAAGGAATGTTATGAGTGCATCAGATAGAAGAGAACTAGCCTTTTAACTTCATCTGTCTGTAGATGGGAGAATTGCAGGTTTTCTAATAGAAATTAGCAAAGTTGTGAAAATTTAGTATTACTTCCATAGGTTAGGAATTAGTCTACCTAAGATGGTAGATATCAACAAATCTAAATATCTCAACTTCAAAATTGTGATTTGGTTGAAATGTAAATATGAATCCTCTAGTTTCACAAGAGGAAAGAATAGAGAAATAATTCTTCTAATGAAAGAGATATGAAATGAACTAAATGAAAGCAGTCTGCATAAAAGAGATTACTGGTAGATAGTGACAACTATTACTGCAAGCTTTGGGTTCTGCTCATAATTTATTAACATTTATAAGTAAAATAAGAAAAATATACATTCTGTTGCTGTAGGAGAATACTCTATTGATTGAAAAATACAGTATTGCTCAAAAAAAAATTCTCGTAAAATTCTCATGAGATCTGTCCGATAAAGACTGGGTGATCTTCCGAGAAGAATCAATTAGTTGACATCAGGAAAGCTTCAAGTTACAGTATACTTAATTAACTGTCACAGAGGATAAATATCATACAGCCAATAATGTTGTCTTATGTTTATTATACCCGGGATAAATAAAGGCAGTTGGAGAATCACAGATTTGGTTTTATCTTTTGTAACAGTGAGACACAAGTGATATAAAAGTTTATCCTTCCACATTTATTGGTAATTTATCAGCTAGGCTTATTTGATAAACCTCATAAGGTACTGTAGAAATCAGTAATGTCAACCCAATATCATTATAATTTTTAGGTTTCTGTTCTTTTTGTTTTTGTTTTTGTTTTTTTTTTGTTTTTGAGTGCCATGCATTTACTTGAATCGTTTTTAAATTCCTTTTTATAATTTGTTTTCTAATTATTTTTTTTACTAGTTTTTAACTTGTTGTTTTCTTTTTTGGTTGAATATTTTGAAATATTCCATTAACAGTCTACTATAGGTATATGCACTTCTTTCTGGTTGCCCTATTACTATTACTACTATAATTGTTAAAAAAAATAATTACAAATCTCAAATAATGTGTAAACAATTTCAAAGGATATTTTATGAATCTTTAAAATAGAATAAATATTTTAAAAACTAAGTAAATAAATTTAAAATAGAATAAATATTTTAAAAACTAAGTAAATAAATTTAAAATAGAATAAATATTTTAAAAACTCTATAAATAAAATAAATTCGTTAAGCAACATTTGAATAATAATGCATTATATTATTTTAAATTTGAAAGGTTGAATAAGAAAGAGAAGTGTTATTTTCATGTAAAGGTAATTGAATATTCCGTGTATTTTTTAAAATAAATATTAACATTTTTTTCTTTTCAAAATTTATTATGATCAAAACTAATACTAACAGTCTAATTCATGTTCAAAGTCCTAAATTGTTAAAAAAGATTTTCATAATTAGGCTTCTGTTTTATATTTTCTATAAATTATAACAATAAATTTCTATTCATAAAGAAAAGAAAAGTTTTGCTAGATGAATTGATATAAATTATAGGATGACATATTGTTTATGTTTTACTCATATCATAATTATAACTTGTATAATTTTTTCAGTATAGTTTAATTATTTCAATCTAGTATTTATAACTTACTCTGAAAAGACTTATCAGTAAAAACTTCTGTTTTCTTTTTAAAGAAATAAAGCCTTTAATATGAAAAAAAAAATTGATATAGAAATTTAGTCTCCTCATATTACGAAAACATAGTAGCTGTACTGAATAAACTAGTTACAAATAAGAAAATATATTTGTTTTATTTTATTTTATGAGGGTCAGTCATTTACAAAACGAACGCCCGGTGGAAAAGCACATTAACTTTGAGTCAGCTACAAGTAGTCGCCACACCTGTTGAGACACTTATCCCACTATGAAACGAGAAGCTGAATGCCTCTGTGGAAGAAGTCCTTGAATTGCTGCTGGAACCATCGTTGAACTGCATCCTGCACATCATTGTGAATCGTTTGCCTTTGAGGGCACATTTCAATTCTCCAAACACTTAAAAATCACAGGGACATGTCAGGGCTGTGAGGGAGGTGCATTAGCATTTCCCACATAAAGTTCTGCATTGTGGTGCAGATAACATCAGCAGTATGCGAGCGGGCATTGTCATGGAGCAAAATGAAATGCTCTGAGAATAGTCAAGCACTTCAGAAAATGGCTTCATCGTTTGCTGAATAAGAATAAGAATAGTCAAGAACATTTTGCTTTTATCCCTCGCCACAACTTTGTAAGCATGTCGACATAGCGCATGGCATTCACAGTTGCCCCTTTCTCCAAAAAATTGATGATGAGTGTGCCATGTTGATTAAAGAACAATGTCATCATTACCTTACCCGCACTGTTCTGTATGGCCTTGGACTTCTTTGGTGGTGGAGAGGCATTATGTTTCCACCGTCGGCTCTGCCTCTTTGTTTCAGGCTAGTATTGATGGCACCACGTCTCATCACCTGTCACAATGTCTGACAAAATCAGGTTACCCTGTAGCTGACATTGCTGCAGATGCTACAGAGCAATGGCCATGAGATAGCCCTTTTGACCTTCATTAGGATTATAGGAAACCCACTGAGCACAGAGTTTTCGTTTCCGAAACCTGTTGGTAATGATTTCTGATGGGTGGTATAGTGACTCAGACCCACCAGTGCCGCGATGTCATCCACAGTGAAAGGCCTCAACTCATCCACACATGCCACAACTCTTGTCAGTCACTTTTTTGAGATTGTTCTGGCCGGTCGTTGTCACGGAGGGATGTGTGGCCCTCTAGGAACAGTTTTTCGTAATGTTCATTTGTATGAGGCTCATGCAGTAATCACCGTTACCCACATATGCATCTGCCTGCTTCCCATACCTTCCGTTATTAAAAAATGCACAACACCGCTCTGCTCCTCTTTGCTCACTTCCATTTTGACAACTGGACGGTAACTACATTGCCATTAGTAGTATTCGGCTCATGCACTGTGCATCATGTGACGTGTGACAACATGTGTGAAGGTCGACTAGGTTCTCTGATGTACTCGCTTATTTTCCATGGGACAAAACTCGCAAGGATCACTGACACATTTCTACAATCACATATGTTCGGTTTTGAAATGACTGACCCTTATATAGTAATGACTTCTAAACAGACCTTGAGCTTCATCAGATGGCTAAATAATAATTTACCATAAGTTGAAGAGCTGTCCTTGGATGATACTTGTAAATCAAGGTTCTTATTATATAACTTATTGTAATGATAGTTAAATTACACATTTAATTACTTGGATAGATTTGCAAGCCATTTTTTAACTTTAAATACAATTTTTGTATTTAAGTTAATGTTAAAGTATTGTTTTCTTTTAGCTTATTATAATGATACCCGAGAATATATATGTAATTACTTGTTTGTATCAGATCTGCTTTCTTTACAACTGCTTATAAAAAAGAACCCTATCAATTGTAGTAAAACTTGGACCAGTATGAAACGAAATACAGGCAATAACCAGTCAAAACAAGCGAATGAACAAATCATCTTTTTATTTTTAATTTTTATGAGCTCTTAACTGCGCAGGAGTTCGAACCAAATACATCTGTTTTCCTTTGGAATCTTTCTTCAGGGTGTCTACAGAATCAGGGAAATCAGGGAATTTTGTTATTCTGGAAAAAATCAGGGAATTATCAGGGAATTTTGCAATTATTATTTAAAATCAGGGAATTTTTTGGTTGAACAGATCGGGTTTTTTTTGGTTGAACAGATCGTTTTTTTTTTTTTGTTGAACAGATTGGTTTTTTTTGTTTTTTTTGTTGAACAGATCAGGGAATTATCAGGGAATTTTATAAGAAATTGTTCATGAAATCAGGGAAAAATCAGGGAATTTTTTTATTCAGATTTTGTAGACACCCTGTTCTTTATTTCACTACTATTTTCAGTGCTTTTTCATATTCCAATTTATGTATGTGTTCTCCATTTATAATTTATATCTTTTTATTTTATGACAATTCAATCTCTAGTAACCACTCTGGTATACTTTAGTCCATCTGATCTACTCCTCTGATGCAGATGATTTTGTAATAATTTTATACTGAAAGGTAACTGCCCTGTTCAAAATCCTCAGTCTGGAGAACCAGAAAGTTTCGATTATTTCAGTGTATAAGAAACGGAAAAATAATAGAAATGCACAATTCGTTTGCTTTCACACCTTGAGCCATCATCGACTGCAATCTGGGACAGCTGTTTCGTCCTTATTAGAACTCATCAGCCATATTTAGCCTCGATATTAATTTTTCACCTACACGTTTGGCTTATCCTTTAGTTAAATGCCTTTTGTGCCCAGAGCTTAGCGGGCTAAGGTAATTACGCTGTACTGGTCACAGTGATTTTTTTATTTGCTTTTGCGGCGTCCCACTTCTGAGAGCGTGAGAGGGATCCATTGATCATTAAGGCTAAATCTGGCTGAAAGTCCTAATAAGAACAAAACAGCTGTCCCAGATTGCCATTGATGATGGCTCAAGTCGTGAAAGCAACAAATTGTGCATTTCTATCATTTTTCTATTTTTTATGTACATTTAATGCACGTTAAACCTTCTTACAGTGTATAAGAAAAGAAGTAATCTTGTTGGACTGGTTATTTACAGGATTAAGTTGAGATGAATCTGCTTCTTCCAAGTGGTTCTGTCACTCAATTGAATTGGGATTATAACACCTTCATCTACCTTTGAGTATTTTTAAGTTGAATCCTAGGGAGAGAGAGAGACTTACTAATACTGTCACCTGGAGCCAGCAGAACACGTGTTTTGTTTGTTGTACAGGTTTTATTCATTGCTTTTTTTTTATTATCATCCTGAAACAGATTCAGTAGAGTTGACTTGTCTTTCAATTCAACTCCTGCTATTATGGAGCATCTTATCAAAGTCTAGTTCATATCAGAACATATACACCAAAAACAGTAATTTACCTTTGAGTAAAAAATAGTACACTTTTTTTTTTCTTTTTTCAAAAATAGAAGCCTGAAAATTGCAAAAACTTTTAATTTACAAACTTTGTAATCAGAAATTTATCTCTGTTTGTCTTCTAAAAAAGTCTTACTATGATACTCATGTCTGAGATCATCCTACATATCAAAACCAGAAGGTCTCAGATTAAATTTGTGAAGCTTGATCTAAACCTCATAAAAATTCTATTGTTAAACGTTTAGTCCAAAACTTCACTACACTATGTTTAGATTATCTTTAGTATTAATTCTCAGCATAGTATAGGTTTGTTCTAAATTCTTTGTAAATCGCTCTTAGTCTATTATATGCCAAATAGAAATAATTATTCCACATTCAAGATGATATTTAAACTGTTATTGACTGAATCAGTAGATATTGTAGGAGATATTAAATAACAATTATAATTAGTAGAGATTAATTGTTATTAATTAATCTTTTGAATGCCATGTATAAATTTTGTTCAATGAAAATAACGTCTAGTTTTGAACGGGGAAAAAAAAACTGACAATAGATTTTCTGAAAAGTTAGGAAGCATTATTAAGGAATTTGTATGTAATGTCGTTCAAAAATATTAGAATATCATAATATTATCATCGTAGGAAACTAATTCAACTTTTGAATCTTACACTCATTACCAAAAAAAACGACGCACCTAGAAGGAGTTGTCCGCTTGTAATGAAATTTCGTATGCAAAGACATTGGGACCGCCCATGCAAATGATTAAACTTTGGTGTCCAATGAATGAATAGCGAGAGCTACAGCGCATCGGAACTGCGCACTCAGCAGATGTATATAAGAAGCGATTCTGAATCTGATGGTCAAAATTTCTGTTGCATTGCGAGTTAGGATACCTTTCACCGACTGAAAAAATGCCTCGCCGCATGATTCGAGCTCATTATGTACAACTGTCAGAGTTTGAAAGAGGTCGTATCATTGGATTGAAAGAGGCAGGTTGGGCAAATCGGAGAATCGCTCGTCATATGGGTCGAAGTGATGCGGCGATTAGAAAGATGCTGGCAGGAATGGGTGGACAATGGTAGATTTCAGCGTCATGAAGGTAGCAGTCGACCTAGGGCCACAGCAGAGCGGGAGGATAGAGTGATTGTCAGATCAGCTGTCACAGCGCCTGAATCATCGTTATCAACCATCAGAATGATGCTGACTGGGGACGTATAGTGTTTAGCGACGAAACCCGCTTCGAACTGTGTCCTGACGATCGGCGCAGACGTGTCTGGAGACGCCCAGGGCAGCGTGCCAATCCTGCTTTCACTATTGCACGCCACACAGGCCCTCAACCAGGAGTTATGGTCTGGGGTGCCATTTCGCTTGATAGCTGGACCCCTTTGGTCGTCATTAGCGGCACACTTACAGCACAGTGGTATGTCGTTGACATTCTGAGACCTGTTTTGCTATCCTTCCTTTTGCAGTACCCTGGCCTTATTTTTCAGCAAGATAATGCCAGACCACATACGGCACGTGTTGCTATGACCTGTCTTGCAGCTTGTGAAACACTTCCTTGGCCAGCCAGATTCCCAGATCTCTCTCCAATCGAGCATGTCTGGGATATGATGGGAAGGCGACTGCATCCACCAGGGAATGTGGATGACCTAGCCCGACAATTGGAGCAAATTTGGCAAGAAATATCGCAGGAGACCATCAGGGAGCTTTATCACTCTGTGCCACGTGGTGTTGCAGCTTGCATTCAGGGTAGAGGTGGGTCAACACCTTATTGAGCTCGTTTCTTTGTAACTGAAATAAATCATTCAATTTGTCTGAAATTTTAATCATTTTCTATTCTGTACATAATCTTCCTGTCCACCAATTTTTGTCTCCATCGGACAGCTCCTTCTAGGTGTGTCGTTTTTTTTTGTTAATGAGTATATTTTTCTTTTTATCTTTAGTAATTTTCTTAATGCCTAGATTACAAACTTCAGTTCTGCTCAGGACAAATTCATTTCATTTTTTAGATCATGGTATTAATGTGTTTTAAAGTTATAATATCAAAACATATACTACATGAAAATGTAAAAAAAGATGTTCTGCATGTTCTAGATACTTAGGTTAAGCATTTGTCTTTCTGCATTCAGATGAACTTAGAAATGATTCCATTATGAAATTTGTTCAACTAAAAAACTGTGTCTTGGATACCAAGGTGAGTCTTCACACTCATTCTGGATACTTGTCGCCTGTACAATTCTTTCATATCTGTACATATCTTTCTGTCTAAATATGATTTGTAATATTCTACAAATATAATTCTATTTTTTATTCTTTACAGCATTAGATAATAATAAAAGGAAGAGGCTGACCAAAAAAGGTAGTAAGAACACTAGGAATAGAAATAGCTTGCAGAAAAATAATTCAACTGTGAATGGAAAATGTAAGCAAGAATATACGCATGATCACAAATTAACTAAATTAGTGATGTGTGATTCAAGGACAGATACATCATCTGCAAATGATAACTCTTTGAAATATAAAACTCAGAAACCAAGGAGATCTGGAAAACAGTTAAAAGAAGTCTGTAATAAGCCTTCCAAGCCATTGGGTGATAACAACGAAAAATTAAATGGTGCTTTAAACTCTATAAAGAATGGGAAAAGTTCCAAAAAAATAGCAGCTACTTTGCAAGCTGAAAATCACAAAATGAAAATGCATTTTCCAAGTAGAGGAAGACCGAGGAAAAGAAACTTAAAAAGCAGAAAGAATGTTAGAGAAGTCAAAGACGGCAGTCCAAACATCAAAGACAGTGTAAATCGTGCATTCAAAAAACCAGTCACTTTTGAAGAGATTGTGGACACTTACGTTCAGCCGCAGCATGATCACAATTACACATGTGTAAATGGCAAAAAGCAAGGAATTGAGGATTTTGATTTAGCACTGTCTTCCGATGATGAGGTTCAGGAAGAAGATAATGCTCCTGTTAATTTTCTTGGAATGAATCAACAGTGCTTTAATAATATAAAAATAATTAACTCACTTTATAATCAAGATGCCAACATATCTAATTTTGCCATTACCAACTCGTCATCTGTGACCCAGTTTAACGTACAAATTCCTAATATAGGAGAAATGATAGAAGTTGAATCTCAAGATACAAGTTCTTCTCCTAATAAACAAGGTATTTCTTTCTTTTTAGTTCTGATATCATTTAAGATTTGTCCTTTTTAAGTTGAACATTTTAATTAGCCTTGGCTTGATAAAATATTCTTTTTTAAAAAATATACATTATTTCTTTAAATGTAAATGAGGCACTCCTTAAACTTTAAAATCCAAACCCCTCCACCCCCTCCCTTTTTATTATTTTAGGGAGCTGTTTTTAAACATATTTAAACTTGGAGTTCCAAGTTTGCCTTTTTATATCCTTTCAGATTTATATAATTTTATCATGTAATTTCAGTACTTTCTGATTACAAATCAGTTGCTTTCAGGAAGTAGTCGGGCAACTTATGTGTTTGTATATACATGTATAATAAAAACTAATCTTAAATTTAATGAGAAGAGTTTGAAGTTTCAATGTATGTTACAGGGATCTTGTCAAAACTTAGGTGGGGAGAGAAGTAGGTTAAACAAAAAAATAATGAAATACATGTAACAAAGAAAAACACATACAGAATTTGCAGTGAGACATATTGAATAGAGATTCTTAAACAAGTTCAAGGATGGACTAGCAATAGTGAGAGACTTCCTCTCATCTAGCAGGTCATAACTATTATTGAGGCTAATTATACTATCTGCCTCCTTGAAATTTTTAGGATATATTTCTGAGTTATACTAGAAATAGATCTAGTTATTTATTTAGACAAACATTATTTTCAGAAATAAACTTTATTTTCTCTGCGTTATCACTGCAGGAAAGTTGTAAGAAGAAAATGAAAGATAAATCTTGATATTATTTTTAATTCTATAAGTTTAATTAAACATGTTTAATAAATATTATTTCTAAGTAGAAATGATTGTGATATTGTATGAATACAATATAAAAACAAAGTAATAATTTGGAATTTTTGTACCCGGAACCCAAGACGGACTGTTTCGAGATTCCTATCTCTCATCAGTTGGATTCGCCCAGTACTTATAGCTCAGTGGAACCAGAAGAAACATAAACAAAACAATGACCCTTAAGTTAAAAAAAAATATCAAAATACAAATTAAGAATTAAAAGGGCAATTAATTAATCCCTGCCAGCACAATGCTTAGCTTATAAAGGGTTAATTTGTAAAGGAAACATATGCATAATAGCAAAATTTAACATAAAAATTTTGTATAAGATTTAATACGAAAAAATTTATATAACAAAATTTAATATAAGAAAACAAAAAAAATGTCTTGGATTTCCGGTATGAAAATTCCAAAAACTAGTTGACCCATATGAATAATTCGCATGGTATCTTGATCAGTCACCGAATGGAATGTGGAAATAAGTAAATGCAATTATTTATTACTGAAAGGTATTTTATTTTGAAGAGTAAAACATTTAAAAAACAGATATTGGCTTTGTCAGATAGAAACGATATCATATGGCGTACCGACAAAAAAAAAAAACACCTTTGAGAAATAATAAACTGTTAGTTAAACAGATTGTCAATAGATGGCACTTTCTATATTCTTAAAATAAAGTTCTTTTTAATGAAAACATTAATTTTAAACAATTTGTTTATTTTTCGTCATTAGAGGTTAACGTAATCTTCAAAATGTTGTCTCAATCATTGATTTTGATGAAGTATTAAGGGAGATATGGCGAACCGACAAAAAACACCTTTCAGAAATAATATATAGAGATAGCTCAGTGAACCTTTAATTGTGTGTGTTTCTATGCTTTTTCTTTCTTATTATATATATATCAATCATGTGCATTAAATTTTGCTATTAAAAGTAATAACGTTTTATTTGGCTGGTAAAGCTAATTAATAAAATTTCAGGATATTTAAACAAAAACTTTCTACATAAAAAAAAAAAAAAAAAAACCTAGCTTTTCATATTGAAGCAATAATTCTTCAATTGGTTCTTGTCATAGTTAATCCTTTTTAAATTAATATTAAGAAATTCTAAAGTGAATGTCCACATATGAGAAAACCTGAAGTATTATTATCAGCTATGTAATCACATCAGTCAAAAATATATTTTCTAAAGATCCTTGAAAAACATTTTCAAAATGTTTTGTTTCTAATATTTTTTTTTAGTAACATAGAATCCATCTTAAGCTTTATGCATACTCTTGTTGTTATTCAGAACATCAATGTTAGGAAATCAAATGAATAATTTGCATTGGTAACAATATTTGCAATGTTGTATTGTTGATTTGTAGTTCATATAATTCATTTTTTTTAGTTATATCTATTTAGTCCAGTACAACTGGCTGGAATGCTTTTTGTAGCTGTAGCATGAGTTCAGTCTATTTATATATCATTAAAATGTTTCAATGTGGTTTCCTTCATACTGTTCATTTCTGAATAAGACTCATTTGGCCATTCTTTGAATGTGTATTATTAATTTGTATTGGTTTGAAATCTTTTGCAATCATTTGGATGTGATGTTTATAGACAATTACCACTAATTAATATTGGTTTTTTTATTGCAATTACATTGATGGTGAATGGTCAACTTGAACATATACCATTATTTGAACATTTGTTTGACTGTTCATATCAAAACATCAATACCACTCAGTCATGATTTCATTTCAGTATATGATTCTTAATTGAAATTGTATACCAGAATGCTATTGAAAATAGTGACAGTTACAGATCACACCTTAATTAGTAATGCTGCAGGATTTCAAATCGGCCTTCCCTTCATATATTAAAACAGAGTCTCATCTGTCAATCAATTTAAGAATAATTTCTGAAGGACCAAACAAAAGTTGATCAGAAAATTTACCACCTCATTATTGTATATGGAACTCGCTTTCCAAAGAAAAACTACTGATCCTATATCATAAGAAATAATAAGAAATAAAGCTTATTCTAACGAAATGATTTTTGAGATGGTATAGAACATCCGTAGCTAAAAAAATGTAAACCTAAATTTTGAAGATCTAAATTTGTAAGTGCTCAATTAAAAAAAAAATTCAGACGATTATATAAACCTTTTGTGTGCATACTTACATCATCTTAATAATCCCCCTTCTTTCCTTTTTTTTCTTTTTTTAAAGGAGGGAGGGAAAGATGGTAAATAACAAGTGTTAATTTTGAAGTACTTAAATATCTATTACATAAGCCTTCTTCCAATTTTCTTTTCTTTTTCTTTTTAAACAAGTATTGATATCAGATGAATCTTTATTTCTTTTTTAACAGGAAATGCTGTATCAACAAGTGAAACTCAGAAGCATAGAAGGATACGGCGAATTCATAAAATAGTCGTCCCAGAGGAATTTGAATCTGAAAGTAGTGAAGGGAGTGAAGAAGAAATGGGGAAAGACTTGGAAAATGAAGAATTTTTCAAGAAAGCAACCAAGATTGTGAAGCTTGAAAGAAAAGCAAAGTCCAAGAAAAATGTTGAAGAAGGAACACCTGAGTGGGAAAGAGTAAGATTTTTTTAGTGATAATTAACACTTATAAATTTCCTTAATAATACAGTAGAGTCCTGAAAACTCGACCTAATGTGGACCGAAGGGTGGTCGAGTTTGTGAAACTGCCAGGTTATCTGAGAAAGATGTTAAAAAAAGAATAAGTACGATTTTTTCATCATAAAATACAGTCGAACCTCCATATATCGAAGTAGCAAATTGCCGGAAAAAAATTCGATATATAGAATTTTATCATAATTACTCTTAAAACATTAAAATTAAACCTAATTTTCGTATACGATTCAATTTCTTATTTATATGCGAATCATATTAAATGAAAATTAATACAGATAATTAAAAAATGAATTAATAGAGTACTACATACCTTTTAAAAAAAAATAATCCAGACAGTGGTTACAATGATCACAGTTACATTTTTTTTTAAAAAACTTCGAATCTCTTCTGAACAGCCAGTTTTGCGGAAAGTTCATCAAAGAAATGTTCGCTTTTATTCAGTTCACTAAAAACTTCATAGGAACATTTTCCGCGAATTGAAGTCCACGACGTATTGTTTCAAACGCTTTTCGCATTTCTTTTTCTGATGGCTTGGAGATGTTTTCAGATTCATTTACTTCCTCTGGTTTTTCGATTTCTTAATTTCAGTTTCATGAAACGAACTCAGTATGTCTTCGTCTGTAGGATAATCAGCAACGGCATTCCGATTTTTTATAATAGTCGACACTGTGCTTGCTAGAATATCAAATTTAGCTTAAATGCCTTTTTTGTGCATTCCGGTATCTACATTCTTCAGCAATTCAACTTTATCCACACTTTTATCCCAATAAGACTTGAAAAAAAATTTCGATATAAAGAGATTTTTTCGATATATAGAAACAGTTTTTCTATGTAATGAACATGGAGATTTGATAAGAGTTCGATATATAGAAAATTTCGATATAGGGAAGTTCGATATATGGAGGTTCGACTGTACTTTTATTTGTTGCTTGAGAATACAACAGTTTACAAAGAATGCTATAACTCAAATTCAAACTGTCCAAATAAACTTAAGAAAATACCTAATACATGAGCTGTACATAAATGTAACTTGTAACGAGTCTGCGCGCGGGGTTTTTCTGCCCTGCCAGGGGGTGGCCGAGTTATCTGGACTGCCGGGTTATCGAGTGCCGAGTTTTCGGGACTCTACTGTACAATACAAACTATGACTGTTTACCAAAGTGTCAGTACTATCTTATTTATGAAAAAGTAGCCAAGCATAAAAGACACTTTCTACACACTAATGAATATCATTTTCCAAGCATTCTCCAATATTATTAGATCTCAATAATGAGCAAGATATCACTCCAGATGATATTTCACAATTGTTGACGTAATATTGAGCTTATGAGCTACAGGTTTAACATGATAATGAAGTCTGTGCAACTTTCAGAGATTATATGTTCACTTACAAACAGTCCTGTTGACTCCTGGGTCTCCAGTTGCATATGCGAAATATTTAACTACCCTCTAGAGCATTGGTTCTCAACCGGTGATACCTGTACCCCTTGGGGGTACGCGTAAATCTGTAAGGGTATGCAGTTAACTGCCAAAAAGTATGTTTACGTCTGATTAATAAAAACTTTGTAATAAAATGTCCATTAAAATAAAATTTCTTGTTTTTAACTTAAATTACCTATTCATAATTAAACTTTAACAGTTTAACAGTTAAACTTTAACTAATTTAACACATTTTAATAAAACTAAAGTGTTTTTGTTGGGGGTACACATAGTTAATTATACACAAAAAGGGGTATGTGGGTATGCTCGAGGGCATAACAATTCATCTTTATTAATTTTTCTTTGTGGTATTCAGTTTTCTTCATTTGATAATATCAATTGCAAATGATTTAGAAGGTCCAAAAGGCTTGTTGTATTTGTCAAATTTCTGATTTGGCATCTTAGCCTTTTAATGACCTATTTACTGAAGTTACTTCAAACATGGTTTTACATGTTCTTTATTCGCATATAACACTTCTGCCATATAACGCTTCCTATTTCCTGATTATTGTCTGAATACAGTAGAACCCCTCTGATCCGTCACCTTTGGGACTGGGGGTATGGTCGGAACGCAAAAAAGGTCGGATTATCAGAAAATAAAGAAAAATATGGATTTACTGCGTTGTCAAGCAGTTCAAGTTTAGGCTTTTTCAATGTTTTGCGATTCTTAAGAGCGTTTTCACCATCTACCGTCACTGTATATGCAAGTAAACAACACAATGACGGGTGGTGAGTCACCGACGAGTCGGGGACAAGTTCAGCCGGCTCGAACACGGTCGGATCAACCGAGTGGCGGACCAGCCGAGGGCGGACGAGAGGCGTTCTACTGTATTGTGTTCTGTAAATTTTAAAGTAACCTCATAGAAAGCAGATCTTGTGAGCAGAATACTTAAAACCTACGTGTTCTTGTAAGCATTTATCAAATTTTGATTCATTAATTTCATTTTTATTGAAACAGTGTTTGGCTACAAAGTTCTTTCACCACCACAGTTTTTGATTATTATCTTTTGATTGATGAATCTCATGCATCTATGTCTGTTAAATAGATGAACTTACTAATTGCTTGTAAAGTAAAAATGTTAATATAATGCAATTTTATAAGCTTGAATTTTTTCTTTTTATACATAGTGTTCTGGAAGGGAATTGAATATGGCATTTATGTACTGATTTTCTTTTTCCTCTCACTAGAAATTGGCTTTAAAATGTATACGAATGCTCCGTGCAAAGAAGAAAGATGAGCGAGTAGCTTTAATTTGTAAAATATGTAAAGACAAGACTTTCACTGCACAAGCCACACTCATGTATCATTACCGTAGTCATGCAGGTAATCTTTTTTCTTTCTTTTTTTCACTTGATTTGAAAGAGAAAAAAGTAAAAAGAAAACAAAAACACTAAGTGTGTCATTTTGTTAGAAAAACTCCTGTAATTTTAATATGAACGTAAAAAGTCTCCTAATTCAGCTGTTTTTGTCCCCAGGTAAAGTTATCATGATAGAAAAGTAATTTACAAAATAAGCTTATATTAAGAAATTTAATGTTTTCATATATTCATAGCAGTAAAATAAAGTTCCCAGCACGAATTAATGTAATCGGCATTTTCTAATCAAGCTATGCAGTATGTCACTGTTATTATGGTCTCAAGGGATACAGTGAGTTAAACATAAACATGTTAACTTGAATGTTGAACAAAAATTAGAGCTAATCGAGAAGCTTGAAAGTGGTGTCCTTTGCACCGTGCAAGATTCATGGAGTAAAAAAGCAACCCCTTTCCAACATTTGCAAAGATAAAAAAAACTTAGAGATTGCATTAAAATTTACAATGTAGATGATTGTTCTACTTCTACAGTTGGTATTAGAAAAAATATGAAACTAACCAAAGACAAAGACATAGGGGAGGCAGTGTAAAGTGGCATGTTCAGCAGCGTTCAAGTGGTGTTAGAGGTGTAGAACTAAATTCATTTAAGCTGGTAAAAGACAGGCTAAGCAATATCGACCTAAAATTTCGGAGAAATGATGGATGTTTTTGAAATGCCATGGCATTGTTAATAAAAGAATTTGTGGTGAATTTTTAAGAGCTGATGTACAGGGTGATTATAATTAAAGTTCAACTTTCAACATGCTGTAAAAAAAGAACCACTTCTCAGAATGACCTGAAATTTGATCTGAATGTACTCAAAGAAAGGGGAAATGGTATGGCATAAAAATAAAATTAGTTCCAAATGTTAGCAATAGATGGCGCTTTAAGAGTCATAACGTAAATGGGTTCAGCTACAAGTGACATTTGAATCGCATTAAGACGGCTATGGCATAAGTTGCACATTAAACCAACTATACTGTTCAATGTGCATGACTGTATCGGGTTTTTCTGAAGAAATGACTTCCAAGTCATTCAACAGTTGTGGCACTGTTAGTTTAAAGCCCTTCCACCATGGCAAAGGTTGTACCGCATCGGATGGGAAAAAAATCGGTTTTTAATTGTCCTGAGGTCAAAAACCGCATAAAAAGCAACAATGAAATCGACTTTAATTGTCCTGAGGCCAAAAACCGCATAAAAAGCAACAGTGAAATCGACTTTTAATTGTCCTGAGGCCAAAAACCGCATAAAAAGCAACAGTGAAATCAGTTGTTAATTATCGCGAGACTTGCGTAAGACATGTTCAATATGCTGTCCACCATTTTCTGCCACAAATTGAAACCGAGAACAGCATGTTCCACAACAGATTGGAGTGACTTGGGGATCACTTTGTGACTGTGTTATGCAAAGCGTGCCTTCAATTCAGCTAAGTTTGCAATCGGACCACTAAACACATTTTTCAGATAACCCCACAGCCAGAAGTCACAAGGTTTAAGATCAGGTGATCTTGATGGCCAGGCTATTGAAAAATGATGGCTGTTAATTCTGTCATTTTCGAAATGCCTCTTGAGTAGCTGATTCACTGGCTTTGCAATGTGAGGAGGAGCGCCATCTTGCAAAGAAATGATGCTACCCACACATTCACGCTGTTGAAGTATTGGAATGACATGGTTGCGCAAAAGACTCTCACAGCATTTACCATTGAGGGTACAGATAACAGAACCCACACGACCCACCTCCTTGAAAAAAAATGACCCTACAATAAACAGTAGCGTCGATCCGCACCACACAGTTACCTTTGCAGAATAAAGAGGTACTGGTTCATATGCGAACAGATTTTCCGTTGCCCATATTCTGCAATTCTGAGTATTGAAATGTCCTTCGAGATGGAAATAGGCTTTTGTCTGTCCACAAAATGTTCCATGGCCATTCATTGTCCACTTCATGCGAGCAAGAAATTCTAGAACAAACCTTTCTCTTACTGGCAGGTCAGAAGGAAGCAATTCCTGAACATGGGTAATTTTGTATGGATAGCAATGCAGGATGTATGTTTTGTACAATTTTATGCACCGTGCTCACAGGCATATCCAAAGTTCGGGCAATTCCCCGTGCACTGCACGTTTGCACACCACTTCTCGTCTCTTCCTGGACTGCTGTGGACACATCGTCTACTGATGTCGAAGCAATTGATTTCCTCCCTCTGCCAGATTTCACTTCAAAAGAACCTGTCTCTTTGAATTTCTTCATCATTTTCTCCAGACCCTTGATAGACATCAGACCACAGCCTTTTTTCATACCCTTTACTGTCCGGAACTTCTTGAGAACTACTGGCGCACAGTCACTGTTCTTGTAAAAGAGCTTCACAAGCAAAGCGCGATCCTTCATTGAGAGTCGTGGCGAAATTACAAAATTACCTCAGAAGCAATATGAGCAAAATGCCCATGTACCCCACGTTTTTATAACAAATGCAATGTGTAGTGCGCATGACACGTCTTGTATTTTGCATATTATGACGCTTAAAGTGCCATCTATTGCTAACATTTGGAACTAATTTTTTTCTTATGCCATACCATTTCCCCTTTCTTCGAGTATATTCAGTTCAAATTTCAGGTCATTCTGAGCAGTGGTTCTTTTTTTACAGCATGTTGAAAGTTATAATCGTCCTTTAGAACAATTGTCTTTCAGAAGATATGTAAATTACCTCATTAAATAAGAAGGCTTCAATTTATCTCAATTTTATAATGCCTGCGAGACCGGGCTTTTGTATCAGGCTCTTCCTGAAAATATCCAGGCTTACAAACATGCACTCCTGGCCAAGCTAAATAAGGAACAATCTCAGTAGACACCTTGAACTGTCGTAAACAGTTTTTGGCAACTTTTTATGTTGTTCTTTTTTTTCCTTCCCATAATAATGAGTGATGTATCACAGCCTTGAAAAACACTAGATTCTCTAAATTTGTTGATTATTGATTATATTAAAATTTAGAATTTGAAAAAAGTAGAAGTTCCTTGATCATACATCTAATTTGATTTTGTATAAATATTTTCTGAGAATTTATGTTTTATTTTTCTTAATAAATAAAAAAAATACAACCGTTATTCTATCCTATTTACATTTTATTTTGATTTCCTTATCATGGCATCGACGAAACCATTAAATAAATACTCGGAATCTAGCATTGAGGAGACTTAGTGCAGCAGTTTAACCAGAGATGCCGCCTACACAGAGCCATGATAGTTGATTTGATTGGGGGGGGGGGGGTTGTACTGACTTATTTTTTTTTATCATATATAATAAAAACGTAAAATCTAGTGGCACCTGAGGATCATCAACCTTTACAATGTGCTTATACTCTTTCCTTTAATATAATCTAGTTTTAAATAACATTTGGAGTGAGAGTTACAGATCTGGATATTACATGAATTTCCATAACATCAATTTCATTAGAAGAATAAGTAGATATTAATTATATATATATATTTTTTTATTTTTATTAAAAATTGAAACTTAAATCTCCCT
This sequence comes from Thereuonema tuberculata, assembly GCA_023159025.1. NCBI lineage: Eukaryota > Metazoa > Arthropoda > Chilopoda > Scutigeromorpha > Scutigeridae > Thereuonema > Thereuonema tuberculata. The sequence goes on from JAFIDM010012231.1 coordinate 89,164,173, forward strand.
CAACTAAGCCATTTTTTATTCATAAGAACAATGGAGTTGATAATGTATAAATTTATCTAGTAAAGAAGACTAGTATTCAATTGGTATTATTAAGCTTTTTTTTTTTGAAAGTAAAATTACAATCTGATTTAACAAATGGTCTTATTCACTTGTCTTCTCAGCGAATATAGATAATATTTCCTCTTTACGAACAGACATAAACATTCTCTGAGCTTAAGACGTGCTGTTTTCTGTACTTAAGGAAAATAGGGAATTTTGTTAATGTCTTGAAAAAGCCAAATGAATCTTATATTAAGAAAATTCTCACCATTCATTGTACTGCGGCTTTCAAAAATAAATAAGAAAATCGGAAATTTTAAAGAAATAACAAATACAAAACTGTGGTTAAAATTGATAATCGAAGATGATGTAATTAGAGTAAATTAGGATGAAGAAAAAGTCCCGAAATTAGAAGATTACTTCAGAAAAATGTAATGTTTTAAAAAATAAGTTTGTAGACTCGGCCATTAAGCTTAAAAATTCTCTGCGTGCAAAATTTTTTATGAACTAATAATTCTTTATCAGTACTTTTTCATCTCTTTTGTGAATTTTAATACAACTTTATTTTTTTTTAATCCATTTTGAGTTTATGAATGTGGTTAATTTTTTTTTAATGTTATTTTTAGGCTTAAGGCTTTTTATTTTTTTATTTTTTTTTATTAAAAAGTGACATAATATTTATATATTGATTTTATTTTTTTATTTTTATTCCTAGGAATCAAACCTTTTGTATGCACTATTTGTAATACAACATTTACCAGACAGCACAGCCTTAACTATCATATGCTTATTCATAATAATAAAAGCCGCTTTACTTGCGATGATTGCGGCCGAAAATTTAGACATCCTAGCCATTTTAAGGAACATATGCGTCGTCATACAGGAGAAACGCCCTTTGAATGTGCCGACTGTGGTTTGAGGTAAGAAAGTCACTGTATTGATTATATACGAGGGTAATTTAAAATGTAAGTTAGACCTGTAGCCATCTCTTGGTAAAATTGTGCAACAAGTGTGGCACATGCGCAGAATGGAGTTCATATCCGAGGCTCCTACTTTGTTGTAGTGGTAACAGGTGTGTCATAGCAAGCATGCAAAATGGTGCATCAGGTGGAATATTACTCCAAGATAGAGGTAAGAAGAACTGTACGATTTCTATGGGTAAAAGTCTCAATTGTTTCATGAAATAACGGCAGTATATTGGGTAAATGCAATGTCATGTCCAGCCATAGTGCACTGATGCTAGCAGTTGGAATTTGTCGTACAAATATGACTGATGCTGATCGGGAGGAAGGCCAACAACGTTGATCACAGAATACACCCTGATAAGGGTTGATAAAGTAATTCACAAGAATCACAGAGTGACTGTTGCAGACATTGCACAAGATGTGGGTATTTTGACAGGCAGTGCTCATTCCATCATCCATGACCATCTTCACTATCACAAGCTGTGTTCAAGATGCGTTGGTATCCCAAGACAGAAGATGAAAGTTTTTTTGTCTTCTCTGCACTTCCTTCAATGGTGCTCTGCCGAAGGCAATGATTTGCCTTCTTAGTCACTCCTTAGTCACATCATCACAGGTGATGAAACCTGTGTTCATCATTGTACCTCAGAAACGAAGAGTGAGTCTGTGGGATGGAGACACCTATCATACGCTGTGAAGTAGTTCAAAGTTGCACCATCAACAGGAAAGGTCATGGCTACTGTCTTCTTTGTTTGTGAAGGAATTGTTTGCTCTCGATTTATGGAAAAAGGCACAACAGTTATTGCTGAATCCTACTGCCAAACATTAAGGTCTTTGCAGAAAGCCGTACATAACGAGGCATGGAAAATTAAGCAAAGCTTGTTGTCCTCATTCACAACAGTGCCACGCCACACAAAACACCCACAAATCAATATTTGCTCCAAAGTTTTGGATGGGAGGTATGGCAACATTTGTCGTACAGTTCCGATTTTGCTCCTTGTAAATTTTCATCTTTTCAGCAAACTGAAAGAACATGTGAGTAGACAACAATATGCCAACGATGCGCAAGTGATAACATTGGTTCTGTGGTGGCTCCATGACCAAAGGGCAGATTTGTGTCATCAGGGAATGGAACGTTTAGTTGTATGTTCAGGCAAGTGTTTACAGAAACTAGGTGACTATCTGGAAAATACTGTAAGGTAACGGTGTTCTGTTGTATTATGCTATATATCTCAACAAAGTTTCTTAACCTACAATAGTCGAGTGTAACTTATTTTTGAATTACCCTCATACTAAACGTTTTTTAGTATTTACTAAAAATGATACAAGACACATCCTCTTCTTATCAACGCTATATTTCGCAGTTTTATTTCAGTTTTAACTGCTTCATCAGACCTTCTTATAAACATGAAAAAAACCCTTCATAAAATATAATATATTTCGTTTTTTAGTAATGGTGAAGTAGAACGAAATGCTATAGAGAGAGTTCTGAATTAGATTTATTAATTTTAAATGGTAACTTTTTGTTGCTATGTTAAAACAGTTGTTTGCAGTTATTATTTATTTCATTAATGTGTATTTTTAATTTATTTTAAGGTTTAAGACTCGAAACACATATAAAAGGCATTTGAAAACAAGGCACGGGAAGTTACTCACAGCTAATGGAATTCTAATCTTGTCTATTGAAGAATTTTTGAAAGTCAAAACAAATCCTAAACGAAAAATTGGCCGTCGAAAAGATAAAGAGACACAGTGGCCTGAATTGGGAAACACTATATCAGAAGCAATGGACACTCTAGAAGAGCAATCAGATGACAAAAGTATTGTGTTAGATTCTGTTCTCTTTAAAGGAAAGTTAGAAAGCAAGTAAAGGACTTCATTCAACTTTTTATTCCCCAAAATAAATAAGCTACAATGTAGTGTAATTAAATATTTTTTATAATTGTTTTCATAGTGTCTGTATGGCAACTTCTAATTTTGAATTTGCTGAATTGTACAATAATTGTCATAACACATACAATCATGTGATAATTCAAATTTATTCAAAAAAATATATATATATATTCAACAAATAAAATTTATTTTCTATAGCAAAAAATATCAGTTACATTAATGATGAAAAACAAAACAAAACATCTTTCACTGAGTTTCCTTTTTCTTTTAGTAAAGAAAGCAAATAAGAATGTATCCCATAACTGAATATAATTTCCATAGTTGCATCTTAGTTAAGAAAAAAAAAAGCATTGTTTCATTCCAGAGGTTAAATCAGTTTGCAGATTAGTTCTTCTTACTTAATATTTTTTTTTTAGCAGTAAATACTAGTATATTGTAAATCATGTGCAGTGATTAATTTTGTTAGTTAAGACTTAAATTTTATTTAGGTTGATCTGAAAAAAAATAGTAAGTCATCCGAAGAATTAAAAAAAGTAAATATATACTGCTAATTATATATATTGAACTTCTGCCAACACAGTACTGGTTTAGAATAATTGTTATTTGAGAGTGTATAAATTTAAGATATTTATTATAAGGGGTCAGCATTCTTTTATGCTTCTTCCCATCAGTATTGTACGTAATGTATACATGTATATACATGTATTTTCATACAGTTATGAAAATAATATATCTAAACCTGTAAATGTTTTTGTAAATATAATGTACTAGTGTAAGAATAATCATTGTATTTTTCTTGATTGAATTTTGTCCTAGAATATTTTTTCATTCTGGATTATTTTGAAGTAACATTTGCAAATGGTTCTAAAAGATAATCATGTTTAATTCTCGATTCAGTAAAGAAATGCAAGAGATGATACCAAGATCTTGCTTCATTTTAACTGCGAAGATGTTTTACAAAGAATAGAGAAAAAAAATACTATTAATAATCATGAATACGTATAAAAGATTGTGATTTGTTTGATGTCATGAAAGTGATTATTACTACATTTTAAGATTTATAATCTCCTATATAAATAAAATATGCAAACTTGAAAACCAATACAGAAAAAAAAGCAAGTATTACCTGTTTGTTTGTTTGTTTTTGTTGATAATGTTAAGAAATCCAAAGACCTAATTCATTCCATATTTATGAATGGGGCATTGTTTAGCATAATAGTAAACAGCTTGTTTAATTTAGCCTTTTCAGTCAAATCTTGATTGCTCTTGAATTATAACTTTTGTTAACATCTGTCATAAATGTTTGCAAATTATTTCTTTCATTTTAAACTTCTGTCCAATTGCATTTACTTTTTATGCAAAAATTATAAAAGAATGTATGATTCCAGCTTTGATAAAATACGAACATTCATTAATTCCTTTTTGTATTGTCATCATAATAAAATGTTTTTTTGTTGTTGTTTTTTTTAAATGACACCAATGCATGTGTTCTTATGAAATGCTTATTTTGATGATATAGTGTAACCCAATGTACTGGCAGTGGAAGAAGAAAACTGCAAATTTTTGTCAGTGTCCAAAGGACGGAGGAGTAAAAGAAATTGATTAATTCCCTATTACCAAACTTTGTTAATTATCACATTTTATTGTCTGATTATCTACCTGTGACAAATGTTTGTCATCTGAAAATTTTCTTTCAGAAGAATACTGAGAGATTTATTATTAATAGATGTTCTTTTAATAATTAAGTATTTTTTTCTTTTCGTTCTTTTT
>JAFIDM010012231.1:89181788-89232293 GCA_023159025.1 Thereuonema tuberculata
CCCCCCCCCCCCCCCCGGGTCAATGGTGTCCCGCTTTGCCAATGTAAAAATCTATCACCCTATCTATAACCAAAATTTATGTAAATGTAGTTAATGATTTTAGGTCAGTATTGATCTGAATATTGGTTTCTGTGTCTCAAAGGACATATGATGAACTTACACTTGACCCTAACTTGCTATATGAAAATAAAAATAAAAAAAAGGCACTTTGTTAGAAGAATACATCAATACATCAACGATAATATCAAAGTAATTAGTATAAGATGAAAAAAAAATATATCCAAGAAGGCTCAAAAATAAACTGTAGTAATTTGGATCTGAAGGGAAAAAAGTCCTATATGATGACTATAAAGGATCAAAAGGATGGTGACAATGAGATGAGTTGTCATTGGATAGAAGCACAGGAATCATGTTCTGTTTCATTTAATCAACAATTACAAAATTTGGTAGCAATGCGAGGAATTAAGTATAAAAGTCATACTTTATAAAAACATGATTTTAATAATAAAAACATTTGACAATAAGCAATTACTGTACCTCAAATATTCACTATAGCTTACATAAATCTCTCACCAATGTTTGTATTTTAAATAAAATTTAGCTAATTATTCACATTAAGGTGAAAAGATTAAAAATGCTGAGATGTAGTGACTTGAGTTTAAGAAATAATAAGTTTTAAGAAATAATTAGTGACAAATCATTCAAAAGATAATGAATTTATTTTATTTATTATTTTACAAGTTGCCAAGTTTATGATAAACATTATCATAATGGAGGCTTACAAGTAATTTTATACAGTTTATGTACAATCACAAACTTCATCACATGTTCTTATTCTTTAGAAAATGAATTGGACTTTAAATTCGTACCATTTTTGAGTAGCTCAGAGCTAAAGTCATTGAAGGAACAGTGAATTAAAATCAACTTGAAGTTGACTATAAACATAGCAACAGAAAAAAACCAAACATGTAATTTAGCAAATACATTTATTTAAACTTCAGATAAAAGGATACAGCTGAATTTAAATTGGTATGAGTACTATTTGCTTAACTAAATTGTTTGCTTTTGTAATAAGGTAACTTTAGCTCTGAACCAGTCATGTCATGCTTGTTGAATTCAATAAGCTACTTTTTGCCTTCTTGAAAAATAACTTTTAAACTCAACTTTTACTCAGTTTATCACATTAATAACTTTATATTGGAAAAGAAAATTGAACAGTACCCTCAATATGATTAATTAAATGATTTGCTTTAGAAATGATGTAATATTAAAAACATTAGAGATGAAAGTTCAAATAATTGTAAAACAGTGAATCACAGCAGAAACAACTCCTCTTCTACAATAAAAACACAGGCATAGTTTGGAGTGCATTCATTACAAGTGCCTCTCAAGTAGCACTTTATAGTTGAAAATCAAACTGACTACTCAATAAAAAAAAAAGGGCTTATATCAATTGAAATTTAACACAATAATATTTTGTTAACTCATAACCCAGTAGATATTAAGAATGTCAAATAAAATTTCATTTGATAAATGTTACTAGATCAGAAAAATATCAAAAAGTCATTTTTAATTTACAAATTCAACAATGTAAACTTTACAAATTCAATAACAAATAAAGAAAAAGATGTAATGTTTAGACTAGCCTAGTTTAAACATGAATGACTAAAGAATCTTTGATAAAAATTATTTTCACTCTTACATTAACCAAAACTTCCATCAAATATCTGAAAAAATCTGCTTTGACATTAATTTCACTTGAATTATTACAATTGATTCTTGTTAATTTGAATGGCTCTGGCACATCATAGGGATAATTCTGCTCTGAGACTTTTAAAACAAAAAAGAACAACTTATTTCTCAGAGACTCCTACATCCATTCAGCTTTGATGGCAATTGGTTTGAATTCAAATTCTTTGTAAAAGTTCTCAGTATTTATATCAGAAATACTGAATAGATTTTGACTAAGTAATTCAAAATAAAGGAATTACAATATTAAAGAAAGTTACAACACAATACTTCTTTCAGGATTAATTTATATAATAGTAATCAAAAGAAATCCTTTTTTATGTGATTATAAGTTTAAAACTTATTTTCATTTCTTCAAATAGTTTTCCAAATTTCATTTTTATTTTTTACTTTGTAAAGATAAAAACTCAAAAACAATAACAAATAAATTTAAAAAGAAAAAGAAATATCATTGCCAAGCTGTGATTACATCATAATTATTTCCATAATCACTCAAGTTTTATCTGATCATGAAAAACAAAACAAAATCTACTGGCTTCATATTGTAAAGTTAAGTTTATACAACCTTTAATTTTTATTATAAAAATAGATTGCTGCTCTATAAACCTTCTATAAATACAAAATACAATTTACCTAACAGATATTTACTAATAATTAAATAGCTATATTTTAATGAGTCCAACATCCTCATTGGCTAATAATAATCAAAAGTCTTTTTGTTTAAAACAAAAAATTGGTATTTTTTAATACCTGTTCTATACATGAAAGAAATTCTATCTAAGGATTTTTAAGCTACTATTTCTTGAGAGCAAAATTCTAAACATCTATAACTATCCAAGTTCAATATCTGTTACTGTGAAGAACTTAATTAGCAAAATACTGTATATTATTGTTTACGTTTTTATTAAGTAAATTTTTATTAATATCTTTAATACTAATATTCTTATGTATTCTTATGTCTAATCGATAATATCATAAATAGTGAACTGATTAATACCAATGTCTTTGATTTTTCTGCCTTTCGTTATTGTATTGGACACAGATTTCACAGACTAACAATTCACAAAATTAACCTTTTCATTTTAATCCAGTTAAATACAGATTTCTCTCCTCTGATAAATAAAATTTCACAACCTGCAACGATTTCCTAAGTTTGCTCATTGTTTTAAAAATAACCTCTCAATCTGGTTTTAAAGGAGTAGTTAGAAAAAAACAGGTTCACAATTTTTCAAAGACTAGATCATCCCCATATAATTATCTTTCCAAAGGCTACAGACAATAGAATGTACTTACTTAAAGAAAACAAATTAACCATATGTCATTTACGCTACCAAAGCTTTATAAAATTAAAAATTAATAAAAGTAGAAACTGATGTTTTGTTTAAAACATTTCATTGACTAAAATGCTTTTCCAGCATAACACTGTCCTTTTATTAAACTAGATTCTTTTGTTTTCTATTTCAGTTTGTTAACAGTGTTTTCAGGTCTACTGATTTGCTCATCAGAGCTGGAATAGTTTCATAACAGCAGAATTTGGGCAATGGCACTGATTCTTCAGATCTAACAGCTCATCTGAGACATCAGAGCATAACGGAAACTGCTCATATCTTTCTTAATGAAATGAAAATCATATCTCCTTTACCAAACTTAACTGGTTTGTATCTTTTAAAAAGCATTTTTTTATAATTTCAAAATGATAATTACATGAGGAATAGAATTAAAAACGAATGATCCTAGATTTGTTATACTGACTAAATAACATTTTTAAAAGAAAGAAAAAAAATACAGAGAGAGAGAGGAACTAGTTACACTGAAAATTATTAATTCCATTTAGCTTTTTGTCTTATTTATGGTAGGTATTTTATAAGACTTCTGAATCTAATTGCCAAACACTGACCCTGACCATTTTCCTTCATCATAAATCATATTAAAATTCACAACTTCATTGGTATTAATTTAAAATAAAAATATAATACAGGTACTATAAGAAGTGACTATGGCATAACCAAGTATATACCTGAGATTAATATTCTGATCACAAGATGTTGAATTTGAAGTATTAGTTAGTTCCATAGTTTATGTTCTTTCCTTCGTCTTTTTTTGTTATATGAGCTTTTCTTTTGTTTAACAGTTATTAAAAATAACTGAAACATTTGAAAATTAAACAAATATTTAAACATTTGGAGAAAGTAAATATCAACTCTCTATAGGATGAAATGAATGGAATCAATATAATTGTCATGTTATAAAGCTGATATCTTAAAGGCAAAATAATATGAATCCAAAATTACTTTCTCGTATAAGTTTTTTGTATTATATATGGTTTAGGTGGCCGTAAGTGCAGTGAGGCTTCTATAATAGACTTTAATTTCTACTTTTGAAATTGGAATGGCTTGCAGGCATATGCTATCTGTGAGTTGAATGAAGAGTTATTTTGTATTGGTTTGGGCATCAGGTTGATAGTTAATTGACAATAAAATTAACATATTGAATGAAATAACAATAAATACAATTAGAAGTAAATATTTATAAAATTTACAATTTATAAATATATAAATATTTAAACTTTCAGTTTAATTGAATTGGCATAAAAGGAATCCTGAATTCAGAATAGGATTCCCTCTTATTTTATATCATTTTATATTATAGAATATAATACACATTTTAATCTCAGATTTATATACATTGTGATTTTAAAATATTATCCAATAAATAATATTAAAGTTAATATAAGAAAAACATTTACATCAAGAGCATAAGGTCTTCATATTTACAATGGTTGGAACCAGCTAATAGGTAACCAGGATTCAACTTCAAATGATCAAATGACAAATTTCTCATGTTATATTTGGATGTTGCTATTAAAAGATAATACGTATTATATATATGTTTTATAGTTCTCATCTATAGGAATATACTTTTAATTACAGTAGAATCTTAGGATGTAAGGAGAACTTAAGTCAAACTATCTGTTTTAAAGTACATGATTACTTTCCAGAATTTGTTACAAATGTCATAGAAGTTTCCTACAGTCAAAGCCTATTGTAAAGAAAACTTGAATAGAAATTTAACTTAAACTTTTGTTTTCAAAAATAAAAAGTAGGAAATATGATATCAACTGAAAATATCAAAACAACAGCATCTCGTCTGCTGCTTGATTTGCCAATTTTAACCATTAAAGAAAGGATGTTTATTATTTTATTATTATTTTTATTTTTGAATTTCAAAGAACATTAATTAATTCTTCTCACTATTAATGCATTTCACAAGTTTAGTTTTTTTGGCTTGACAGCTTTAAGCAATGATAACAAAACAAGCTAAGAATTAGTAACAAGATATTTCTTTCATGTTGAATTAAAATTAAAAATTGTTTATTTTTTTTTCAGATGGCAATGACTGTATGTAGATTTATTTATTTACATAAATATCAATTAAGAATTCTTTAATCCAATTTGGTTATATGCCTGGCATCTGTATTTTGACCTAAGTATCTCTGTCTACCACTACATGGTTAATAATATATATTTTTATTTAAGCTACATGTTAATTAGAATTATCACAGTAAATTCTATCAATCTTTCCCTTTAGTTTGTATCAAATAACATTTCTTTTTTATCTAGTTTAGAAATTAGCTTTATATAAAATTCATAAAAAATCAACTTTTCTAGTATTATTAAATATTGTATTTGCTGTAATTTTGAAAAAGAAATCAACTTTCTTTTGTAATGACATATTTTGATTAAAAAAATAATATTTAGTTGTTTAAACTAGAAATTAAATGTACAAATGTAAACTTTTCAGTGGTTTCATGAATAACTCAAGCTAATTTCTATGTAATGTAATTATCTTTGGTTCTATTTAAAATACTATATGCTAAGCATATGTTATCTTAATTTATGTTAGTTCTTCTGAACAGTTATAGGAGAAAATGCAAGAAATGACAAAATTTAAACTATCAAATTGAACAGCTGCTTAAAACAAAAATTGTTGAAATATTTGTATTTGCTTTGAATATAAATGCTTTAGAATCACTTATCTGAAATTATATAGTCTTCTTTTGCATTAATTATGGTTGTGAAAATCTGAATGTAAAGTTTCTTGCTAATTCTTCTTCAATGAAGTCCTACAAAAAAGAAAAATGTATATAAAATTTTATATATTTATAAAATATACATTCATTTTTAGTCAAGAATTAACAGCAAATCCTCAAAGTTGTCTCAGTAATTACTAAGAATCAATTAAAAGTTGATTTTAAATATAACAGTTTCTATTTTTTACAATATTAAGTCAAAAACAATACCTTCTATTTACAGTTTTAAAGATATCCAGTGATATTTTAATTAAAAATATTTAAAAATGACATAAAATTCTTTTAATAAGAAATAAAAATGAAACTCAAAAAAAAATTATCTAGATAGCATTTAACTACTTTTTTTTTTTTGTTCAAACTTTGAAATGTACCTTCGTTGTATGTATGTGTATATATATAATTTAAATAATCTGTTTTCTGAACAACAAAAACTGAAATATATCATTTATGTGATAGTGCTTTTGGTCTAGAAATAATTATAAGGTCAGCAATTATAGCGTAGATTGCAATGTCACTGTATGTAAAATTGTCCAGTTTAATATATTTCAACGTGGTTCCCCAAAATAAAAAAAAGACTAAAATGATCCTCATTGCATAAGAGGGGAGATTTAAAACAATATCCAGATAACTAAATTATCTTATATTAGTATTTGATATGTTCATAGTTGCATATTTCAGTGGAAAACTCAATATTAATAACTTGCTTTAACATAGTGTAGTTACTAACATTATAATTTAAACTATTTAAGCATTGTTACTCAATGAATAACTTGATCAAATTTGTTAATGCCCTTTTAGATTTATTGTTGACAGTATATACTGTGATCGTATTAGTTTATCCATTTTTATTACCAAAATGAGCTCCATAGTTGAGGTAGTATAGTAGGCTGGAAGCACTAGACTCAATTCCCAGCAAGAATTTTTTTCTTTCCTATTTGTCTTCCTAGGTAGGATTTACCCAGCCCTCTGTCAATCAAGAATTGATAAACAGTGGACCAGTCCTTATACTTCATTATAGTCCAACTGACCACATCTAAACTTTTGCACTTCTAAATTTGCTTGGAAGACCTATTACAGTTTCCTACAATAGGTCTAAATCAGTGTTTCTCAAAGCCCACCGAAAGACTTTCTTATTCCCTCCCGGACTACCCTCTAAAAATAAGTGTATGCTAATATTTGTGTATAAACAGGGTGACCATATTTCTAAAATTCCCAAACTTCTACCAACCGAAAAAAAAAAAAAAACTTTTCCAAACTACTTATACAACCAAAAAAAAAACAGTAGAAAGAGAACATGCATTGTTGCAGCTGTTCTTTTCTGTTGAGAAGAAAAGCTCAGTTATTTATTTATTTATTTATTTATTTACTATATTTAACCCGTGGACCACACTTAGAAAAACACTGGTCTAGATGAAGCAAAGGTTCCCAATGTTTCATTAATGATGAGCCTTGAGTGGCCAGCCTTTAGCCCACAGAAAGAAATCTGGTCCCATTTTATAAAGAATGAACCCTAAAGCTGTCCAGGGCAGAAAAAAACAAACAAACAAACCAGGAGAAACATTTTTTGACCTGACTTCCCGTGTCTGCAATCAACTACTTTTATCACTTGAGCTAATTATCAAAGCTTATTACAGGGTTTTCTTTTATATTACATTAAATAGACCTCCGGTCCACCTGCAGTGCTTGGCTTCCCCAGCACCCACATTCACCATATAACATACATTACATTTGTTTTCTTTCTAATTTTAAAAGTCTTTTTCATATTTGAAGAAAGGACAGTTTTATTGATAACATAATTTTACAAACTAGAAAACTACAGTTTTCTGCTGATTAGTAAAAAAATTTGGCAAATTCGATTTTATCTTTCTTTTCTGAAGGCCTTTATTTATATAGAAAGTTTCTTAATAGAACTGCTTTAAAAAATTAAGCTAATAATCAATGGGAATAAATGATGAAAAAATTTACTGAAATGAGCAAAATTTTGTCCAATTTTCTAAACAAGGGAAGGAAAGCATCTAATATTCAAGTGTTTAGAGAATAATGTTAGTTAGAACACAGTTCTTTCTATTTACATTAATAGAGTGTGGCACTAAAACAAAGAGAAATAATAATAAAAAAAAGAAGCAAGCCCAATTCAAAATATGTGTAGCAAGTCTAAAGCAAAAATTATTTCACTTTATAGATTATTAATTTCATTTGAGAATGAAGACAAAAGTGAAGGTAGATACAGTGGAGAAGATCAAGAGGAAGGTTCGTTGGAGAAAAGATTAGCTGGTGTGGTTATATTGTAAAGAAATGAAAAAAAAAGAGATAGTAATTGAATAAGAAATTGATGTTAATTATTTACAATCTTCTTCTTAATTTTTTTGCCTTCTCTTTACCATAAAATGTAACTGTATAGAAAAATTAAATTAAAACAGTCTCTACATGTAGAAACTACTTCAAGTAATATTAATTCTTAATATTTATTGAGTTCTTTTTATTTACTTAATGTTTTCATGTATTTGAATGGATCATGTCTGTATTGATTAATACACTTTCAAGTTATTTTAATCAATTTACTTGATCATTTTATAGCTCTCAGACAATATAGAAGTGAAGATAGTAATGTTTGAAGAATACTAATTTGCGAGATATTTAAAACCAATTTGTAAGATTGGAGCTTTAGCTAACAGAGAAGACACTAAACCTTTTTAACCTTGGCAAGCCTATTTCACAGAAAATTTACTTGTACTAAATGGGACTCAGTCAACATTGAGAATGAACAGCATTAAGAGGGAATTATTTGAGCTGACAATCGTATTAGTTGATCTTAATTCAATTTGTACATTTTCATTAAGAGTGCTTATAAATGTGTGTGCCATTTCCTTGGCCATGAAAATCCATACAGCAGTGTTTTGGGCTGCAAATTGGATTATGGAAGCCTCAACTTAGTACTGAATTAAGTCATATACATTAACTATAATAAACTCTTCAGATATAAACACAAAACATACCACTTCTTTCCAATATATCGTTCTTTTTAATCAAAAGAACTTCATCAAGGATTTTCATAAACACAATGAAAAGAAAATCTTTCTTTTCAACAAACCAAACTTCTACAAAATAAACGTGAATAATAACAATATAAAATTCTCTTTCACGAATGAACGTGAAAATTAATAAGCAACAAAATCAAACATATAAACAAACCAATAAAACAGCAATATAATCAAATAATTAAAACGTGAAACTAATAAAACAATATAAACTAACAAAATGAAATACAGACTTATATCAAGTTCAGTAATTCTTTCAATTTATCATTGTTATTCATAAATTTTGTAAAGATGCCAAAAGAAATTTCATTTACTTTTAACTTTACTTTTAAAAGAACATATACAGGAACATTTGAGAGCTTTTAGGGGTAATAGAAAAGGAATCTGTGAGTGGGCGGCCCATTGTTTAAGAGTTAACCATAATCCAGATCCATTAATCAAAATTTTGTAGGAATCCCACGAAGAATCTGAAAGACTAATTTTGGAATCTTGTTTTAATTAATTGGAGCAAGTGTAGTAACAAAGATAAATCTTTAAAAGTAAATGAAATTTCTTTTGGCATCTCTACAAAATTTATGAATAACAATGATAAATTGAAAGTATTACTGAACTTGATATAAGTCTGTATTTCATTTTGTTAGTTTATATTGTTTTACTAGTTTCCCGTTTTAATTATTTGATTATATTGCTGTTTTTATTAGTTTATTTATATGTTTGATTTTGTTGCTTATTAATTTTCACGTTCATTCGTGAAAGAGAATTTTATATTGTTATTATTCACATTTATTTTGTAAAAGTTTGGTTTGTGGAAAAGAAAGATTTTCTTTTTATTGTGTATATGAAAATCCTTTGATTAAGTTCTTTTGATTAAAAAGAACGAAATATTGGAGAGAAGTAATATGTTTTGTGTTTATATCTGAAGAGTTTATTATAGTTAATAATAATTTTGAAGTTTTTTTGGATCTTATACATTAAGTGTCCTCCCCCCCTCCATTATTTCATTTTTTGAAATCACAATTAAATTGGATGACTAGATAATGTGATGGGTTCAGATTAAAACCTACAATCCCATATCTGTTCCTTAGTCGAACTGCTTGTCAATCCAAAATTAAGTATTTTATTTGGTTACTATTAAATTCACTCCTAACCTAACTTTAAGAAAATTAAATACTGTATCACATAGAAAGTCAGAAACTGAATACTGCATTCTAGGATAAGACGAAAAAGGAAAGAAAAGAAAAATCTGCCTACTACTGAAACGATACCACACTTTTCTTTCTCTCTAATGAAGCACAAACTATCTATGTTAATTAAGTGGATATTGTTAAAATATTCAATATTTATGAATTTGATTAAAAAATGAAAACTGTGAATGTTTCAGATATTATTCTGGAGTAATGTGTATAAGCTTTATTTTCTATTTATTATAATTATCTAGTGTATATTTATCATTTATTATTCTCATTGTTTTATATTATTATGTCAATTCTCTTAGAAAGAAATGATAAGCCCAGGATATTGCAGACTGAATTTTCCTTTTTGACCATTAAAGTATCTACAAGAAATGTTTCAACAAAATATATGGGTATTGATGCGAACTATTCACCAACTATGATTATTCAAGGTTGTTTTAATTGGATTTTCTTTAGCTTTGTACTATAAGTGCTGTGTTGGACTTCCATCCCCAAAAGTGTAATTCAATTTGTGATATACAGTGTGTGTCAGCTCCTCTGAAATCTCTTCTTCAAAGTGAAATCTTTCTATTAACATTGTATTTGGTCCCTTTTAGTTTCTGATAAAATAAACAACTTGCAATCTTTTTCTGGAAAGAGAGTAATATATCTCAAATAAATGATACAATAGAGGCCTATAATTCACTAATGAAATAAAAAGCACATCTTATGGAAAGACAGGTGTTAACAACAACTAAAAGAAAAGGAAAAGGAACAGCTTTCATGATTCTGCGTAGAATTCCACATTTACTTTGACAAACTCTATTACTTCACCAACATAATATCTGACCTACAAATCTGTGGCACATCGAGAGATTGCAAGAGACTGAAATTAATACTTCTGATCCTTTAATACTTCTAAAAAAAATCAGAATAAAATCTCAATGTTATTATTTTTCATTTGTTGTTCTAGTCTCAGTTTTTAATTTGAAAAAAAAAAAAATGGATTGAATTTAAAACATACATTAAGCCAATTTAATGCATGTTATGCATTTAATTATTGATTACGAATAAACTGACTTAATATGGAATACAATTAAAATTATAAATATATTAAGCCAACAAAATATCTTACAAATGTAACAGAAACCCTCAAATGGTTTCTATTATTATTATTATTTACGTTCTTTGAAAGTCTTTTCTAAATAGATATCAACTATGAATAAAAAAGCTTAAGAAAGGAAAACTGAAGTCATTTTTTAAAATTTATAGTTGCTTTATTAATGGCCGAGTGCACCAACTACAATTAACTTTGATGGCTGCAGTATGGACGCAGCTGAAATTAGTGGAGGGTGCTGCTCCAGAAAAATTTTAGCCTTTGTTTTAAAATTGTGTGAAAGGAAACAAACATGTATAAAAAGAAAATGACAAATTTCTTTTTATACATATTTGTTTCCTTTCACATAATTTTAAAACAAAGGCTAAAATTTTTCTGGAGCAGCACCCCCCCCCCCACACTAATTTTAGCTACATCCACAATGCAGCCATCAAAGTTAATTGAGGTTTGGTGCACTCGGCCATTAATCTTCTAATTTTAGAGCTTGTTATAATTTCTGTCTGGAAGAGAAGAGAAGTGTAGGGATTCAAACACTGCCTTTATAATTACTTAACCTATTACAGATGAACGAAAGGAACAAGAATAAAAGAATGATAGAACAGGTGCCAGAAAACAGAAGGTTTACAAGAAATCTTGCTTCCAGGACATTCATATCAATAGCTTTTGGGGTATACATTTTCTATACCAATAGTCTAGTCATTTAGAAGAAAATAAAAATGTGATATTTTAAAAATGTTCAATTTTCCTAGAACTTTCCTACAAATTAATTAATGTGGTAACATTTTACGATTCAACCTCCTTATAGTAAGTTAAAGAATAATAATTTAACTTACTTGTGCTATTAATGGTACTATTATTGCTTAGGGGGTCTGGCTCAGTCATATGTATTCTTAATGCTTTTAAATGAGAAAATATTTTAAAAGGATGGAAGGATGAGTGATCTTTTAATTTTAAATGGGAACTTTGGGATTCCTTATCCTGACTGGGTATTATATAAACTATATAGTAGTATTTATTTATATAAACTGTAATTTTCACAAGATTCTTATTAATGCCAAATTCCTTTTTTAATGGTCTGTAAAATAATATGAGTTAGTTATGCTTTCTGTGCCTGTAATTCTGTAGTATGGGATGTGTAGATTAAGCCTTATGCAATGGAACTATTCGTTGTTGATAAATTGATATGTTTCAGTCACGAGAGCATCTGTAATTGTTTTCAAAATGAAGGTAAAGGAAAAATGTGGGAGGAACATTTTTTTTTTTTTCACATTTCTCCTTCATACCCCATCAACTTTACACCATCTCATCCTACTCCCAGCCCTTCGTAAGATGAGGGTAAAATGTTTAAAAGTTGTAACTGAATTAGTTTTTCACCAACTTCTGTTGCAGAATGATGCCAATGAAATAACGTGCAGATAGCTAAACCTAAACACACAAAACAAATTTTGCTTTGTAACTCATTTGTTGCTTATAATTTTTTCATTTTATATTTAGTTAAAAAAAATACATATATTCATGATATAAAGGAAGAGATTAATGTTAAATTTTATTTGATAGAGAGTATTTCTCAATTAAGAATCGAAAGTTATTCTATAAATTTTATAACCATCTTACATTTTCTAAACAAAATAACTATTTTATGTTCAATACAATACTAAAACTATCATTGTTTCTGTTGTGTTTTTTTTTTTACTAGCTGTGTACAGAGGAGCTATTGGGGTTCCCATGTCTGTGTGTGTATAACACCCTTCACAGTCCAAACATTGAATCAGAACCCCATGTGTCATGTTTCATGGATCCCCATGATCTGAGGTTTGGAGAAAAATCAGTCTTCTGTTGCCACCGCTTCCGGTTTCAGGTGATCACTGATCATAGGAAAATATTAGTGATTGGACAAAATTGAGATTTATCTATACTGAATCAAATATTCTGAGAATGAATATTTGACCCTTGACCTAATTTGGCCACTTCCAGTTTAAGGTGGCCCCTTACTCAAAGTTGCCCAAATGGTGAAAATTAGGGTCGATAGATACTAAATGAACTCAATGTGGGCATTGCATTTATTGGAAATGCTTGGGTGGCAACGACTCTCCTCCAAGCCCATGTGTTTGCCAATGGTATACTAACGAGGCCACGAAGGAAACCGTACTTGACCCTTTGGATTATAATGAATAAATGAGTTTTACATGCCAATCAACAGTAGTGTCACTTTTATCAATGCAAGTGTTGGAGAGATTGCAAATTGTAAGGGCTACCTTGGTTTTGTGTTGACTACAAAGCTGTGAATTGATTTGTTTGTTTATTTGATAATGAAAGGGAAGAATGAGGGACACTGAAAACACAAGAAATAATGATATTATGTAATAATGTAAGAAAATACCTCTTTAGAAAGAATGACTGTTTCTAATTTCTTAATAACTAAAATAGTTAAATACGTAACATAAAACTTAAAATTATGAAAGTAAAATTCATGCAAGTTTGAATAATAAAAATCTTAATGTTTTGTAAAAATCTTGATTAGTGAAAATAAAACAAAAAAGACACACTATAAAATTCAGATAACTTAAATTTTATTCCTTACAGTGGCATCACTATTCATTTCAATTTACAAGAAAACATGCAAAAGAAAAAAAAAATCAAATATAAAATGGTGAGAAAACTTTCAAACAACTTACAATAATCAATTAAAAAAATAAAATAAATAAATAAATAAATATATCAACTCAATCTATACAAATAAAATCAAATTTGTACATCCTTCTTAAAGGGCATGCGAAAAAAAAAATGAAAATGTAGATTTTGCTTATTTATTTACAAGACAATATGTTATGTTATATGAATATATGTTTATGACTCAATACATGCTTAATTTTTAATAGCATTTGTGAAAAGTAAGGTGAAGAACAGCCTTAAAGGCACAATTAAATCAGTAACAAATTTTCATTTTTATTTGTGGACGATTGCCCAGAACTATTCACACAGTGAAAACACTGGCAAAGTTATCCTCAAGTCATATTGAGTGGATACGAGCCTTTTTTCCATTTTGGCATTTTTCAGCTTTGGAACCTTAAGTATCTTTAATATCTGTAAATTTCCTTTTATCATTGTAATAAAATCTTGTACATTTACTGATAGAAATTTAACTGCAATACAGTCAAACATTTTCTTTTTCTCCTTTCTCAAAAATCATCAAAATTCCAGAGCTCTTCATTTTTGTGCTGCTTAGATTAAAAACATTGCTCCCGTACTTTAATTATTCTGTAGTAGTTTTATAATCTCTATTTTTGGTTTCTAGAATTTTCTCCACAATATCTTTGTTGTGATAAAAAGTTGACGACATGATTCTATAGTTTCTTGCCACAAAGGCCACTGTAAATAGTAGTGAATCAACTAGATTAAAAGGTCATTACTTTTTCTATTAGCCTTATAGTTTTTCTTTTTATACCAAATGAACCAATCATATGATTCTTATGGGTGCTACTATGACAGCTGCAAACAGAACTCTTGTTTAAAGAATTGTTATAACTAAGTTCGACTAATCAGTTATTCACTGGAAACTGAAAAGGATAACTCTAGCCTCTAAATCCAAAGTTTGTTCATTGGCATACTGTATGTCTACAATTTTTCCTTCCATTCTGAGAATGTCAAAGTAGTATTTAACATCTTGCATTCATCATATCTCCACTAAATTAAAAAATAGGCGAAAAGGAATCCATTCTATGACTCTTTATCAGCAACTCTTCAGCCATGTTGTTTGTGTAGATTTTACAGCCAAAGATATACCTTGGATCTATCTAGGGTAAAATTCCTTTCTTAAATCATTTTGTTGAAGTCTTCACTTCATCACATTGAATTTTTTTCTTCGTATTCAATTACTTCTTATTAACATCTGCTTTTCAGGATCTTATTATTTTCTTTTCAATATCCCTTTCCTTCTCATCAATATGAGAACTTTCTTGTATTATCTGCTAAACTTTGCACTTTTAGATCATTAGAGTTATATTACTACTTACTGTTCCTTCTTAGCTGAGCAGCCGTTCTTCCTGCAGTAAATTAGATGTTTAATTTTATATTAACTTACAAATAATTGAAGACATGTGATCATCTAAGTAGATAATGTCTGCAGAAATCAGAAATTTATCATGAGATTCAAGTACACTTAGAGAAATTAGCAAAAAATGTTTGAAAAAGATAAATGTAATATTATTACAGGAAATATACAAGATTTTTTTTAATATAAGAATTTGCTTCCAATCATCATTTGATCATCCAATCATCATTTTACTAAAATATTTTAAATTTTTACAAATAATTTCAGCCTACCTGTTTTCTTTGTTTGATATTTAATAAAGAAAGAAGCTATAAGCAAAGTCTCCAATCTTCTTTTTTTAATTGTTTTTCAATATTATTTATCTAATTTTTTCCACTGTAATTAACAGGCTTGTTCCTATTTATTTAACTTGATTATATATTTTAACTTTATTTAAGTTGTTATGAAACTTGAGAAGAACAGCTATTTGGTTTTTATTTTTTTAAAATTATCATGATTTCATTTTTTCTATGTTTTTTACATTATTTTCAGGTGATTGCACTGAAGCAGTGCTGAGAAAGTTTTCCTAAAAATAATAAAATCATTCCAGTTTCTTTTACAGACTTCACAACCAAAAAAGGTCATGCTGTAATTAATAAATTATTTATCTTTGTTGCTCTATGCATTAATAATATGATATTAACAAATGCACTTAAAATCTTCAAAAGACTTGGTCTGTATAATATCAAATTGATTAAATCATTGCTAAAGATTATCAGAAGGGGAACTTGGAAATGACTGCAAAACTGCATCATATTTTGACAAAAAACGAACTTAGTTCCAAAGTAGTTCCAACATTAAAATAAGAACTTTTTTCATTTAAAAGTTTCAGGTGAAGGAATGAGTTCAAACAAATAAATGAACGCTCATTTCAAATCCAGCACTGAAGTGATGTATGTACATAGCATAGGCAATACCTGAAACACGACTTTGAATGCTATTGCCTCAAGTCAAACAGATAATTTTTACAATTTACAGGAATATTTTTTTTAAAGAAATGTTTATTTATATTTGTAAAATATTCTTTAAAAACATTATGGACAAAAATGTGGGTATAATGAAGAAATGCTATGGTTTTTTTCAAAATTCAATTGACTAATTATTCAATTTGGAGATCATTTTATGTACTAGAATAAGCTTTAAAATCATTGAATACAACATTAAGGATAAATTTAATTCTTAAGAAACTATTGAATTAAAATACAAAAAAAAAAAAAAATATCAAACTTAAAATAAAGAATAAATAAATAAAAAAAATAATATAATCAAAATAGAAGAATATCAGATAACTGCATGCTCATGTGTGCATATAACTTCATTTCATATGTGGTGATTAAGCAAATGTTGATTAATGAAACCGTGCAAATGATACCTACCTTGTAATAAGGGAAGGTATTTTACTGGGTGCATTACCACCAGATAGCCGCCTTACTCTACTAGGTGCCACCCCTCCATAATCCGAAGTAGTACTATCATTTGAACCATAGCTACAAGGTGAGTCAGGTGTTGCTTGACCATCACTATCTCCAGATACTGAGATGGGACTTGTTGGATGACTTGAAAATCTTGAATTCCTAGAATATTTTCCCTGGTTGAGATGCAGATGAAGAGCTGACCTAGTAGGAGAGCTGCATCTCGACCCTGACTGTAATCTGCTTGAATTTGAAGACATTACAGGTGACATACACCTGGGAGTTCCAGGAGCACTGGGAGAGCGTCCCATAGGAGACTGCGAGGGTGAACGCTTAGCAACAGACAACTGACTCAATTTGCGATTCAAACTAGGACTTAACTGAGAAGTACTTTTAGCCCTTGTCAGTGCTGATCCTTTAGATGACTGTGTGGTGGCTTGCCGTCCTCTTGGGGAATTACTTCTTTCCCTTGCTTCAGCTTCTCTTGTTGAAGCATTTGCTCGAGAGGTGATTCTTGTTCTTGAATTATTCCTTGAGCTGGAATTGCTATATGAAGAGGGAGATGTGGTGTTTACTTGGCAATGATCAAAACTAGAAGTATTTGTATTATGATTATAATAACTAGGTTGAGGGAGACTTGACCTTCTAGTCGGTCTAGGGCTATCTGAATTAGTCCTAATATCTGGCATGGGAGTGGGTGCACGTCTAGGTATCCTGGATGTCTGGAAAGATGAAAGATTTGGACTTTTGGATCTGGACTTATTGTAAGATTCTTCCCTGAGGTTAATTTCCATATCAGTCATGGAAAAGACTGGTGGTGTTGTACAGCGGGGAATTTGAGGGTCTTCAGCCATCTGATAATCTTCAGAACCTTCATCCTCTGTCCAATTCTGAAGTCTCTCTTCGTCTTCAGGAGAAAGCTGAGGAGAATCACTAATAATTAATTCACCACAGAAATCTAAATCTAAATCATCATGGTTTGATCGTGTGTATACGGTAGATGTTTGACAATGTGGTGCTCTTGAAAATCTATTAGAGGGACTGTTTGAACGAGGATTATGATAATCCAATGGAGAACTGACCCGAGAAATTGGTGGTGAACCTCGAGTTGGCCATCTATGTCTCATTATAATGGGACTTCCTGGTTCAGAATGAGAAGATTTGGTTGAATATCTTCCTAATCTGCTGTTTTCGGATGAAGCCTCTGAAGAGGCCAGCCTCTGGGCTGTCAGCTGCCTTTCACTTCCCACTGCATTAATTGTTGTAGGTGCTGCCCTTCTGATTGTTTCTGAAAATATTTAAGAACAAAGCATTTGTTAATTTTATTAGATATTGTTATTTAAATTGGTCCTCATTTATGTTATTAAAAGTTAAAATTTAGAAGTGAATAAATAGTAAATAGTAATCCTTTTTAACTTATTTTTATTAAATGAACGGCAATACAAGTACATAACCATTTTAGAAGTTGAAAAACTTTAATATGGTAAACTGAATAACATTTTTAAAGATTTCAATAGTTATTCCCAAAGTGATTTTTGATATCTGTCTTAGTACTGAAACTCTCTCAGGAGAATAGGTCAATATTCTGTTGCATCAGATGATCATAAAAAAAAAAAATGACTTTCCCACCCAAATGGCCTCTCTTACAAAGCCATATGAGCTTACAATGTCACTTCCTTATTTGTGGGTAATTTACTCCATGGACCAAATCTCTAAAGTCTGCATTTACTTGTTATTTCATCGTCTTTAGCAATACATTCACTGAAGACACTCAATGCCATTTACTGTCCTTGGATGCCTTCTCACTGCTAATCTTCAACTGGACCTACCTAAATAGTTCATGCAGTCTGATTCTGATCAATAGCAATGTTGTATAGAACCTTTTCATTCTAAAGAATTATAATTAAATATGCATCTTTCCGTTCCTACCACCAGCATTTCATCCTCAATTTTGCACAAATCAATTATCTGCTCACTTAAATGATGCAAAAATCATCTCTTTTGCAACTTTTTAGAAGTTTTTCTCTGTTAAGAACTGAATTTGAATTTTGAAATTCCTCAAAATAAACTTACTTTTCACATTGTATTTTGATGTAAAATTGAGACTAACTTTGTTCTTATGCTCCAAAATTTATTTAATTAAATTTGATACGACATCCATATACAGAGCTTTACTATGTTTACTTGAAAGTATATTCAAAGTGTACTGAGATATTACTAGATTGCTGATCATCAGAAAATCTCAAGGGCCACCTGATTTTCTGAACTGTTCCAGTCATTTAAATAAGACTGAACTGACTTCCGCGCCATCCGTTTTGGCTGACCTTGAGTGGTCACAGGCAGCAGTAGAATGACGTCATGCATGGCTTGCAAAGAGTGATGACATCAATGCTATTCTTGTAACTTTAGCATTTTTTTTAATACCCGTAGGAGTAGCTAAAATTTGGTTTGCAATAACGTATGTCCTGAATAAATGATAAAAATTTCAAGGGATTGTTTCGACATGTCAAACCTAACCATTCACTTGTCAGAGCAAATAAAGAATTCCTCCATTACTAAAATTATAGTCAATGCTGCAGGAACTGCAGCCTTATAAGAAGGAATAGCAATTAATAATACTGTTTTCTATTGATATAAAGAAAACAATGTTCCTACATCTTGCTGCTGACACCCAATATTTCTTCTAGCCTGTTTCTGAATCTCACCATAAAGAGCTGATATCTGGCCATATTAGAACTGCTAAAATTTTTGATCTGCCAAGGTAATTGCCAATTCAAAAACTACAAAACAAATCCACTATATCCTGTGCTATGATTGATACGTCTCAACATTGGAAATCACCATCTCAAGCACCACCAAGACTTCAACCACTTCTGTTGCCAGAGCAACATTTCAGTCCCATTGGTATTAACCTTAGCCTGCTGTCTCTAACTTCTGATGGAGAGAAATAGGTAATCACAGCTACTGGCCATTTCTCCCATTTCACCATCACCTAATCAATGCCAACTTAATTATCTGATCTGAGACATCACTTAAGACATCCTCTTCATCAAACAGTTCTCCCCTTGTAAGACCAAAATCTTCAGTAATGTATGTATTGTTTTAACTAATTATTCACATCATTTCATTGTCTGAATGAAATCAAGAGTTTTTCCCATGGCATATAATAAGATACTTTTCTTGATATAGAAATTGAGAACCTTTTTCTTAACTGCTCACATAAAATTAGGAGAAAATTATTCTTCAAAAAATATAATTCTACTGGAAATCAATAATTTCTTATGGAAACTATTATTACTAAAAAAAAATTAAGAAGCCTTTTCTAAAGTAATATACTCATTTATTTTTTTTAAATTCTACAATTCCAAAACAAACATAATTAAATATTATATTTTTTCCTTATAAAATTATAACAATGAATAATTTCATATGGATAAAAATAATATCGGTACATATTTTTGGTAGACCTTTGGAATATACTGACAATGGAATTTGAGTTTGTAATGTGGTTGTGAATGCTTCATCAATAGAATTACATAGTCATGGGAGGTTGATAAATTCATGATAGATTTTAACATCAGTGCCTTTGGGTTAAACATCTTTAGAAATTACAACCATAAGGAAAATTTCCATCAAATTTCATCAATCTTGGAAAGACTCCTTTTATTATTAAAAATAAAAACAACAACATCTTGTCTTCTTCTTAAGCACAGCTATATTTCGCAGGTTTAACACTTTACCTGCTTCTTCAGGCTTATCGATATATAGAATGTTCTTCATGAAACACAAAAAATAAAGTTTTAACAATATCGAATCTTAACAATATTGAGTCATACATGGTAACATTAATTCGATAAGCCTGAAGAAGCAGGTAAAGCGTTAAACCTGCGAAATATAGCTAAGCTTAAGAAGAAGATAAGATGTTGTTGTTTTTATTTTTAATAATAAATGTCACATTTATATTATGTATTGATAAGACTCCTTTTTGTTAGCCTTTTGGAATGGATTAGTTACAAATGACATCAGCTTGTTAATGGTTTCCAAATTTGTTAATAACTTTTTGAGTTTTTAAATATTCATATTTACTTTGTAGATAATACTTTATGGACACAAAAATCAGTATGAGAATAGAATTCCTTTATTAGAAAAGAAGATCTGATTCAAATGGAATTTCATTAATAGTCTCTTCAATTCAATGAAAGGTCTTAGCAATAAGTCTTCTTATGTATAGAACTCTATCTATTCCACAGCAGAAGATTTATTATATCTGGAAATTTTATTATTTATTATCTAAATACTTAGTAATTAATTTATTACTGATTAAGAATAAATGACCTACCAGGTGAAGGCATTGGACTGTCAGCACTGGGTTTTGGACATAGGCCACTCAAGGGTGATTTTCTGTAAATAGTAATAGGAAAATAGTAAATAGTAATGGCATAAAAATTGTATTGTACTGTAGTATTAAAGCATTAACCCTATGACTAATATTTTTGATTATTGTACAGCTTAATGGCTAGCTGCAACCTACTCTGATTCTTATCTGCTCTCATTCGGTTTATACATTTCTGTACAAACAATAGGCTCTATAATCTGAAAATTTAAATTATTTCATGTCTTATTAGTATGGATTGGATTGTCAGAATTCTTTCAGCATCAGAGTGGTTTCGTACTACAAGAGATATTGCAAATTATTTTTTTTTTAACCATATATTTCTCTTGACTTTTTATTCCTTATCAGAATATCTGTGAGGAGTAAATAGCATTTTTCGGCTATTGGTTACTGAAGAACTCTTAATACAATGTAAAGTATATTCATTGTTTATCATCATCAAGTAAATAAATCAATCAGCAATACTTGCATGGTTTTTTTTTTTTAATTTATTCAATTATCTTATTAAAAAAATGTAGTCCTTTGTTGAAAAGTTTTACTCTCCCATCCAAATCCACAGTTGAAACATAAGAAGTCCCTTTGCTTTGTAGTTCAAGTAAAAAATTGCAATGTTTTTATATGCAAAATTATGCTTCTTCTTAATTAATCCAAACTCCAATGTTAATGACTTAAGTAAATATTTATTTAAAAGAAATGATTTATTATTTTACATAATATTCAGAAATTATTTATGAAATTTTATTGGATTTTGTTTTGTGTTAATAGTATGTTTAGTGATATGAAATGTTCATTACGTAAGTTATACAACACTTATATGTACACACAGCATTAGTTTTCTATCTGAATTGGGAGATGAATATTTTATTGAATAGCCTTTTTTTTTGTTTGTTTGTTCATATTGTGCATTGTTGAAAGCAACTTTTGTGATTCCATTTGCTTATGTATCTATTTGATAAATATATTCGCCATCAATTTGGAGATCAACATAACATCTAATTCACTAAAGTTTCTACCATCGATCAAGGTTATTAAGCTATTTGCATTAGTAAATACTGTATAAGTGTTAGAGTTCCTAATAAAATTTTTAATCTAGAACAGGCATGAACCTTTTTGCTAGTGTAAGACTAGCAATCTGCAGTAAGATTCTATTACAGTAAATGACTTTTCACCAGAAACTTTTCTCAAGACATTCTGTAAAATAATCCTGTCCCTGATTCCTTCAGAGAACAGTGTTGGGGATTTTCAATTCTTATTAAGCATGTATCTTTTTTTTATTATTATTATTTCATCATGGGATATTTCACTATCCAATCATGAAATGCCCAGTTTCAATAATTGACATAATTGGATTATGGATGAACTCAAATATTCCTTGAATGGTAGCTCCATATTAACTTCTTTCATCTAACCATCTTATCAATGATTTTCAGAGAAAATAATTCAGATAATGGTTACTTTTTTTTTTTTTTTTTTTAGTATTTTTTTTGTAAGAAGAAGAATATGATCATTTACAACTACAAGGAACCTTTACAGCAATGGCTCTAAGCCAGGAGGGCAAGATGCCATTTCTGGAGGTGTAAGAAGACATATAAGTTTACTTTAGGAGACATATCCTCAAAAAGCTGTGAAATGCAACTATGTGTACTCTGCATTATTAACATAAACAGATGTAAGTGCATAATGTGGAATTTTGGGAAAAAAAATGGTGTAATTTTTAAATATTTTTATTTTTATGATGGCATTTTATTTCAATTTTTCTTCACTTTTGTATTTTGAAATTCTGCACAGTCATTGGCTATCGCTTCACAGTCGTTTACCCAGACACAACAAATATTTCTAGTTAATGAAGAAATTCTCTTTTGAATTAAAAATGTAAACATTATTTGACTCAATCCTTCCAATCCTGTTTTCCTAAAGAACTGTTCTTAGATGAAGATGCAATTTATCAATTAATCTGATGAATTTACTGCCTTACATTGTGCTAAATTAGACTAAATTGAAATAGTAGATTATCAATGAAAAATGTAATAAAATTTCTAATGATAGAATGCAACTATATTCTATAATGAAGTTTTTACAAGAATTATTTTTTTTTTTAAGTTATAAGTTATTTTGTTACAACAAGATTCTTACAGGCATCGATTCTGCTTGAGTACAATATCGATCCTTATGTAGTCTTTGAGGATAGTAGTCAGCAGAAATCACAATGGATAATGTGAATGGCATTCTGCTTGCACCAAGCATCGGACAATGGTGCACAGTCTGATAGGAGATTAACAAAGGGTATTAAATCTCTGTAGATGGTGAAAAGAATGATATTGGAGCTTTTCAGACTAGTCAAAGATCCAACAACTCTCTCATGACAGTGTTCGACTGGTTTTAGCATAGCTTTGCAGATATAAATGTGTATTCCAATGTAACTATTAGAAACAAAACCGTTTGACTATCATATGAATATGACCAATATTGGCCATATTTATCATGACATGACTGTTGGCATGATGCCAGTTCCTCTCAACCTCACTTGATTTTTCACATAACTGATGAAGATTTATTGACACGGCATATATGAAAACAATTTTGAAACTTGTACAATATCAATTACTAACCTATATATTCCTTTTTATGATATGAAATTCCATACTGTAGGACAATCATTGCTCAGAATAACATGCAATTAATCAATTACATACAGGACCACGAAGAACTTACATAGCAAATTTCACCTCATTCAATTATTCCTTAAAATTCCAGCCATTTTTTATTGTTTGTTAAATAATGTATACGACTGACAGTATAACTGATCAACGTATCTATAGTATTTATAATAATGTTAATATTTGTTAAATTCCTAAATTACATTCCACTTAATTTTTTCTTATATTTTTAAAATATTTAAGTAGACGAGTTCTGTAAGTAAGAAAGAAGAAAAACTTCTATTAGTAAACTAAATATTTCAAGTGGGATTGCCAATAGTGTAACAATCAATTGTGCTACAAACATTAAAAATGTTATTGGATTACATGGTTACTGAGTGCTGAATTTTATCAATTTGTCAACAATTGTACAGTGATTATTTTATATAAATTATTGACTGTTTGAAATATTATCCATTGCTCCAATTATGAAAATGCAATTCAATCTACAGTACATCTACACATGTTCAAACACTGCCACAGAAAGAAGTAAAATTCAAGTGAATTCAAAAGAACTCCTTTTTAACTGATTCTCTAAAATTTTTAGAGGCTGCAATAGGGAGAAATCCAAGTTTAGTTCAGTTATTTAACAAAGAGATATTAATGCTGAGTTACAAAACTAATTGTTAATCATTGATCAATTGATCACTGAGCATTTTGGTATTTTCAACAGTTAGCATTTTGATGCACAATTCTAGGAAAGATATCATCATTACAACTTGGTCCAAATTGCCATTGATTTTTCTCATTAAGCTTTTTCCTTTATTTATCAGGTTACATTTGATTACTTACATCATCTTATAACCCTTTATGACATTAACATATTATTAAAATATAGAACCAACTTACAATGAACAAATAAAAACTGAATACTATCCAAGACTGAGCTCTAAGCACTAAAAAATGCCTGAATCTTTTAGAATCACTCTTGCTATCATTAAACTGAATTTCGCAGTTTTGATAATAAAAGCGATTGATCTCAACAGAGACAGGTGGAAGTCAACAAACACTTGATTTATAACAGGAAGATTTTAGCTGGAATTTAACCTATCCTTTATGCCATCATGATATAATATTAAAAAAAAGTTAAAATCCCATATGTATTGTATGGGTCACTTAATATTTATGATGGATCAATCATCATTTCATGATCTTTTTAAACTCTTCAGATTTCTTTATCCAATGGTTTTTAAGAAACAGTTGTAAAGAATAGGCTAATTGGACTTTTCATAAAAGATACAAGAGAACTGACATTTGCTCAGTTTTCAAACCGAAAATTGAAGACAATATTTTTTTCATTCGATGTTTCCTTTGTAAAATCACTGA
This sequence comes from Thereuonema tuberculata, assembly GCA_023159025.1. Taxonomy (NCBI): domain Eukaryota; kingdom Metazoa; phylum Arthropoda; class Chilopoda; order Scutigeromorpha; family Scutigeridae; genus Thereuonema; species Thereuonema tuberculata. Next base: position 89,206,872 of record JAFIDM010012231.1, read on the forward strand.
TGTATTTATATTGAACAATATTTTAGTTAAAGTACTTTTTTAAAGTATATTTATAAATTTGATTCATTTCTGAATGGATTTCATTCAGAATTTTCAAGCATTGATATTATATATTATATATTATTATTATTATTTTAGAAATATGGTTCAGATAAACTATACAGTTATTTTGTAATTCATTCTTAGAATAAAAATCATTCAATAAGAACAGAAATTTAAATTTTCATCGACTTAAAAAAAATATTATGAGGAACTCTGGCAGTTTTAGTGTGTTATTCCCACCAAAAAACTTAATAGTTCATAAATAACTTCAAAATTATAAGAAAAAAAATTGCTTCAACTAACTTCATCAGAGGAATTGCTGATCTTTCTTGCCTCAATGCTGCTCTAGTGGGTGAATCTGTGTTTCCTAAAGAATAATCCAGCCTGGAACCAGTTCCAGGTTTTTGTGAGTAATTGGACATCAATAAAGTATCAGATGTTTGAGACAACCGTTGCCAATATGGCCTCCTTCCTAATGATGGTATTCTTGTACTTTTGTAACCTGATAAACAAAACACAACATATGATCAGTCTTTCTTTCATTCTGGGTTTTTAAAATGTTAATAATGTATATTGTAACATCTGAGCAAAACAGACAAGAATTAAAAGCATTATTTAGCAATAGGCAATAAAAATGAATATTACAAACTTAAACTAGAGAAGTAAACATGTTAGCAGAAGTCAACCCTGCATGATAACGGAAGAAACAGATAGTAGACATAGAGAAGGATCTTTTACATACTAAATTAGGTGTAGAAAAAATTAAGGGTTTTTTTTTTTTTTTTTTTAAATATTTAAATCTGATATGTACATTTTATACACTATACAAACAACAAACATAAATTAAAGTACACTGGTAGAAAATGAAAAATGAACAACCCTAAGGAAGTGAATGGGAAGGACTGTATTTGCTTGTGATACTGGTAGAGGGCAGTAAATGTGATGCTCAAAAGCGCAACGCTGTGGAAGAATTTGGAAACAAGTACTGGCTATGGACAATCCAAGCCGCTATTAGCAGTTGCTAATCTGCCGCAAGAGTTGTTGGCTGTTTCCAGCACTGCACTGTGCGCTAAAGTGGTGGTGAACGCTGTAGATATGCTAGGATGACGTAGGCAAGCACACTTTGTGCAGTTAAGGGATTTTTTGAGAGGTCGTACTTTGGGTCTGAGGGGAGGTCAGGTGGTCATTCCGGAGAATTACACAACATATTAGGAATGAAGTGTTTGCTGAGCAGTGTTGGCACCAGTGGTCTGAGGAAGATATAGATACTCATCAGCCTGGTTCTGGATGGCAGCGGCACACGGATGCACACCATAATCACTGCATCATACGAGCAGCCATCATATCACACGGTGACCACAGCACAGAATAGGACCAGTGTCAACTAGGACCATCTGCAACCATTTGCTGGAAGCTGGGCTATGATCACGGGTGCCTCCCGCCAGACTTCGCCTCAAGCCTCACCACCGTGCAGGCCACCTCCAGTAATATCACAAAAGAAGCAACTGGAAGAATGAATGGTGCAGCGTTGTGCTTAGTGATGAGAGCAGGTTCTGCCTCGAAGCTAATGATAGTCGTTTGCACATAGGTTGTCGACCAGGTGAGCAGTACCTACCACAGTGTATAAAGCGACGACACACAGGATCAACGCCTGACATCATGGTATGGGAAGCCATTCCCTACAATGACCATTCGCCTCTGATTGTCCTACAGGGAACATTGAGAAGTACAACGTATATCCAGACCATCATCCAACCTGTTATATTGCCATTCCTGCAACATCAGGGAGATGTGCTCATCCAACAGGACAATGCCCACCCACACACCACTTGTGCAACTCAACAAGCTCTCCAAGGCATTCGTCAACTTCCCTGGCCAGTACGATCACCAGACCTGCCCCCCAGTGAGCATGTGTGGGACTCCATTTGACGGCATCTGGCCAGGTCTGCAACACCGGCGACAAACCTTCACCAACTGCACCACCAGGCAGAATGTGCATGCACCTCCATTTCCCAGGATGACATTCGACACTTCTATGATTGTCTCCATGCGAGAGTGCAGGTCTGCATTGCTGCTGGAGGAGGTACACATGGTACTGATATGATCTTTGACACATAATGTAGCCTCTATACCTAAGCGTATTACCCAGTGAGCACGATCATGTACAGTCTGTGACCTATAGAATGTGTGAATAAAATTTCATTCTCCCGGGATCTTGGCTTCAGGGTGTTCATTTTTCATTTTCCACCAGTGTATGTACATAGATGTAACGTTATACTTCTCAATGATACTTAACTAGTCTTGCCTAATTAAACAACTTAATGGAAGATACTACATTAACTAAAACCAACCCTGTTCTGCAAGAAGATAGGGTTTTTAATTATGCCTAATTAACAAACTAGTGTTCTATCACTATTCTACCGTGCCACTTTGAATCATTATGTAAGGTAAATAAGGAAGAAACTGGGACAGCTTGAAATCAGACAATTACTATCTCACAAATACCCTATATCTCTTTTAAGTACTTGATCTGTACTTTCATCTTATAAAGTGTAATGCAATAGTAATTTACAAAGTATGATATCCCCTGTTAGCTAGAAAGATTTTTTTTCTGAGACTTAGAATCCAGCTTCAGAACATTAAAATGTTGTTAACTAAGAAATTGCTATTTATCAACCAAAGCAAGATTGATGATTGAAATTTACATGATAAGATTATATCTAAGTAAATTTTCTATACACTTTGTAGTTAATTGCTCAATAAACTTGGAACTGTATAAGATAAAAGATTTCAATTTAATATATATATATTAAATAGGCCAATTGTAACACAGATATTAATCAAAGTTGATTAATGGCTGTCAGCAACAGGATATAATTCATGAAACAGATGTTGTGATGATTTGGTAAAGCAAAAAGGAATTATGCTTAAAATGAACTATCAACTGAAACAGCAGAGATAAAAAAAAATCTTAACACTGCTACAATGCATAGTTAACTGAACATATAAAAAATGACCCAATACCGTCTTTATTGGTTTACTTAAGCAATGTTTATCAAATTTTGAAAGTGCACTGGGTATAGATTACTTGGGATGGTTGATAAGTTCCATTGGAGATTGATACTGAATATGGAATATTCACAGGAAAAAGGGAATATTCACATTTTCCTCCTAGAAATACTGGTAGTCTTACATAACGAGATTTTTTTAGAAGAATATCTGCATTGGAGATACATCTGTTGAATGATAGCCTTAACATTTCTTTATCACAGAAGTAGTAATGAGTCCCTGATAAATATTCAGACTTTGGTTTCCATCCATTGTCTATACCAGTGTGTTCCATTTCTTTTTTTATTTCTGGTATAGATATAATGATGTCCAGCTCGAAAATTTCTGTAATGGCATCATTCTCTCTCACTTTCTTTTTATTAGTTTGGACAGTTAGGAAGAAGAGGGTTTTCACAATAAAAATATGTCAGAAATGGTTTGCAAGTCAAAATAAAACCATGGTCTACACCGATGGTGGTTCAGCATAGAACATGATGGGTTTTCTAATGATGATGGGTTTTCTAATGAGCAATGCTAAAGAAAATTGTTATGACAACACCTTGCTATGTAAAAAATTCTGAAGGTGAGAAATGATTGCAAATGTGTCACAATGGAAATCAGAGAAGCATAGGAATAAAAAGTATTATCTTGTCGTGGGAGGGTTCTGGGATACATAGAATTTTGATTCAGAAGAGAAAAATGTTAAGCTTATCAAATGTTTTTGGGAGGTCAACTAAGTTAAATTTTACCATAGCTTAATTCATTTAAAGAATAAAAATTAGATAGATGGTTGCATTTAATCAACGTATAGCAGAGTGATAAAATCTCTCCAATTTGATTCTTCACTTCTGCAATTATTCTCCCAGTCTCATTCAAAAATACCTAACTGCATCAAATATCGCCAACAGAAAACTATCAAACCAGAAGCCAAAAATTTCCTTTCCCCACTATCAATTTATTAACCCTCTATAATATCTATTCAATAAAATCAAAAGCACCAAACACCCTCAAACAATACCCCCTCAAAACACATCAAACTACCACATCCATGTCAATCTGCTGTAACACATATGAAAGCCTTTCTAAACAAAGACTCCACCTATCTTACACAAGTCATCCATTTTCAACGAACTAAACACACGTCAATTTCCTCTAAATACACATTGTGGATACACATTACCATCTTTTAGGAGAATTGTAATGCCTACTGCCCCAGCGTAAGGGCACACATTCGGGTGCAGGACATCATCCTGTATCATCAAGCTGGAAATAGGCCCAGACCAGATGGTATACATGGGCTCCATTTCAAACATTAATTCAAACAATAATCTTTACTCAAGAGTCCTCCTTTGCTTCTACCAGAGGAGAATAGGTCACCTCAAAATCGTAGGCTAATGGATATTTGTGGCATTATAGCATGTTATTGGTTCTCTCCAGATCTTAGCAAATCTGAAAAATATCATCCTGTATATCGTTCTGCAAAGTAAATCTGGATCCATCTATCAATAGTACTCCATTGGTTTTCAGTCCAAATGACACGAATTTTTGCCCATTTCAAACATTCTCTCCTCCAACAGGGGGATTTATGAAGATTGCTAATTGCCTAGCATAGAGATCTTTTTTGTGAAGCCTTTAGCACACAGTGGAAGTAGCTACAAGCTTTGAAGATGCCAGCTGTAAAGCAATGGTAGAGCACAGCTATGTTGGGATAGCAGTGCTATTCCTCTGGTCATGTATTGGAGATAGTGGTCATTCATGAAAGTTGTAGCGCTAGGTCTTCCTTCGCCATATCTTTGGAATTTGACTGTGTAGTTAAGAAATTGATTCCACAGTCTGTGGACCACAGAAGGATTTGTATTCAGCCATCTTGCTATTTAAACATGACTTTGTGCATTATTTTTTTTGTTTTTGTTTTTTCCTTAATTAATGGAAACTGTGTAGATTTGGAAAATGAGATAACTTCAATTGCAATTGTCAATGAAAATGATTACCAACAGCATACAATCAACTTTAAATCCTGAAAGAAAAAAAAATACTAGGAAATATCAGAAAAGAGTGAGGAAAATGAAAGTGCACTGAAAACTGATGGAAAGAGCACCTTTGCCACTATAAAGCATGAAACATGAAGCACAATACAAACTTCAAGGAATAACAAAAATCTAATTAAATATAACTTTCAATAAATTTAAATTAAATTTAATTAAGATAACATAAATCATTAGCAAATGATACTGCTTAAAGTTATCACTGGATGATTTTGAATACGAATGAAGACTGCTTACCTACAGGACCCTCTAGGCCATCCTGAGAATTTATCCTAAGTTGAGCCTCCTAAAAAAAATTGGAATAAATCATATAGTTCTTTATATATATAAATCATCCTACATATATATCTAAATCATCCTATATACACTCATTACCAAAAAAAACGACGCACCTAGAAGGAGTCGTCCGATTGTAATGAAATTTCGTATGCGAAGACATTGGGACTGCCCATGCAAATGATTAAACTTTGGTGTCCAATGAATGAATAGCAAGAGCTACAGCGCATCGGAACTGCGCACTCAGCAGGTGTATATAAGAAGCGATTCTCAATCTGATGGTCAAAATTTCTGTTGCATTGCGAGTTAATGACTGAAAAAATGCCTCGCCGCAGGATTCAAGCTCATTACGTGCAACTGTCAGAGTTTGAAAGAGGTCATATCATTGGATTGAAAGAGGCAGGTTGGGCAAATCGAAGAATCGCTCGTCATATGGGTCGAAGTGATGCGGCGATTAGAAGATGCTGGCAGGAATGGGTGGACAATGGCAGATTTCAGCGTCATGAAGGTAGCGGTCGACCTAGGGCCACAGCAGAGTGGGAGGTTAGAGTGATTGCCAGATCAGCTGTCACAGCACCTGAATCATCGTTATCAACCATCAGACGTGCGACCCGCACACGAGTGTCCACCATGACCATTCACGTACGGCTGAGAGAGCGACATCTACGCTCGTACCGACCGCTATGCCACCTGCCATTCACGTCTGCACACCGTCAGGCCATATTACAGTGGTGCTTGGCTCGATCCGGTTGGAATGATGCTGACTGTGGACTTATAGTGTTTAGCGACGAATCCCACTTCCAACTGTGTCCTGACAATCGTCGCAGACGTGTCTGGAGACGCCCAGGGCAGCGTGCCGATCCTGCTTTCACTATTGCATGCCACACAGGCCCTCAACCAGGAGTTACGGTCTGGGGTGCCATTTCCCTTGACAGCCGGACCCCTTTAGTCGTCATTAGCGGCACACTTACAGCACAGTGGTACATCGACGACATTCTGAGACCTGTTTTGCTACCCTTCCTTTTGCAGTACCCTAGCCTTTTTTTTCAGCAAGATAATGCCAGACAACATACGGCACGTGTTGCTATGGCCTGTCTTGCAGCTTGTGAAACACTTCCTTGGCCAGCCAGATCCCCAGATCTCTCTCCAATCGAGAATGTCTGGGATATGATGGGAAGGCGGCCGCATCCACCAGGGAATGTGGATGACCTAGCCCGACAATTGGAGCAAATTTGGCAAGAAATACCGCAGGAGACCAATAGGGAGCTTTATCACTCTATGCCACGTCGTGTGGTAGCTTGCATTCAGGGTAGAGATGGGTCAACACCTTATTGAGCTCGTTACTTTGTAACTCTGTAACTCTGAAATAAATCATTCAATTTGTCTGAAATTTTAATCATTTTCTATTCTGTATATAATCTTCCTCTCCACCAATTTTTGTCTCCATTGGAACAACTCCTTCTAGGTGCGTCGTTTTTTTTGGTAATGAGTGTATATCTCCAAGCTATTTAAAATAAACATTTCAAATTTATAGCATTATAGGATGATTCAAATGTAATTCAAAGCCTTAATATGAAATTCTGGAGATCATAGTAAATCAGAAAGCCTATATGAATGTAAGCAATTTAAGGGAAGAAAACTTGAAGAAATAAACAAATGAATCATAATAAGAAAAATAAAAGCTACTCAATGCAACAACTAAAAGTAAGAAAAAATTCATTATAATAAATGTATACAATTTCTAATGTCAGTTTCAATAGACAAGAAGTTAAGAAACCAGGAACATTCTTTTATGTATCACAATTATTCACTTGCTAAAAATGAATCTCAATGTAAGCACCACAGAAAAAAAAACAAAAAAAAAAAACACTAGATTTGATAAACCATAATCTTCATATGATCTATTCAGTAATTCCATCAGGTGAGCTGTAGTAATTATGGGCTAGATGTAACCAACCTGAAGTATATAACTAATCCAAAGCTTAAAGAATGTATTAATCAACTAGATGGCAAATAGAATGAAGGAATGTGAAATTCAAAATACTGTACCTGGAGTAGTGGGTCATTTGAGAAAACTGGGAAGGAAGAATGAACCATTTAAATGATAGCTCAGAGTTTGTACAAGCAGGAAAACAGTGATAGTGTTTCAGAATAAGAATAGAGATACCAAACACATAAGTAGTGTACATGGAATTCATACCAAAGTAGCCAAGTACTGGAAATGGAAATAAAAATGCTTTAGCATTTCTGTTATAGATTAGTGGTCTCTATAGCTTGGTATTACACCATTTTATTATGCAAGTAACACAGCCTAGAAATTCTAAACTAAGAATTGGTGAGCAAATATCTCATAGAGAAAACTCCTCTATTGAAACGTAAATGACTAACAATAACAAATATTGGTGTTAAATGCTGCATAGAACTGAACATTCTAAGCAATAAATAAGAATATTTAAGATGTCTAAGTAAACAACTAACACAAATTTGGTGAGTACAATAAAACAAATTTTATTAAATTAGATGCAATTGAAAGGGGGAGGGGGTTTTCAGTAAGCAAATGATTTGGGAGATTACCCTAAATGTAGACTCATTTTTTGCAATACCATTTCTCTGTACATATCTGATATGATCTTGTGAATAAATTGTTGTTTGAGCCATTCCACTTCTAAGATGAATTCCATGCCATTAATAAGTAAAAATGAGTTATCCCTGCTGTAAGATCCCAAAATCCATTCATGTTAAGAACATTGGCATACCAAGAGGAAGTTCATAGGGATTATAAACCTTTCTTCCTCCATTGCATCTGAAAATCGAAAAACAAATCTCGGATTTTTTACCTTTTTATTCCCCCAAAAAATCCTGGATATTCCAGAAATGTTGGATTTATTTCAAAATTATCAAGCCAACCCTGTGATATCAACCTCTCACTAAGTTTTTTATGTGGCCAACTAGAAATCTTTGAAATGTATCTAATAGCCATCTCTGATAAGCTTGTGTAAAGTGTTAAGGTTTTACCCATCGAGGAAGTCATTCTGAAGTGCTCAACTGTATTTCTGCTTCTGTGGATAGCAGTTTAAACTTATGTTACCACTGATATACTGATAAACTGTCAATTCGACTAGTTGCTGAAGTTTTGGCATTAGCCTATTAAGACACCATTAATAGGCTATCATTAAAACTTCAGCAGTTTGATATAATGGTGCTTCACTTCCTTCCTTCTTCCCATTGCTTTGCGAATTACACCTATGTTGATTTGGATTTCTGCTCAGAGTGGCTTCTAGTAAATGCTGTAATTTTTGCATCAAGTTTTATTTTGTAAAATGTAAGTATAAGCTTTTTAAGAATTTATTCAGAAATACAGCAAGTTGTGGGACTTATAAGGCAATGTAGTGGAGTCCACAATGCACTGTAAGGTGATCAGGCAAGATCTGTGAGCAATCAATATGCCATGAAGACGCCTTGCACGAACAACTCACAGAGTTTGAGAGAGGCTGTATTATCAGGCTGCGAGAGGCTGGCTGGGAGGTACGGCAAACTGCCCTCTATTTAGGCAGTACTGACTTTACAGTCAGATCATGTTTGGAGCAATGGACACATCAAGATACCTCTGCACGGCAGACCACCTCTGGAAGACTTAAGAGTCAGATCACCAGGAGAGAGGATCTTTTGATCATCAGAGGCACGAACAGCTTCCTAGTCCACTGTCTAGCAACACAGGCAGGGTCACAAGGGAACCCTATCTCTGTCATAACCATTTCCAGATGCCTGGTAGGGTTCGAATCTGAATTCTAGACACCCCTTCCTTTTTGTGCTTTTAACACCTCAATATCATCGGCTGGGTTGCAGTCGTGCCAGCAGAAAGCAACATAGAATGCCACGAACTGGCAACATATCTTTAGCAACGAATGCCACTTTTGTTTGGGAACATATGTCCACCGTGTCAGGGTTTGGAGGACCACAGATGAGCACTACAATCCTAACTTCAGCGGCATACAGCCCACACCCCACTGATGGCCTGGGATGCCATCGCATATGATAGTCGTTCATCACTAGTAGTGCTGTGAGTGACATTTAAAGCCCAGTGGTACGTTCAGGAGATGCTGCAGCCTCATGTGCTGCCTTTCCTGGCTGGGCACTCAGGAGCAATTTTCCAACAGATAACACTTGTCTGCACACAGCTAGGGTTTCACAGGACTGTCTATGTCATGTTGCGACACTTTCTTGGCCTGCCAGCTCATCTGATTTGTCGCCAATCGAGCGTGTCCAGGACCAGATGGGACGCAACTGTCGCCATGTAACAGCAGTATTTGTGATTTGTAGCATTATTTTCAAGAACTATGGGCAAATCTGCTGCAAGACAACATCTGGTGTCTGTTTGACTCTATGCCTGACCGTATCACCGCATGTATCCAGGTACGAGGTGTTCCAACGAGGCACTAAAGGTGACCTTATTGTGTATCACAGCTCATTGGGACATCATCTTGCTGCTGTGATATTGTAATCACTCCTGTTCTTTGTCTCTACCATCACACTAATTAAATTTCATTTGTATCCAATACTTCCTTTGTGCAGCACAAATTGTTTTGTCAATGAGTGTATCTTTCAAAAAAATGAAGAACTCAAAACTTACAAAACGCTGTAGAGATATTATTAAGTAACTGACTAACTTAATTCCTTTTTTTTTGTAATATATATCTCCTTGATATTAACGGTGTTACATATTATTATGGACCTAGTCTATCAAATAATTTTCCAACTATCGGCTCTTAATACAGACTGACCTCGACTTACATAAAGATTTGTGGAATTGTCTACTTATGTAAGTCAAATTTTCTGCATGTTGCCCTTACCCACCATTTAATATAGCCTATATTACAAATACATATGAAAAAAATATACCATCAATACACTTTTCTACTAAAGGTTGCCATTTACCACCAGCCATTATGAAGTAAATTAAAAATGGCTACATCAAAATCAGTACAAAAGTATATAATAATAATATTTATATAGATATACACAGCACGAGAATAATAATGTGTAAATGGCATATTCCACATTTAAGTTGAGACCCATATGTGTATATTATTTTCTAGTAATCCTGTTCATATACAGGTTGTTATTTGATTACATTTGGAATTCATCAGTTCAGACCAAGCTCATAACAGTCTCACCATTATAATATGAACATATGTTTAGTGAAATCAATTTTTTTCTTACCATTTGCAGAAGAAAATTCTCTTCTTCTTCTTTGGCTTGATCAGCTGCATCTTCTGGATTTCCTCCTTGCTTATTAGTCTAAAAGACATTAGCATTTAATCAATTAACCTTATTATATAATACATTATTTTCAATTAAATCTAAATTACAATGAAGAAATTTGTGAATTAAATTCTTTACTATCTTTTTACAAACAATCCTATGTAAATTAAGTTATTAATGTTGAAATACTTTATTTATATACTATGCCTGACAGAAAATACCACACCATGAAGGAATACTCAAAAACAGACAAAACTGCATGCATAGATAGCCAAATAGGCACAGAACAAATGATTTAATTTTCAGATACATACAAGGATCCAGTAGCCTAAAAATACAGGATGGTCAATAAGAAGTGGGACCTCCATTTTGGACGATATGTTGCTGAACCCGACATGGCATTGATACGACGAGTGTCTGAATAATGTCCTGGGGTACTGTAGACCATGTGGTGTTGATCTGAATCCACAGTTTATCTTCATTTCGTGGTGGTGTAAGGGTATTCAACTGATGTCCAATCATGTCCCATGATTCTCGACTGGGAAAACATCAGGGGATAGGGCTGGCCAAGGAAGCATCTGTACACCTTGCAAAGCATATAGGCTGATCCAAGCTGTATGTGGCTGGGCGTTATCCTGTTGAAACATTAAGTTAGGTATGGTAGTGCCACAGGCCGCAGCCCCTCATCAACATAGCAGCATGCTGTTAATGTGCCTATAATGCAAACTAGAGGTGAGCGGCTGCTGGTGCTGATAGGATCACAAACCATGACTCCAGGTTGACAGGCTGTGTAGTGCTCCACAACATCAGAGGAATCCGCCCAATGGCCACGTTGCGTCCAGACTTTCACACAGTGATCATGATTGGTGAGACAGAAATGGGATTTGTCATGGAACACTACACTGTTCCGTTCTGCACCCTATGCAGCTCTGGTGCGACACTATTCTAAGCAATGACGACAATGGCTTGATGTTAAGGATAGCCTTTGCAACGAACACCTGGACAACAAACCTGATGCAGCCAATCGGCACAACACTGTCCATGTTAATATCGGAGCTTCCAAAACTCCCAATACACTTCGCAAAATGTTGCCAGTTGTGGATTGTGGGTGTGCTACGGCATGACATCTGATGCAACGATCTCTATGCTCTGATGTCCGTCTCCGAGCTTCGGTCAACCACTGTCTCCAAATGTGACTGACGGTTTGGCATCACATTGTGTTTCTTCTGCAATATGGCGCAATAACCAATCAACGGTAAGAAGACCTATAATGAAACCTCTCGTGAACACATCCATTTGATGAAATTGCATACAATGGAATCTTAAAGGCATTAACACTCCTTGTTCATTCTCCAGACACAGTAACAGCAAAAACACTCATTTCTTGCAGCCTTGAATGGCAGCTTAACATGCTGGTTGTCTGCTTATATCATGAAGTGGTTCTTTTGATTTGTCAGAAATTTTAATCATTTGCATAACTTGCACATCCACTCTGCAATTTGCAAGGCACTGCCTTCACATCTTCATGGTGTGGCATTTTCTCTGCCAGGCAGTATATATATATATATATAACTTATTAGCAGGGCAAGGATTCTGCTGACATGTCATCTTTTAAATGGTTCACCACAGACATTGCTAACTTATATACAAATCCTGTTCATGGCCCCCATATTACAGAAATGCATATTTATTAAGTCTTTTTTTCATCATTTTTCTAAGTATTTTATTTTTAGGTCATTTTCTCGCTTTTAGCGTCATTATTATGTCATTTTATGGAATTTATTAGGATATTTTATACGCTTTAAGTCATTTTCTCACATTCTTAATGGTTTATGATGCATTTTTTGCAACTAATCCGGAAGCGATGTTGAAATCAAGGGGGTAGGAAGACAGACAACAATAGCCCCAGTAATGCCAGTCTGGTTAAGTACCCCAGTGCAACCATACGTGTACTAAGTGGATTTGTGTTATCAGCCGCGATTATTTTTCAAGTGTATTTAAAATGCCGAAGTTAAAGCCATCAAGGTCTGTTTATTCCAAACAAATACTTTCGGAATTCGGCGAGGATATGATGAAATTATGTCAGTTTCATTAAAATTTTTAGGTCATTTTTTTAAGTCATTTTATGGGATATTTGCAGTCATTTTATAGGTCATTTTTTAAACATTTTTAGGTCATCAAAATCCGGGCCCTGTTTATTAGCTATTTTTTTGTTCCATTTAACAAAAAAAATTAAAAAATATTTAATTTCACATGAAATTTGATTTTACTTTCTTATTAACAGAAGTCTTAAAAATAGCATCAAATGATATACTTCATTGTTTTTAATCTTTATGTACACCCAAAATTATCTCAGCATAGAATGATGGGATTACACTGAATTCTACATATAACTCAAGTGGCTATTTTATTTTTCTTTCTTGCTAGTTATAATGGATCATATATGCATCCAAGCTATTAAAGAACATACAATGTTTTTATAATTGCAATGCTTAATCCTTCAGTAGTTGACTGATGTTGTGGCAATAACAGAGCTGGTGAACTAAGAAATACATATATGACAAGAAGCATCACAGTATTTCTTACATGACATATGGACAACCAATCTTGCCAGAAAGATTTGGACTAGATATGTAATAGAATAGAATATAATTTACATATCCAGTTTTACATAAATCAATGTGTCTTTCTGATGGTATCCTAATCCATGATATCTGCCAATTGCTTAGTGTGCTATTCTGAAATGTATTGTAGAATAGTTCTGTTATCAAGCAAGTTGTAGATTCAAATGTTGACTCCTAAGAAGAAAAAGCAAAATTAACTACAAAGACTATTTACGCTATTTCATAGGCTTGTAGACACTGCTCTGAATCAGTTATCATGATTGATGCAACAGGGGTAAACAAAATAACAGATATCATGAACAGCATTCCACTAACTTCAACTTGCGATTTAATGTTTGAAATGTAGAGGGGACCATTCATTAAATCGCATATTACTATCAACACATTGTAGTATGGATTGGACAATGTCTTCACACAAATTATTCTAATGTGATAATAAGTCACTGCTATAATAATTGTTTGATCTCTACAAACATTCAAATACTATAGTTTACCATGAAAACAGATGTACTTTCTTCTTTTATTAAGCACAGATTTTTCAGTTAACCCAAGTTTATATTCAATCTGAATGCATTTAATGATTTAATATAATATCAGTTATCTAATCATCTAGGATCTTTGATTACAGCATATAATTATTCAAAGTTGATTTATTTATTCATTCAGTTAAAGAGCAGAATGAAACTTTTTTTATCATTTACTTGATCTTCTGCTGAGGTAGAAAAACCAATACCAGAAAAGAAAAGCTTTGAATATAAAATAAGTTTTTATTATGGAGGGTTGACAAATAAATTCGACTGCTTACTATTCGTTCCATGATAATTGAACATGAATGAGCCAGCTATCTGTGTGTTTGTTTTTCTGTACATGCCAATACATGCTTTAATGTGCTAATTTGATTAACATGGCTCCTACATTAAATACTTTTTGGGAGGGCTGTAATACAGCTGTTTTCACACCAAGTTTACACAAAGATTGTACAATGTCGAAAGGATGGCCTATTGGTCAGCAAGACTGGCATTTCCAAGGGCATATGCAGATTGAAATATCAAGGCCTATCGGACAAGAAATCAGACAACCACTAACCACCAGAACCAACAATACTCCAACTTAACCTTGTATGGTGAGTAGGTGTGGAACCTCACAGCCATATGTTTTAAAGGTCATCTGAAAATGTTTGGGACTAAAGATTCACAAAAAGGAAGGACATGTCCTTTTACAATGACACTGAGGTGAGCGAAAAACAAACTGTCACAAACTCTACAAAAGGTATCTTTTGCTGGGATGAATGGAAGTTTGTGGTAGCTTGGATGAAGCATAGATTTATCTCAATAACTGTGATAAGGTATGGGCCACAGAAAACTGGCCAGTAGCAGAGAAGGGTGGTGTGACTTCATCTGGTAATGCAAGGAGAGTTTCCCAAACCACTTCATGATCATCACTGGATATTGCTATAGGGGCAAACTGCAGATAAGAAGGGTGGCACGAAATACAAAAATCAATGCTGCCTATTATCAAGAAAACATAATGAGGCTGATATACACAGGGAACTCCTAGTCCTCTATGGAAATAATGCAATGCTAACCACATCCACCAGGATAAAGCTGCTAGCCATTCTGCTAGAATGTCCTTAGCCTTTTAAGAAAGCTAGAAACTGGACTCTAGGCCATACCTTTCCAGAACATCCCTGTCAAGTACCAGAAAGCAAATCCAATGAATTTCTGTGGGTTCAAACTATTCTGAAGCCACAGAAATTGGATTGCAGCACACTTAATGGCCTTTGGAAAGCTACAAAGGAGGAGTGGTCCTATGTTCCCATGATATCCCTACAATGGAGTCTTCTACACTGGAAACTGTGCTGCAGAGCAATTGTTCTATGAAATAGTAAATATGTTGAACATAATAGATGGAGAAAAAGGGGTTTCTATTAGAGATATGCCATGTTGTATTCATTGTTATATTACTATCAACCTGCCATAATTACCAGAGCTCACTCCTTATTCCAGTACATCCTCTCTTTTGGGCTGGAGTAAGGTTTTTATTATTATTATTATTATTATTATTATTATTGTTGTTGTTTCCTTTTCCAGAATCTACAACGATGCTTGACTAGATCAGCCTAAGCCAACAGAGGATTTCCTTTTTTTTTCTTTAAAGATATTTTTGCCTCATGCAAAGCATGAAGCAAACTGAGTACTTATGTATATGGATTGACTATATTAAGTAACAAACATCCAAAGATATGTCAAGTAATAAATCTATTTTAAGTAAGATGGTAAGGAACATTAAAGAAAAACAAAACAAAAAAAACCAAATAAACTATAACAATTTATTTCAAGTTATAACACTTTTAGATAATATACTCTTTGATATAATTAACACTTCAGTAGCACTTTATTTACATCCTATTTCTCAAAAGCATTCAATAATAATTCATATATAATTAAATGTAATACTTACTGTATCCATAACTTCTATCTTGTCGAGCTCAAGAATAGCCTGAAGAGGTAAGAATTTGAAATTATTTATTTTCTTAAATTAAATCATTTACTAAAAAACTCATCTTTGAAAAAACTTATGGAAATGAAAATTACTAATTTTAAAGATTTCAGTTTTTTAGGAAGTTAGAAGAGAGAGTGATTCATTTATGTAGACTAAAAACTGATAGGATTAGATTTTACATAAATGATTCACAATATAATTTCTTGTTAATAGTGAAATTTATATAAAAAGACTAAGAAACTGGTCATTTACAACCTTCAATATTCAACATCTGCTTTAAGTGAAAAATGAAATGAATAAATTCTATAGTTGTTTCCACATGTTGGAATTTATTCATATGTATCATCAAACTGTCACTCCAATCATTTTAATGATATATCATTAATGCACTCTCATTTTTGTGCTCAAACTCAATTAATACAGTATTGAATGTATTTTATATAATGTATACAATTTTTCTTTCACCATTTAATTTCTGGGTGTCATTTTTTCTTCTGCCATTACAGTTTTACTTATTATAGTGGCTCAAAGCTTTGGCTTTTTCCAGTAATAAGCTTGAAAAACATGGTGGCCCATCTTATGCGTGAGGAATGTTTGGCCATCTTCTCTATTAAAAGACAACAATTCTTCTGCAAATGCAATCCTAAGAATATTTGTATATTTGTTGGAAAAGGAATACTTAGTGAAATGCAACTGTAGAAAACCTACACCAATTCGAAACCACTTGAATATTTAATCAGAAATGTTATCTGCAACATCACATTACAGCTCAGATTCCTAAATCTTACATTTCTTCTCTATTTCAGTTGAAAACTCCAGTGTGATCATCTCGACTTTCATACATTGTTATAAACAACGGACCTCAGACTTTTGTTTCTTCAATAAAGAGCATTTATCAATATTTTCTGATAGTGGGGCACATTAATTATTGTTCAAAACAGCTGCATATGTTTCTCCAAATCTAATGACAAGCTGAGCATCCATGCCTCTGAATCTGCTTTCATTGTTTCTTTATTCCACTGCCTGTCCTCTGTTGCTGCTTCACAACTAAACATCAGAATGAAAAGCCTTTCATCTTCAATTGCAGATCTTAAGAAAGTAAAAGCCACCCTGTAATTCAATCAAATTCCTAACTCATATTTTTTTAGTGATTTTAACAGAACTTTACTTTTGATTGTATGGATTAGATGTCTTAAGTATGGTCTTCCTCTGAGTGGTTATTCAAGAACAAAGTTTACTGTTTTATCTGTCTTCCTCTTCACTTTTTCTGTGCAATGGTTTTTAGTTTCGCTTAACAATATGTCCATCCTCTGTTTTCTCTTTGCTTCCTAGTTTAGTGGAAAAGTATTGACTTATTGAGGCTTGACAGCCATTTCAAGCATTTTCCCCCAACAAATAATTTGATGAGGAATGACAGAATAAATATAAATGAAAGCCTAAGCTAAGCTAACATCTTCCTGTCTGCTCATTCATTATATAATTTTAATTATTTTTTTTTTTTGACTGATATGAAAATTTAGGATTGTTTAATAATGCAGTGTTGAACTGGAATTATTTCTTGATCAGTTATATCTGCAATTATTTCTTGATCTTGCACACAAAGCTCATCGATTCACCCTATTGACTTATCAGATCTGCCATTATTTTGGTATCGCACCATGCTTGTGCTTTTGCAAGCATTTGGGCAAATTATACAGAATCTATCTAGTAAATCCTTCAAGGTGGTCATTCTTCAGCTCTTTTCTTCATAATTTTGTTTTCCCAAGACAAATTTAGTTGTCTACTGCTGAAAGTCTGTTTCTGACCTAAACTTTATTTTCTTCAACAGAAGAAAACAGCTCTCTCTGGGGTTCTGATAACATCATCTAGATAATCTGAATTTTATTTTTTCCCCTTTATTCTAGACCTCCTTTAATATGAAAAAACAAAACAGAACGTAAAGGAGAATCATCTGACGTGTTACCAGGAAATTACCAGAACATTACAAAAATTTTATTAAAAGGAAATCTTAGGTTACTAATTATTTCATAAAATTTGAACTACACCATATTATTCTCTCTCGTTCTCTATGGTTTTAGTGTTTGAGCCAAATTATGAAGCAGATTTATGAAAGAGAATTCATCATGATTTGCAATGTGTAACAAGTTTAAACATTAACATTAAAATTTTCTTTAGAATGAGGATATAAAATAGTTACATTCTGTAAAGCAGCAGAAACATCTCGATCTCTTTCATTCGCCATAAGTTTTCGAACACAAGCTTCCAATCCTTGTAGAAGAATTTCATCAGCCGGAAGCATTATCAGCATTTTCAAACTTGGTAACATGGAGCACAGACGTAACCGTATGTTGGCTACTGGATCATCTGAAATATGGAATTAAATATGGAATTATAGTAAGCCTTTTGTCAATATCAGAAATGGGGAAAAATGTGAGAAAACTTAATGTATATTTTTTTCTTTTTTATTCAGAATTTATATTTGAATTGTTGGGAGATCAATAAGCTGTTAGTGAGTTTTTAAAAGACTGCATTTGTAATACTGGAAATTTAAGTCACTATATAATTGTTTTTCATTTACTATTTAATAGAATACTGAATGCAAACAGAAACAATTCATATAGTTGTCTATTGTAAGCTTTAGGAAGGTTTCTAAAAATCTTTTTAAACTGTATGATTTACAATGAGTAGCTTCTTAATATTAATGCAAAAAAGGATGTTAGCAAATTTTCTATGATATTCAAGAACAAAATAATTCTCCTATTGTGCAGTCAAACATTCAGATCTCTTTTTCTTTCTTTTTTTTTTTAATTTGCTGTTATTTGGATAATGAATTTGGTAAAAGGGTTAAAATTTAACAAGAAACTTTGCATAAAACTCACACCTTAACTAGATACAAATTGGCTAAGAAAGAAACAAAACTATAAATAGAAATGCTATAAATGTTAACATTTCACATAAAATAAATATAATTTTAATTTTATTTAGTAAATTTTTGGTTGAATAAATCTTTGTATAGAACGTATTTCATTCACTTCATTTGGCTAGGCTAGATACTTGCTTTTGTTTCAAAACAACAACAACAATAATAATAATAACAGTTTAAAGAAAGACATCTTTTAACAGATGTTTAAAGAAAGTAGACCCATTTCCAAATCAATATTGGTCTACAATCTAATCCAAATGATCCCTGAAACCTTTTTTCTCTTTAATAAGACAAACTAAATCATGAAGTTAGGCACTGGCCTAATTCTTTATTATCAATCTGTAATTATTTGTCTATGAACAGCCTGCAATCTCTCTCTCTCTCTCTCTCACTTCGGACAAATACTTATTAAATCTTTTGTCTTTACCTGAAATTTAATAAAGAATTGTTCCTAGCTTTATACAATGGTTTACACTATAGCATCCTAGATGTATGAATATAAGTAAACTTTGTTATAAATGATTTTTCCACATATCGTGGTGTTGTTTAAGCTGTTAACTGTGGAGCCATAGCATGTGTCAGATATGGAAAAAATTGGTATCAAGTATCTCTAGGCAGATGTGAGTTTTTGGGAATGCTACCATCACCTATCATTTACTGAACAGATGTTCTTTCAAGGTTTTGAAGAGGTTAAGTGAGATTAACATTTTAACAAAAGATAGACATGTATTCTGTCATCTATAAAAGAAATGCACAAAATCCAAACATTTTCATGGTCTTATTGAAATACCATATATTTATAATTATCCACTATTTGTTGATTAATTTCAAATTACAAACATGCTAATTCTTCTGATATTGTATCTGAACAATTTCATGTTCAAAAAATAACTAGTTTTCCATTGTTATTTCCAACCAATTATTTCAAATAATGTAGCCACTGCATGTTAGATAAACTAACTGAGGGTGGTCAGATAAATATTAGAAAAAAGTTTCTCCAAACATAGTTATGTCTCCTAGCAATTCTCCTTCCTTTGAGTGTCTGTGCGATCAAGCAAGAGTTCTGTGACAAAATAAACAAACACTGAAATAAGCTTTCATCAAAGAAATTACCTGCCAATTGTAGAAGGCTTTTAAAGAAATGGACTTTAAAAAATGCTTTAGAAAATAGCTCCATAACCAGACTGCAGACACTGATGAACAGCATTCGGCTGTGACAGCTCCGGCCATTACAGAATTCTAATGGGAAAGCATATATAAAATTAGACAAATTCAAATAGCTGTAAGTAATTAAAAAAAATTACGAACATTATGAAATTTATGATTTTTTTTTTATTTCTTTTTTATTTCTAAATTTTGTTAAGAACTTGTATAACGAAAAAAACATTTTTTTATAGATAAGTAAGCACTGTTTGCATGAATTAATTTATTCTTAGATATTTGTAGAAAAGACCTATCAATTTAATTACTTTAAATTGGTAAATTGGTAATTTGTATTAAATCAGTCATGAAATGTAAGAATTTCTTGACTGTTGTTTTTAGACTTATCATTTAGGGCATGGCATTTTAGTGAAGACTGAGCAGGGCCTTAAAACCTCAAAGGGTCAGTCTTCAAACAAAATTAGCAAAATTTCAGTATCAAGAAGCAAATGGATATAAGAAACAAATATGAATTTGCACAATTGACTTTTACCATGTTTCCGAAGAAAGGGAAGGAATTGAAAGATAATGTCATCATCAGAAACTTCAATTCTTGTTTCACTCTGTCATACCATATATCAGCATATATCATAGCCAGAGGCAGCTCAACATAGTACTAATAACGTAGTAATGATGCTATTATTGTTCAATAAAAATTTGTTTTTTACTGTAAAATTTGAATCAATTCTAATTCCATTTATCTAAATGGCACTTACAAAGTTTTTTTTCAAATTGGATGCTTCCTTTAAGGTACTTCAATTTTTTAGAGTGTATGTACTGTATGTACTTTATATATTACATTTTATTAATTTTAAAAATATAAATATAAGTTGTATAACTACAGGTCATGCAGACCCTTGGGTTTGCTGGAGGTTTGGGCTCCTAGTGATTCTGACTAATGAACTAGTTAGGTCGGATGGTCAGTCTGATGCCTGCCTGCTTTAACATCTGAGTAAGAAACCCGGTACCTGTTTGACAGAGGACTGGTGGACCCTAGGATCAGTCTGGAGGAGAAACAACTGTGGAAAAATTCCCGACCACTCCCAGGAATTGAACCCTGGCTCCTCCACTCCGAAGTCCACCACTGGACTAATGGACCCTCAATTATTAATATAGAAATGTTTGAAACTATTTTGTAATGTCTTACAAATTATTTAATCTTGTTTTCACATCATTGATGAAATCAGATGCATTTAAGCAACTAATGGGAACCACAGGACCAAACTTTATCATTTTATAACCCTCCGTGATGTGGTTCAGCACAAATTGGATTTAATTTCTGTTTTAATTGCTAATATATATGTTATAACCACTTATTATTGATTTTGCTATAAAAATAACAAGATCAACAATAAGTGGTTATAATCTGTTATCTGTTCCTATTTTCAAAACATTTTTGAAGCACAGTGTACGATTTGAAGATTTTTCTGGTGCTTTTATCTTTCAATGGACGAATACTGAAATTGAAAATTTTTTGTATCATGAATCACTGAAATCTGTTAGCCTAAACAACTAAACTTTGTTTTTTTGTTTTTTGTTTTTTTTTTCAATGAAATATCTTTCGGTATACTATGGAACAGATATTGACAACAATATTTTTTTTAATTTGAGTAACTCATAATAAAAAGGCTTGTTATATTGTTAAGAAAATATAACTTAAAGAGTATGTTATTACCTTCAACTAGTCTGGTACAAATTTCTCTTCGATGATCCAATACTGGAATATGCCTCAAATATGTCAGAAGAGTATGTGCTGCTGCTATCCGACAAGGAATAGGGCGCTAAATTGCAGTTCAGAAATGGAAGGTGTTAATATAGTTATGTTGCAATAAAACCTCTTTAATTTCCATAATCTATATGATTGAATGGCAAATAGCTCCACACTAAATTAAAAACTTAAAATTATTAATTTAAATATGATATCTTTTGTTTTTCACTTTTTTCTAAAATATTTTACTTGTTAAAAATTGTGTCCAACCAAGAGCACAATTAGAAATATAGATTATTAATATAAAAAGAATTTTGATTATTAATGATCATCAATGTAAAGAAACAAAGGCTTTAAAAGTTGCTGAGAAATAAATTTAAAGTTGCTTGAAAAATTTCAAATTATACAAAATTAAGTATGAGGAAGATATACCACAGTTTTATCTTTTAGAAGTTTTGACAAAAAAAAATTTAACATTTTGACAGTATTTAGTTTTAATACAAATTAGATTTTTTTATGTTTAAAAAAATATTGACCTTCTTAAGTTCAACTAGTGAATCCTATTTGTATATTGCTTTTATTTGGTCGAGCAAAATAAAAATTGACTATTTTCAACAGTTTAGATTGTAAAATTGGTGAATTAATGCTTCAGATATTTTATTAATGAATGGGAGATTAAACAAAGAATTTACAATGAACAGTCTTCAAAGAATTAGCATTTGTAAACATGAACATTTCTTCATTGATA
The DNA here is from genome assembly GCA_023159025.1 of Thereuonema tuberculata. Lineage (NCBI taxonomy): Eukaryota > Metazoa > Arthropoda > Chilopoda > Scutigeromorpha > Scutigeridae > Thereuonema > Thereuonema tuberculata. Next base: position 89,229,250 of record JAFIDM010012231.1, read on the forward strand.
TATTTGAATTCTTAATGCCAAAAGAAATAATTGATTGCTTTAATAGAATTATAGAAGTTTTGTTATGATGTTTCACTTTTCAATAATATTTCTTAGTTCTTGGTTCTTTTTTAATGCTGTTTTCTTTATTTTTTTTTTTTTTTTTTTTATTGTGGGGAAAGAGAGGGGAATTATAAAGTATTAAAGTTACAGCATTACTTTAATCAGGGTTTGAAAGAAACAATACGGACATGGATCAGCTACAAAGATAATGCCAAGTACAAAGGTCCTATTTTTTTTTAACTTTGTTCCAAAAGCCATATTATGAATAAAACCAAAAATCCAAATATATATTTAGAAACTAAAAAGGAGTGATTTCATGTCAGCACAACTGATTACCTCTTAAAACAAAATGGCACCAGAGAAAATATCAGGTTTTCTCATTGAAGGTTGGGGGTTCAATTTTACTGGCTAGTTTGTGAGTTTATTAAAACGTGAAGCAAGGAATTGATATGGTGACAAATAATCTTTTTGATGCAGAAAATTAAGGTAATGATTCGAAGCCCCTACCCCATCTTATGTTACTAGCAACCATTGTATCTGTGCATTGCCAAATATCATTAATATCACTTATAAATTTCTGAATAATCAATATCTTAAAATTTTTATTTAAAAGAATTTTAGCAATCAAGTTTTATAATACTTTATCTCTAATAGTACTAATACTTACTGCCGTATACAACTTGTGAAAGTAAAGAGGAACAAATGTCTGAAAAAGATCCTTGCTGGTAAGGCATTTTGCCAAACATGATAGCTTCTCCAGAAAATTTGAATGCAATCTCCAGTTGCTCGTGCGAGAAATAACTTGCTCACAAGCAATCAATGCTTGCGTAATATCATTAGCATTCTGCAACTATATTTAACAAAACAAAAGCAGAAAAGATAAAAAAAAAGAAAATAGCTTAGAAATAATTTGTAGAGATATATAATTGTAATGATTTATTAGTTTTTAAATAAAAATCAATATAAAAAAAATAACTGAAATATTAATTTAAGTTTTTTACCTTGCAGTCAGATTTCATACTGCCTTCTCTAGCCATAGCTTCCAGTGTAACTGGAAGCTCTGGTATTAATCCTTCTAAAACCTAAATAAATAAATAAAGGTAGCTAAAATTGATGCAAGATTATTTTTATTTTCTGTAACTTTTATCAGAATTTTTTTTATCTTTAAATGGTGCCTTTAAAATTAATTAATAAAATAAATGAGCTTATTACATTACATATTTTTGGATTATGTGCAATGATTAGGTAATTAAAGATCCCCCCCCCACACACACACCATTTGAATTTTGTAATATTTTGAAAACAAAATAATGTATATTTATTATATACTGGTAACTACAGAAGGCACAATTATAAACTAGTTACCATTTTGTTGAATTATTAGGCACATAAAATTTGTTATTGTTATTATTATAAACTGTATATCACTTTTCAGATCTAACACTTTTCTTTCTTTTTCTTTTATTGTTCTACATTTATTCTACAAGTGATAAATTACTAAAAAAATTATGGAAATTACAAATGTTATTAAAATTAAACGGAGCTCTTAAAGTCTTGAAAATGTTTTACAACATGAGATTAACAAATGAAGACTATGTTTATTCATTTATAAGCAAAGAATAGAGTGAATCAAATGCAGAATTTGATGATGTGTAAATCTTGAATAACAAATAACAATGGTAAACCTTATAACAAGAGTTAATCATAAAATCAAACTTATATATAATACTTTGGATACAAATACAGTGGAGCCCATTTATACGTTTCTCGTTTATACGTTTTTATCATTTATACGTTTTTTTGAATGGTCCCGGCAAAATCCAATGCATATTAACGGTAAATAATTTCATTTATACGTTTTCCTGAAATCGTAAATTTCATTTATACGTTTTTTTAAGAACTCAAGAAGAGAGAAAATGCACATTTCAACCTCAGATTCCCACCTGCCAATTGTCCGGTCTTAGAAAAGGCACGCAATATTAGAAAATTATACTGAAAAACCTCTGCCAAGTTTTCAAAAAGCTTTGGCGGGTTTTAACACCATGCAAAAATACCTCATTAGCAGAGATTTAAATGATAAAGTTAAGATGTCATTTTTAATTGTGCGCAATGAACTTTTTTCTGTGCATTCCAAAAAAGCCCTACAACCTAAAATAAAAAATATTTTGTAAATGCTGACTGAATATGAATAGTAGTACTAGTTGTACATTAAATCCAAAATAAAAAGTTTTGTATTACATACCTCTTGTATTTCATTTTCATGTAATATTTTAATTTACCTCTGACTTTTTATTGTTGGTTATTACGAAATTGTTCGTAACTTTAGTGAATTTCGTTTATACGTTTTTTCATTTATACGTTTTTTTTTCTCAGTCCCTTGAAAAACGTATAAACAGTGCTCCACTGTAATATAGTATTGAAAATATGCCAAGTTCTTAAAAGTTCTTGTGGCCTACAACCAATAAAAGTCTGAGACCCACTGTTTTAAAAGCATCTGAATATTTTTATCATTATCAAATAAATAACAGCAAAAACTTGTATTGTCAAACATCAAGAGCTGTTTTGAGTGAAACTGAATGATAGCCGTTATTGATTTTCAGCATTCATCAAATTAATGCTACTCAAGATACATGAATTACCAAAGACACTCCAAAATTCAGAATACCAAAATGGGAATTTCTTTTTAATGGAAAGTTATTTGTAAATTGTATATTTTTCCATCTTCCACTAGAGCATGGAATGAATAAATTCTTGTAAATGTACCTTTTTTTATTAGGAGCAGGTAAGTGGCCGTATTCATGTTAGGCTATAGGTTGATTTAAATTATAGTTATTTATTAAATGAATATCTATAAGATCAACAGCTATCTTTCAATGCTTTGAGTTGGGCTGTCAAACATATTTTTTTGGCCTACATTCCAAGGAAAGTGACACCAGTCAAACCAGTCAATCTATATGTGTGTGTGTGTGTGTGTGTGTGTGTGTGTGTGTGTGTGTGTGTGT
>JAFIDM010012231.1:89232303-89254132 GCA_023159025.1 Thereuonema tuberculata
TGTGTGTGTGTGTGTGTGTGTGTGTGTGTGTGTGTGTGTGTGTGTGTGTTTCCTCCCCACCCCTTGCACTCACCGAAATAAATTTTGAACTGCTGGACAATTACTTCTCAAAATTTGGAATGAATATTTGTAAGGACAAAAGATTATTTAACTTTTCTATTTTAATTTTCCCTGTTGAGAAATTAGGCGGAGAAGATGATAAATTTTTCTAGAAAAGCATTAAAAACTGAACCAATAGATTTGTAACAATCTCTTAAAGTAAGAATATTTATCTGCAGTTAATTCTCTTAATATCTGCAAAAGAGCTTTAATATGATTAAAATGAAATGATAACTTAATTAAATAAAGTGAATTAAATTAAATTTTTTTCCAGACAACAAATAAAGTCTACTGTTGGTGTTCAGCAGACAGTGTAATTAAAAAAAAGTGTGTGGTTTTTATTTGTTTTATTTTTTTAATAAAAAATAAATAATGGAAAGAAAGTAAGAAAAAATAAAAACAAAAGATTTTAAGGAAAGTAGGCCTTCAGTTCTTCCAGGAACTTCTTGGTTTTATTTACTTTGTAAAAGAGATCAATAAAAATAATTCTACTAAATAAGACTGAAGGACATATAATGGGATAAAATTAAGTCCTACCTCTATGCAATCATCCTGCAGCAATGAAACTAACTGAGGTTGAAGGATACTAACATTGGGGCCAAGCAATTTTGCAACCTATTGGATAAACAAAAAACAGATTGAAACATTCTTTATTTTTTTTTTTAATAAATTAATAAAATGCCAACACACAATTTCAAGATAAAAATTCTAGTTTATAAAAAGTTAAAATACTTAAAATTTAGAATTTATAAACTAGAAGTTTTATCTTGAAATTGTGTGTTGGCATATTATTAATTTTATCTCATACATGTGAAAAAAAAATTAATATCAACATTCTTTATTATTGGAAATAATGAATTTCTTATCTTTATAAAGAAATCACAATTACATACAAATCAAATTTTGTAATATATTAAATGAAATGAAGAATAATGTTAACCTTAACTTTAAATACCTAGAAACATTAAAAACCTTACAAAAACAACAACGTTTAAATTTTAAAATAGCATAAATGCTAAGTGCTATTACCTCATGAAACCCACATGCCATTGTACGGCGAACCTTAGAATGTGGATCAGAAACTAAATCACAAAATGTCTCGAATAGTTCTGCTTTGAAATTCTGAGGTTCAGCAAACAATACCATGGCCTAGAATAAAATAGACAGGAATGAGGATGTTTTGTAACAAATTAATTTATACTTAAAAAAAAAGTTAATTTTTGAAAAGATAATCTCTTAAGAATTATGATTAGATACAGATATAATTTTGGGAACACTGCAAAAAAATGTAAAGTTACAATGTTGACATGTAAAACACGATTAAATATAAATCAAGTATGGTTCTGTTAATAAATTTTCAAAATGTTTAATGTATTCATCTCAAATATATTTCTCTACAGGGTTAAAATTACAGGAAATAAGGTTCATATTTTAACACTGTTATTACATTACTTAATTTTCTATGTTTTTTTTTTTTCATCATTCAGATCACTGTAATTTTATTGATTTTGATTGTAACTTTATGATTCTCAGTCATCACTAGAAGTTATCCAAGTGAAATGCTTTCAAATCTGGAGAAGTCAGGCAAAGATGAATTAAAATACATGATCCTAGAATCCTATTAAATAACATTCTTATCCACAATATTTGGTCTTTCTTATCGAAAGACTTCCTCAGATGGTTATAAAGGACAAGAAGACAAAAAACTATTCTTTTTCCTCTTCATAACATAAGGATTACAAAATAAGAACTAAAAACATTTTAATATACATGTTAACAATTGAAAACTGTCTTATTCACCAGTATAGTTATTAGTAATTTCTAGGAGTAAATTACTTACAAATTTAATGAAAGATGTCTTTATTAAAATACATGCTTTTTATTTCTCCGATTAAAATGCATGAGGCGCCAATGCCTGGTTTAATTTTACATTTAGAATGATGAAAATTAATGAAATGTAATCACACTGGGGCCTTTATTACCTAGGTTTTATAACATGGATTTGCTACAAACTCTTGTTAAAAATTCAGATACTATGGGATGTAGTTTACAATGACACCGCTTGATTGGACTTTAGACCAGGAGTCCTCAACTTTTGGCCAATATATTGATGACAAAACAAAATTAAAACAGAATAATTTTATTCAATGTTTAAAATAATAATAAAAATCTTAATAATATCTTAATAATTGAATGATTGTAACACTTGATGCAAAAAAATCTCAATTATTTCCTTGTATCGATAACGCTGCAGTCCTCATCCAGTAGTGAAGATTTTATTGTTTCAGAGAAATTTAACATCAGTCCTTTTTACTTATAAAGTAATCCACTTAACAGAATTTTCCATCACCAGAATCACTACCATAACCCCGAAATCTGCACCATTTTATCTGAAACAACTCCTAGCTTCACTATATCCATTGATAAGTCTAATGATCCTAACCCATCACTATATCTCTGCAACAATTAAAAGCCCTCATCTTATTTCCAACTTTAAATCTTACTGTGCCAAAATTTCAGTCATTTACTAAAAAGTAAAAAAATATTCTTAGTATATTTTTAACTAGCCGGGTACCGTCGCTTCGCTCCGGGACCCTTGCATATGTAGCATTCAAAAAACAAACTTTATTTATTTAGCAAATTAATGTTGAGATCGTCGGAGAATACATAACTTCCCAGTTCGTTGTGGCTTCTCCGGATAACTCAGATCTATTGTGGGTTGGCGCCACACACTGAAAATTTAAAGCAAAAACTCACAATTTTTCATGTATCTTGCAAGCGCAGAAATGTTTGGGGCTGAATGAGATATCGTTCGATAGAACTTTCAAATACCAATATTTTCTCAATGTAATGTTCTCTTCAACGTTTAAATTGAGAAAAAGTCAAAATGTGACCCTTTAAAAGGCGACATCTTGGAAACCAAACTTTTTTCGAAAGATTTTTGTAGCATTTTGTTTGTCTTAAAAAGATCTACATTTTATCCATTTGCATGACCAATCTAGCTTTTAATAGTTTGGTCACAAAATTGGAAAAACTGAAAGTCTTATGACAGAATGACAGACAGAACAACGTTTTATAATATATAATAGCACAGTTTGAATATTTGATTTTCAACAAAGTTTCATAATACAAGAAAGTGCATAAGAAATATTTTCCACCTGGTAATGATGCATGATAGATATCGAATGAAACCACCATGTTACTTTAAAAGATATGGAGATTTTTCAGAATACATCCCCAATGTTATAAGAGGGACAAGTGTATAATCAACTTTTTGAAAATAATCCTGATTTTTTTTTAAATCTTAATTAAAAGTAACTGATTTTAAAATTAAAAGAATATGGTGTCATTCACGTTATGATTATTATTATTTCTATAAATTCATATAATCTTAAGTAGGTTTATCTAAAGATTTAGCAATAAAAAACTTTACTTAAAAAATAGTGCAATATTAAATAAATAATAAATTATTCCAAACACTTACAGGAAAATTATAGGCACAACTTTGTCGACATTCAACATACTTATCATGACCATCAATAACTGGCACAATATCTGGCATCTAAGAAGAAAACAAATTTAGTTTTTATTATGCATACATTTTTCAGTATCTTTATTCAAGAAATTATTCAGATTTTAAGTAATTCTTACCTTAAGAGAGGTGCTCAGTTTACTATGATCATCCAAAGGCATGCCTAATTTGGCTAATTTCCTATAATAGTGTAAAAACCACTGTTTCTCTTCTCTATTCAAATTTACTAAAAACAAAAAAACAAAAAATTTTTTTTAAAAATATTAAAAAAAAAATCCATATTTTCTTCTGCTTTATAATTATTTGTAAGTAAGGCAGAAGAGTCTTTTATTAATATTTACTTTTATGAACAATCAAGAAAAGCCTGTCACCTTAGTGGAATCAAATATAAAGATTTCATTTTCATATGTTATGAAACGTGATCAGCCGTTCCTGAAAAATCCTTAAGACTTTCCTTTAACACAGCATAAGTATTTACAAATAATAATATTTTTGATCCAAATAAAGATAATGGTTAAATCTTAGATAACATCAGTTTCTGAAAGATAATTACATTACATAAACAGTGGGAAGAATTCTTTAGCAGTTAAACTTTGGGATGGCCAAACAAACAAGTTTTCCCACAAGAAATTTAGGAATCTTCAGTTTTTCTACATTGTATTATCTAAGGTTTGGACCAATTGTTGAAGTGTTGACTATTCTGTGTTGTGTTCATTTCTATTAAAGATACTTTTGTTCTAATAATACCTTACAACCGTGAACTCCAAAAAATGACTTCAAGGTGAAGTCACACCACATAGTGAAGGGTGGAAACACATCAATCCAGGATGGGCATGACTTTCCATTGAATTTTTTTTTGGTATGTCATGGCTGTGTCCAATAATCACTTTGAAAATGCTCATCAAAAACACAGCTTGTATTTCTGAAGTCTTAGCGTAATTAGCAAAGACTTGTTCTAAAGTTGTTTCTATGGAAAACACACATTTTAGATCTTTTATGACTCAAATTCCTGTGTGGAGACAGACCATCTCCTTCTACGTCTGGTATTCAACAATTCTCCTCAATTAGATCGGAATCTCTCTAAGCTCTATTGGGAAACCAGAACTAAAATGATGAGCAAAGCCTCTTTAATTGCCATAGGAATGAACAAACGAACGAGATCTTTAATGACATGATATTGTCCATCTCTCTTCAGCTAACTAAATACCTAATAAACTGGCAACTCATGCGAATATCACATATTTCAATACTTCATTCAATATATCACTAAAAAAGATGAAATCTTTGGTTGCTATGAAAAAGTTAAAAATAAATTTCTAAAATAGTACTATTTAAGCTGTAGCTGCTGAAAAGAAATTCTGAGAAAAACCATCAAAAAAAAAAAAAAAATTGATTATTTTAAACTAGTATGATTTGATTAAATGACCCTTCATCAGATGAGATATGAAGTAATCACATTGTATCATTTATAGACCAAAATAGATCGGGTTTTTTTTTCTTTGTAAGGTGAAAGTCACATTAAAAATGATCTATTCTCTCATCAGCAATGTTCAAATATATAAACCAAAGAAATCAAAATCTTTTCTACCAAGAATCTATATAAAACTAATTCCTTTCATATAGCCACAACTCTGTTCTACCTGATGACTAAGTAAAATTTTGCAAACTAGCAAGTCTTCTTAACAATCAGTTTTTCAGTATTTTAATACAAATATCAATAACTGAAATGTGTCTTTTGAAATGAACGGTTTTCATTTCAGTGATATATTTAAAAGTGTCAAATTCAATATCATGCATAGAATTGCAAAATGAATGGCTTTTTCAAACGAATTATTATTTGCCTTGAAATATAAAGCAACAATTTCAGTTGCTAAAAATTAAACTTCTTGAACAGTTTATCAGTTCTTACTGACAGAATATCACACTTGGGCCACATTTTTTTCTGGCCACATTTCAATCACGTTAACTAATTTACTTGCCAAAAAAGATATGAAATGAAACTGAAACATTTACCAAAAAGAAAGTATCACAGAAATTCCAAACATTAGATAGAAAAGAGAAAAGGTGAAGAAAAAAATCTATACAACAGATTAGTCAACAAAAAATCAAAAGTCTTAATGTATTCATTGGAAAGAAAATCTTTGCATGGAAACAACATAAAAGATTTGGAGTCATTTTCATTTAAGGAAAAATAAATGGTTGAAACTGAAATTCAAAAATTATAATATTTTTAAATTAAAAATTCTAATGTAATTAAAGCTCTTGATGATTTAGACAAAACATGGTTCATGATGAACTAAATCTATCACATCTAACAATAACACTGTAAATCAGTTATCATTAATGTGGAAGATATTAAATATATAACGATGTTCTTTCTTTGATTTGCATCAGGTGGGTGATAGGATATAAAAATAATAATTAAAATAATTATTAAGAAACTTTCAATTTCTAAATAGTTGATTTGAATTAACAGTTAGAATGGGGGAAATAGGTTGATTGTCTCTCTATAGTAAAAAAACACCCTATTTCTTATAAGTTTAATATGATATTCAAAGGTTATTACAGAATATCAGAAATTTTAGCTTTAACATTGAAAAAGATGTCTTGAAACATTTTAACAATTTAATTCATTAAAAGTGGGTCTTCCATAAAATACATGAAGTAAAATCAATGAAAATGACCACACCTGACAGACCGTAACAGAGACGTCCAAGCTGTTTTGCTGCTATAGGCAGAGCTGCATCTTCCATTTTCAGAGATGTTTCACAGAACTTCTTCACCAGAGGAATTATGGTTTGAACACATATTTCTGAAAAGACATTTGTTTAAATATTAATAGTTTAATGATAGCAGGATCTTATAATAATAATAAAAAAAATTTTCAATCAAGAGTTTTTTTTTTTTTTTTTTTTTTTTAAATAAATAGGAAAATAAAAGAAGTATTGATAAAAAATTTCTATATTTTTGCCCATAATAAAATGTTTGTATATTAATAAACTTAAATAAGACTCACCATCATCAAGCAGACTAAGCATATTTACAACCGTTTCTATACTGGCCAAGCGTACAAAACTCGATTCATCATTTGATAATTCGACTAACCATGGTAGAATTGCATTCTTTGCAATTTCAAGCCTATAAAAATATTATAAAATTATTTACATTCAAAATTAATTTTGAGAAAACTGCAACTTGGTTGACAAATTGTTTGGAAAATTTATTAACATTTAAACACTTACAAAAAAACAAAAAAAAAAATAGATTAAATGCTATTTCTGCTTAAATTTTTGATATAAAATTATTAAAATTGGGGTAAAAATTAGAAGATTTTTTTCTTCTAAAAACTACTTTAAAATTATTTACTTATCCTCATTATTCTAGGAACAATTCAATAGCAAAGCTTGTTGGTGAACAGGATGGATTAAAAAAAAAAAAAAAAAAAAAGATAAATAGGGTCCCCCACCCTCCTATAAAAGAAATTTTATTTTACTTTTTTATACTAAAAAATATTTTAGTGAAGATAAAAATACCCTGGTGATAGCTGAACATACTGATTGTTCTTCCTTAGAAAGTCTAAAGCTTGATTGAATATACAGGGTGACGCAAAAGTCACTACCCATTGTTATAAATTGTCCTTAACTGCAGCAACTGCACTTGTACACAATCAGAATGTTTGAAATTGATGTGGAGCTCAGACCATGGCTTTTTGACAGAAATGTAATTGGTCAGAATAATTTGGAAGTGCTGTCAACATAAGTGGTTCAACATAAGGACTGCAGATTCATTACAAATGTTGATTTCTTGTATTTTCAACATGTCGGCACTCCACCGCACTTTGCCACCACTTTGCAGAACTATATCACGGAAGTTTTTCAAGGGAAAGTCATCGGAAGGCAAGGATCAATTGAAATGCCACCAAGGTCTCCAGACCTCAATCCTATGGATTTCTTTTTTGGGGACTTAGTAAAAGACAATGCATATGCCAAGAAACCAAGCCCATTGGACAACCTTACAGCATTCATCAAACAAGCCTTTCATGACATTGATACAAACCGACAACTTTGCCAAGCTGTATGTCTCGGAGTTCCTGAATGCCTTCAGCTATGTCTCAATGCAAAGGAAAGGCAATTTGAACATATAAAAGTAGTTGTAAATCACTATGGACAGTAATAACTTAGAAAGTAAAAGTTGTAATAATAAATGGATAAATGGGTTGTCACTTTTGCACCATTCTATATAGAGATCTGAAGATGAAAAACAGATTGGATTGTTCTCTTAAAAAAAAAATTATGTTGAAACATTCAATATTCTAATGATCAACTTCTGAAACATACAGTTCTAATAAAATATCCATGAAAAAAGATATATAGAAATTGCCGTAGAATATTCAGGGTACCAATGGGTTAAGATTTTTAACTATTCTGAAACGTCAACAGTGAATGTATTCAAGAAAATATTTGCAGTTAGAGGATGACTTGAATGTTCATTTAGTTCAAGGAACCAAAGATATCTAAGCAGATGAGAAACTAATGCCCTTTAAAAGAATCTTTAAGTAGAAGTCAGATAGAAATGACTTGTAAAATGAGGATTAGTTATAGAAGACAATACTCTTACATTTCAAATTGGTTATGTTTTCTTTTTGAATATTACTTTGTGGCATTGAGACAATGATAAATTGAAACTTTAATAATTATTTCAAAGATTTTATGGCAAAAAATAAAATTCAAACACAAAATACTAATGAGCTAATAATCTTGGAAATATGTGTGGATAACAGTGGTAGTGCTTTCTAGGACTACACTCCCATGCAACTAAATCGACTCACTCCTTCAGAGCGCACAAAAAGGCGTATGTTTTTTAAATGGCTTAACAGATTTTCAAAAAACATTTTTTTTTGAAAGCCTAATGTTTTTACTTTACAATGACACCATTATCATTAAAATCTGTACAATATTTTCCAAATGAATGTGATCTGAACGTAAGTGTAGCAAAATGCAGTCTGAACGGAAACCATGAATTGCGTGCCGCACTCCCCTGTAAAATCCCACGTGGATCGATATTTCTTATCAGTCGCTTATCAGACGTTCATCTGTACACATCTCTGCAAGTTTAATTCATTGTTTTCACAAACCCATGGATACTACGCCAGAAGACGCCGCACAAGTTGTTGCTTTGTTGCAAGCAGGCCACAGTCAACGAGAAGCCACTCGTCAACTAAACTTGAACCAATCTGCTATCTCAAGAGTATTCAGAAGGTTTCAGGAAACTGGTACCGTCACTCGGAGACCACATACTGGATGGCGCCGATGCACATCTGAGAGGGACGATCGCTTTATCGTTTCAACTTCACTGCGAAATCGCCATCTCACGGGCGTCGATCTGCAACAGGAGTTGAGACAAGTTCGTGGAGTAACTGTTAGTCAATGGACAGTCAGAAGACGCTTGAAGGAAGCCAAACTCACTCCAAGACAGCCCCATAGAGGCCCAAAATTGACCGTAAGTCACCGCACAGCATGACTCGAATTTGCTCGGGAACACATCAATTGGAGCATCGAGCAATAGCGGTCCGCCCTATTCACTGATGAGAGCAGAATGTGTCTCCATGGTAATGATAGGAGAGGCCGGATCTACCGGCGTCCAGGAGAGCGATTTTCACAATGCTGTTTTGCTGAAACAGTCTCGTACGGCAGCCGTTCCTGCATGATGTGGGCTGGCATATCCCTTGAGGGAAAAACAGATCTTGTTTCATACCTGGTGGAGGCCGGAGAGGGGTCTGACTGCTCGACGATATATTGAGGACGTTCTCATGGATCATGTTGTGCCCTACGCAGGATATATCGGGGAAGATTTCATGTTGGTGCATGACAATGCCCGGTGTCATTCAGCATGTACCACTCGGCAATTTATGGAGGAGGTTGGTCTTGAGACGATGGAGTGGCCAGTCCTCAGTCCCGACATGAATCCGATTGAGCATTTGTGGGACGAGCTCAAACGGAGGGTCCGAGCCAGAAATCCGGCATTGTCTAATATCAATAAGCTCAAGATTGCGCTGGAGGAGGAGTGGAATGGGATTCCCCAATGTCGAAACCTTAATAGGGTCTATGAGGAACCGCATGCAAGCCGTCATACAGGCAAGGGGAGGCAATACCAAGTATTGATTAATAAAAGTTTCCTTGTTTTGCTTGAATTTTTTGTTGTAATTTAATTTTAAATATCTTCAATTTTTTTTTCCTAAGCATTCATTTTGCTTGCGTTTTCATTCAAAATGCATTATAAAACAAAATATTGTACAGATTTTAATGATAATGGTGTCATTGTAAAGTAAAAACACTGGCTTTCAAAAAAAAATGTTTTTTGAAAATCGGATAAGCCATTTAAAAACCATATGCCTTTTTGTGCGCTCTGAAGGAATGAGTCGATTTAGTTGCACGGGAGTGTATGTTATGTAATGAATGTGGGTGGCAGAGAAGCCAAGCGCTGCGACCGTAGGTCTATTGTACTATCCCACGGAAATATGGACAGATAGAGAGAAAGACTGAGAAAGTATGGTGGGAGAAGTGCAGGGGAAACGGGAGAACCCCGAGAAAACCTGCCCAGTGTGGATCGTCCACCATCACGAAATCCACATGAGAACCGAACTCGGTACTCAGAGGTGAGAGGCCGATGTCATAGCGACTACGCCAACTGCGCGGCCTGCACGGGAGTGTAGATGAGATGACTTCCTTTTCCATAAAGTATGTAAAAAGAAAGATAAAATGCTCCTCCTTTTCATGCTGGAACTGTTGTAAATGGTTAGGATCTGGCAACAGCAAAATTGAAGATGATGCAGTAGATGAGAGAAAGAGATAGGTAGGTAGTATAAAGAAGTTTCTGTTACAGGATTATATTATCTCAAGACTGAGTTTTACTCTAGAAAATTAGCATTATTTTCCAGGAATCATCCATCACATGCAGGAGCAGAAAAAGGAGCGAAAATGATAATTTGTATCAGGATTCAATTAAGAGACTAAATGACAGGAGACATATGAACTGCTTAGATTATACTACATTCAATTATTCTCTTTTTCAGAAAATTAGTGCACTCTGTCATTTTACAAATATGCAAAACACTGATATAGGAAGAACAGTAATATTAGCATTCATTATTAATTTCTTGCAATTTTTAACAAAATTTACTAAGATTTTACATTTGCTTATTTAGTTATATGTAGGGCTCCGATTATAAGCAAAATGCATATTTGTTATTAAGAGGTACACAAACAAAATTGTAAGTTTTCTATGCATATCTAATGTTTTTTGATAGAATGGCCTATTTTGATCAAAAAACATTAGATATGCATAGAAAACTTACAATTTTGTTGATATACCTCTTAATAACAAATATGCATTTCGAATATAATTCAAGCCTTAGTTATATGTTAGCTGTAGATGTGGAAACGTATGATTGCAGAATATGCACAATGATTTAATGGTGCCCAAGGTTTCCATCAGCAGGTGTGGTGTGTATGTGATAATGTCATTGAACAGTAAGAACACATGCATATTAAATTGAACAGGAGAGAAGGGAATAAGGAATGTTTGAAAATCAGGTCAAGCCTGCTTAGATCTGACATTAAGCCTAATGAAGTGTGTGAAAAATGTAATAGCATAAATAAGAAAAGAATGTTTATCTATCAAATATGGTATGGAAACTTACAAATTTTGTATGTAGCAAGACGAATCATAAAATTCAGAAATAGAAATACAATGAACTTATTTGAGCATGCTTAAGCTTTAGGGTAGAAGCTGTCTGATTTGGATAGTTAGTGTTCTAGGAAATAACAAAATATTCCAGAGTTAACTTCTGATAAAATATTCAGAAACCTAGTGGCACATATTGTCAGGCTTCAGCTACAGCAATGCTCAGATGGGCAAGCAAAAGTTGTTTGAGAGATGACTGCATTACAATGATATACAGTAATTCTCCTGTAGTAACAAATTGCTATTTCTAACAAATGAAAGCTATTTATTATGATACTATTTTAACAAATAACAGTTCTGAAAGAAAAGTGTGCTAACTTGAAAGTTAAGATTTAACTTACCCCAAACCTCTAGCTACTGCATCTAGCTGCCTTGCAATACATCCTCTGACTTCATAATCTACATCTTGGCAGAGCGATTGTACGATAGGCAAAATTTCCTTCTTAATGCTATAAATTAAATTATGTAAGAATTGAAAAGAGATAATTTTTATTTTAATTAAAAGGTTGTTAATAAAATCAGTAATGTAAATTGTAAGACACTGTTAAATTAGAAAACCACTTTTAAATAAGCTTGCTTAGTTCTAGGAAGTTATTTATATATTTTCTAGGAAAATTCAACTTAATTCTAGTAAGTTATTTGTTTTTGAATACTTTGATTCAATGAGATTCAATAATGATTCAAACAATCTTTTATAACCACCGAGTACAGTAATATTATACTATATTACTATCATTTGTGATAATCAAACAATATAATAAAAAAAATACTTAAATTAGCATTTTTGCTGTCAAAGATTTTAAATTCGTCAAAAATCTAATGTTTAACTGTTAATTTATACTGTTGAAATTTTGATTAACAAAGAAAAAAAAATCTCATGGTCAGTCAGAATGTCTCCATCATATTCTACTGTTGTTTCAGGTTTTTCATACTTACCATCAAACCAAATTTCACAGAATTTATTATTAAGACAAAAAAAGCTAACTATAGATACTGTATATTCTTGTCCTTTGTAGTTAATAATGGAAGGACAATGACATTATAAATTGAAAGAACAGATTAATCAGATAGCAAAAATCACTGACATTTGACAAACCTATCCCAATTCAATAATAGCAATCAATAACATAGGTAGGATTGTGTGAGCAGGATGATGGCCCCAATGGTACTGTGAAATGCTGCAGCAATATAGTCTCCTATATTTGTCACTTGAGGTTTCTACTTTACCTCAAAATTAATGAAATTTTAAGAAATGACGAGTTAGGCAACCATTATTAGTTTTGCACTGTTTGCTGAATTATTTATCTACCTTTGGAAACTCTGAAAAAGATTTATGTAAATTTATAATATACAAATTTCATCATCATAATCAGCATAATTAGGTAATCAAGATAATTCCTACTGGTGCTACGAATGGTTACAGCTGGAATGCACCAAAAAAAAAAAAAAATTCTAATGTTTTCATTCCCTCAAAACCTCTTTAATCAGAATGTCATTCTTAAATCTCATGATCAAATTATACTTAAGAAGCTCAAGAAAAAGTTGTAGAAAGTTGTCCAAGAAGTCCAAAAGTTATGTCCACAAGTTATTTAAAAAAAAAAATTAAAAAAAATAGTGTTTTAGTGTAAAAACTGACTTATTTAGAAAGTAAAGGGTTCTATTTGTATTACGATTTAAAAGAATTATAATTATAAAGACTCTTATAAAAATAATACAAATTTTGATTTAATTAATAAAATGTAAATCATGGTAGTGCTCTTATACTGGCTTTGTTGTTTAATGATTCTGAGTCACTTTAAATTTCTTATAATTGCAATATACTTACAAGTAAGGCTCAAATTTTGAACAAATTTTTCCCAGGATTTTACAACTGGCCAATCTTGATGATACATGTTGAGAATGCTGTCCTTTGGACACTGCCAAACTTAGAATCTATTAAACAAAAAGAAATATTTATAAATACAGATAAATCTGTACTTTAAGAAATTCTGTAATGTAGATTTTTATAATAAAATAGCGGAACCAAAAAAAAAAAAAAAAGTGCAAACTTAATTTAAGAACTAAACACCCTAATGTATCACATAACATTTCTCAATCATGTTTTTGTAATGTGACTTATTTATCAATACAAACGACCAATATAAATATAAACCTAAATATACTGTTTCTTCAGCTATAATTAATTGTATATAAAATACAGAATTATACAGAATATGTCAATATATCCTAGGATTTGCTTGCTTAACATATATCTATGAATTAAGATAATGGCTTCCCATGGTTCAATTAATATGGCAAATATTAGATCAATATGAACATTTACAATCTGAAATAGTCTCGGAGTGCAAGTGGTTGAGTTCTTTAAGTTTAGAAGTTATTGTTATATCCTTCAATTCTAGGGAAAAAAACCTGACCTATCATTGGAAGTGGGTTGGATTGATTCTTGAATATATGCATACATAACCCCGAAAACGCTTCAAATCATTTTTGGAACCTTTCAGTGTCTAGGGAAATGAGACTATAATTCAAGACACCAGTTTGATCTTTAACATTTATATCTTTTAAAGAAAAGGGAAATACTTACATCTTTTTTAATTATATCCTGTGGTAAAAGATCGATAACTTCCATCAATGTTTCCAGCCAAGCATTTGCTACAACTATAAAGCAAACAACAACAAAATTAATTGTAAGTAAGTTTTTAGCATGTATGTTTCTACATTTCTTGGTACAAATTAATTTGTATTGAGAAGTGTTTTGTTGTTTGTTATGTATTAAAAAAAAAAAAAAACAAACAAACAAACAAAACAAAACAAACTACAATATCATAGATTCATTATAGAAATATTTCTAAGTGAAATTTTAAAATTAATATTCTTTTAATCCTAAACTAATAATTTTATCCAATATTTCACTGTTTACCTGGATCTGTGCTGTCCACACTGGTGAGGATACTCTGTAAAAATGTTTGTGTGAAGGTAGCTGTTGGGACCAATTCCTTCTCCAGTATAGTAAGAAAGGAATTGCTTGCTTCCAGCTGCAACTCTGACTGTGATAGCGGAAGCACAGCCTAATAAATAAATAAATAAATAAATAAATAAATAAAGAACTGTATTATACAATATACTCAAAATAGTATCACTATCTCTAAGGAGACTCTCATAAGAGATTTCCATTAAATTTAGTAGAAACAGTTAACCTTTGGAGGAAATATAAATAATAAAAAAACCTAAATTCTGATATCAGAAACTATTTCACACTCATTCACTATCTTTTCAGATGGTGAATTAAGCGATGCAAAGCTTTAATTTGGCATGGGTGCTTTTGTAAAACTTTTATGAATGAAGATTCATATTTTACATAAATTTATTGAAAACGGGCCTCATAACTCCATATTTGCCTCATACAACTTAAAACAGTCACTGGATCTTGGATGTAAATGGAAGTAGGTTTTTTCTTTTTTTTAAAGAAAATTACTAGGAACCACTTATTTTAAGTTAAAAATAATCAGAAAAAAATTGTGTCAATTTTTTTTTTTTTCTGATATATCATCTTAACATTCAAATCTTTAACAAATATAATATTTCTTTTTGCATCTAAATTCATTGCTGAATTTCCTATAGTAACAACTATGTATGAACATAGGAGACATTCATTAGATCAGTGAACCAGATTAATGATCTTAAACTGAAAATTTCACATTAAAAAGTTTATAATTTGAAAATTTTGCAAACTTTCAAAATTACAATTTATGATGACATTTGCTTTTTGGGATTTCAAAGAATTATGAGCAATGAGTAGATAGTACATATACACTCTTATATTGTAAACCTACAAAATTACAAGAAAATTCCATGGTTTTAATACAGAAGGCAAACTAGTCATAAGATTGCAAGGAAGATCTTTCTTGCTTGTTTATAACACGTTTTATATTAATAATCTCAACAGTTCAGTACCTGATGATTAATCATTATGTAATTATATGAAAATAGTGGTTCTTGTTGAATAGCTGCTGTTAAAAAAAATCCATGTAAAATTAGGATTGCCAGATGTGGAACTGAGAAACTCGGATGTTTCTCTTAAGCATGAGAAGAATCAAATATGTTATAAAAACTGTTATTGTCACTGTTTACATTAATAATAATAAGAAAAGAAATGATGCTTTATCCTAAGAATTAATTATTTGGAGTCTTTTAGTACTTTCTGAAAATATTTCATATGATATAAATAAAAAATATTTCATAAAAAACCGGAACTATCCCGGAAAACCGGGACAGCTGGAAACCCTATGTAAAAGTAATTAATAGTGGCGAGATTATTTAAATACAAAATGTTACATTTTTAAGCAAAATTCTTACAGTTAATTTCAGTAAATAATAAAAATCTTTCTTGCAATCAGAATTCATAATTTAAAATTGTAATGTCAAGCAAATGTTTACTGCTAATCACCTGAATTTTGGGAAACACATCTTTCATGCATATTGCCCTGTTCTCTTCTAACAAAGTGGGTAAATTTCTTAGTACACTAAGATGATGTAGATCTTGACAATATCCCCTATTTAAAGAAAAGGAAAATATATTATCAGAATTAATAATTGCCATTGAAGTATTTTTCAAGCTTTTTCAATTCTAAAACAAAAACAATCACAATTGTAAAAATTAATTGGTAATCTGATGTACCTTTCACATGTTGATTTGGAATTTGATGGAATTAAAAGTATCTAGAACTGTACAGATGCAAAAATCAAGATACACAGCAGGTCAAACTGTCCCTAGGCCATCTTTATACAGTACATTTCTGTATGCAGTGACAAAGTTGCAAATGATTCTGCAAGGTGCAGTTTACAAAAAACAAAACACAACACCATATAATTATTACTTTTGATTATGAAAAGATGATGAATTGTAATAGCTGTCTGTATACTAATCGTTACTGACCTAGGGGTACTGATCTTGCTTGGTGGAATTGTGGAAAAGGGGGCCTTGAATAGAAGCCACACAAATATTTGGTTTCAGTTTGACAATATTCGATGTTGTGAGTAGTTAATATGCTACTTTATATTGAAGATTAGTTGTATTTTTTTAAAGTCATTAATACTTTAAACCATTCTTTCAGTATGATATTAATAACACTGAGTTTTTACGTGGAAAACAACTTGTCTGAAAATTTAAGCAGCAGGATTACGCACTGTTTCAGAATTTTTAGAATCACTGGTCCATTGTGCAGGAAATAACTTATTAAATAAATCCTCAAAGATAAGTTCTACTATTAATAAAATAAAAGAAAACAAGTGCAGCACCTGACCAAAATAAAAGAAAAGAAAATTGCCTTTCTGATTCGATTATGAGGAAGGAATTGGGAATGGCCGGTTCGTCCTTTGGTGGACTCATCAGCCTTCCCTGATAAAGGAATCAGAAAGGTAAGATCCTATTAGTGAAGGCCACTGCCAACTTGGCAGTGACCCCATAAACAAGACCCCATTATTAATTATTCACAGCAACATAAATGTTTCTATTACCTCTGCTATCTGTTTCTATTGTAAGTTCTACTGTTTTGTAATATAGTATATAGTTCTTCATCAAATTCTGCTACACTACTAATAATAACAATATTAATAATGCAAGGGAAATAAATAATAATGTAAATAAATATAAGTGATTATGTGTAAAGAATAAGATATTTGCATACAAACCTAGCTAAACTACTGTATTTCAAAACACAATGCATTTCTCACAATATATTTGTTTCTGAAATTAACTAAACTGTAGAAATTAAAGTTAGCTATTAAAAGTTCGTATATTTTTTTCTAATAATAATATTTTTTCTTTTTTTTTTTTTTTTAGCATTGTTATAAACTTTAGACACATTGTCTTTGTTTAAAACTTTCAGTAATAAAATTCTGGCATTGATTGGGACAAAGAGCAGTATACTAACCGAATTTTGCTCCAAAAATAAGGAACTTATTCTTTTCATATCTTCATCGTGGCTATAGCTATCGTAGGGTGTAATCTAAAGTTTGTGACAACTCTTAACATGCATCAAAGAGCGACAGAGAAGAAGAAGAAAAAAATCTAACATAAAAAAGATTTAGAATTAATTTTAATGTCGAAATCGTAAATCCATCCTTCTACGATCAAGATAACTTAAAAAACAAATTGCCCTAAGGAAGCTGAAACCTTATTATTAAGTTTAGGTTCTTAAAAGAAGATCTTAAATTGATTTTGGCACACGTAGGAGTTACAGGAATTGCGCCAAAAACCCGCCAAAATTAGTTGTCTTTTCAAGTGTAGTCATTATCACATCCTCAGAATTCGCTTCCTTTGCAAAGTGATTTACATTCTTATCTGCAATAAAATCTTAAATTTTATCTAAGTAAGCTCATTTCTCATTTTTTTAATTTTTTTATCGAAATCATTTCGATAGCTTTGTTTGACTTTTTTTTTTCTTCCACTGTTTTTGAATCTTATCAACGGATATGTAACGACACGCACAATATGCTTTATTTATATAACGCTGTACAAGAACCGAGTTCATATCTCAACTGCAAATAGTTTAAAAAAAAAAAGTAATTTTATGAAGTGGTATTGCGATGAAAGTTTTGTTTCCCATTTTGTTCTTATGAAAGGAAAGAGGGAGTAAAATAACCCCATCATTGAAAAAAAAAAAAAAATGCCCTACACAGTTATTTGAAGGTACGGATATTTTAATTTGCAAACTTTACAACTTGCAAAATGAATTACGGTCTAACTAGAATGGATAGGCAAAAAAGAACGAACGTTCAATGCTACTGCTGCGAAAATATGATTTTAATATAAATCTTATTATTTTTGAATGTTCTTCTTTTTGTTAGCATAAATGATATAAGTTTCCCATGCTTTTCTTATGAGGAAATGATGAGGGTAAAAACGAAACTCTTGAATAAAAGAAATCCCCAGACAGGGTCCCTTTTCCTGGACATCGATATATAGTGGCCTAATCCTTGGTATATATCTTTAAATTCCCTAAGTATACACTTGGTGTTTCAAATGAAACATGTTTGAGCTTTTAGGCCCGAGTTACAGCTATAAGACACATAGGCCTACCCCTTATTTTTATTTGTACGATTATAATTATTCTATCTAAAGAACTGAAAAAACTTTTTTGTATTAGACAAACAGACCTGTTAACTTCGGAAAAGTTTAAATATTGTCTAAATCTTTGGAAAGTATTCATAGAAACAACTTTCAGTGAGTATTCCTTCAATTAGTGAATAATCAATTTAGTGATGTCAGCGATAAAAGTATAGTGATTTTCTTCATATGCCAGGAATTTAAAAAAATATTTTTTTATATTGATAAAATGTTAATATTTATTTATTTATTTATTTATTTATTTAATTTTGTTTTACATTAACCTAAAGACATTTATCTTATAAATAATAACCGGGATTTAATTGTGTATTTATGTAGTTACAACGGCTCGTTAGCTTATTTACACAATTGTTAGGTTCTTCGTGAATTTAAACAACGTAGAATGATGATGGACACGCCCGAAACAGAAGCCACCTTTAAATATTACTATACGATCAAGTAAGAAAAGATAGTACGGAGAAACCAGGAAATGAAGATGACGATCCTATTTACGGCGTAACTGGATGGCCTTCACAGGACAAGTTGTAAGAAGCTGACAAGGAAGAAGGCTGAGATAGCAATGAGGTGTAAGAGACGCACACAAAAAAAGAAATAACTGGCAAGAATCCAATCAAAATATGATTCTGTGCCAAACTAGTGCGATTGCTGTCATAAATGAGCGAGTTCTCTACCTTGTTACAAGATTTTTGATTCCTTGTGAGTGACTCTATTCACATCTTTTTGAATATACAGTAATGCAATACCAAAAGTATTTAGTTATTAACGAAGTTTCGACTAAAAGTTTCTTTTATATTTATTCACCGCCAAAATACAGAAAAGGAAAGAAAAGGGGCTTTTGAAGGATATAAATAATTGGTTTTTTTATATATACGTAGACAATGCAATAGTGAAATTATTATTTATAAAAGCGTAATAAATCAATAAAACATTGATTAGCATTAAAAATTGTAAACAAAAAATATTCCTGTAATATTTCTAAAAGGATAAACACAAAAAATTAAAATATAAACAAAAAGGCTCAACAAAAGTAGGTGACAGAAGGAAAACAACAATAAACAAAAACAACTGTTTCTAATTGTATTTTGGAAAGTTGTTCAGCAATATATTTCAAAACTAAGCTTCTAGCTTTCTATTCACACGCTGCTATTTGGGCAAGATTTTTATTCCGTAAATCAGATGGTAGTTTCGTTTCGTTTCTGGGAAGAATCTCATTTTCCGTTCTAATTTCGAATGAGAATATCCTCGATGTGTAGCATACAGCAATGCCCGAGAACAACTCGTAAACAACTGTTTGTGGCATTTGAACAACAAACTGTCTGCAGGATGTTGAAAAATAAAATGGATCCTAGTGTCAAAAAAAATGTATCGATCGTAGTGATGATTACAAGTAGAAATGTGTCTATTGGTAAATTTTATTTACTATGAATTGAGTTTTAGGTTTTTCTATTTGTAGTTCAAATTTTATGGAATTCATCCAGCCGTTTTTCCGTGATGAGAATAGAGAAACAGAGAAAAAAAGGTTCAAATGGAATAGTAATACTTCGCATGCTCAGCCAATTATTATATTGAATATAAAACATCATTTAATTGTCTCAACAAAAAATAATGAAGCCGTTAAAAAAAAAAAAAAACTAAAAAAACTAGTGAAGTTTCAATTTATTACGAAAGAACTTTGGTTGCGAACCTATAGAATTAAATTTACCTTGTGACAATAAAATAAACAATCATAATAAACAGAATTTCTAAAATTTAATTTGAAAGACGCAACATACTTTTATTAATAATAATAATAAACATTGGCAAGGCCAACTATTTCGTAAGGGAAGGCTGAAAAATGACAAAGAACAGATTCATAGTATTTTGAAATAGTACATTTTCTATCTTTCATTTATCAGAAAGTATTATTTTTTTTTTCCCATTGAATTATTCGTTTCATTCAGTTTGAAATCGGAAAAACAAATGCGAAAGTAGAAAATAACATGTTTTGAAAGATAAAAAAAAAAAGTCGTTGGAGGAGGAAAAAAACAACGATGACAGATGTAGGATGAAGTGTCAATCAACAGATGAGAACAACAAGCAGAAAAAAAAGCCAAAGAAAACAAACAACTAATTAGCTTAGAAACAGTCAATTTTTCTATTGCAATTTGTTTTAATTTTAATGGCAGAAATATAATAAGGTCCTAAATACACTGAATCGTTCGAACAACAATCTAACTATATAAAAAGACAAGACCTGACTCACTCCCTCACTGACTCACTGAGCCCAAACCGTTGGACCTAGAAAGCTCAAATTTTGCTTTATGTTGTAGATAAGGAATACGGCCGGATATTGTGAAATTCCCACGGGTTCGGGAATAACGAGGGTTGATTGTCGATTTAAAGGTTTCTTATTTCCGTAACTATAATTATTAGAGACTCTAATTAACTACTTACATGCCAAATTTGAAATCACTAAAACCTATTTTCAGGATTTTCGAAATTCCCACGGGATAGGATAAAAACCCTTGCTTAAATTAAGGTTTAAAGCTGAAAGTTTGCATCCGTTACTACTGTTAGGTTTTAGGAGTCGTTATCGTGACAATGAGAACTACACAAATATTGTTCTGCAATACTTGGAGCTAAACTATTGTTCTGCACAATAGCGCTACATGTGCACCCGGTGGCGACAATGGGAACTATACAAATACTGTTGTGCAACATTTGCAACTTAACTATTGTTGTGCGTTATAGCGACGGGTTTTCGGTTTACATATAGATTTGTAATGATCAGATGATTCTGTACGAACTAGGAAAGGTTTGAAGTGATAGGGTTATGAATTACAAAATTCGAATTAGGGGTGTACACTGGGAGGACGGTCAGTGGATGGGTAAACATGGTTCAAAGATACTTCTACGAGGTTTTCGGGATAGATATAGATTTGTAATGAGATCAGACATCTTGAGTTGTTGTTGTTTTTGTACCAACCGGGAAAGTTCCAAGTGATCTCGCAATTGCAATTTCTTTATCATCCACATTAGAACATTTGTTTTTTTGTAACCCGAGCGAAGAACGGGTCTTTGGCTAGTTCTGCAATAATATCAAAAATGATACAAAAGAATTAACTACAAAAATATATATAAAAAAGAAAAGCCTTTTTACACATTGATAAAATTAAAAGAAGGATTGGAGAAGTAGTTTTTTTTTTTAATAAATGTAACTTACTCTTGTCTATCTCGCCAGTGAAGGTGCAGTGGAAGCTTAAGTTCCAAACACTTGGCTAAAGAGGACACTAGAGGTCGAATCTTGTTCGCTATTATTCCCAGGAAAGCACTCATTTTCCATTTAA
>JAFIDM010012231.1:89254142-89298389 GCA_023159025.1 Thereuonema tuberculata
GCATGCTGTGTTTGCATTCACTGCGGAGTTGTGTTTTTTTGTTTACTTCGACGAGTTTGCGGAAGGATATGAGTATGATGTAATGATGAAATTACAAATGAAGAAGCTTTATAAAAACAAAGATGCTGCGAGCGGATTCTATGAATGTTAAGAGCCATAGGTTTATCAAATAAACAGAATGAATTATTAATAGGAAGAATGACTTATTTTACTCGTTTCATCATTTATTTCAAGTTTAAATCAAAATTCCTGGCAATTCAACGCAATAAAAAGAAAACACTGCAATGAAGTAGCGATGTTAGAGCTAAAATTAAAATCTTTTTTTATGTCTTAAGAGACGAAACTTTAGAATCTTTTTAGCATTCTATGAATATTCTCCAAAGCTTGACTTCGTTAAGGAGAATGGCTTTAAAAGAATCCAATGGATTTAAACTTTGATTTACAAATCGCTTATGGTTATCGAGGAGAAAGACAGTAAGGCTTAGCGCGCACCTGAGAAATTCAGCCACGCTGAGAGGGTGAACTTCATTAGAGATCCCTCTTTTTGCTGGAGGCTCGGAAAGCAGCTCGGAAAATAAAACAGGATTCATCCACAGAAGTTGAGAAGAGGGGTTTCTCACAATAGAAGGCGATCATTATACTGCTGGAGGCAGGCAGTAAAAGGGTTCTCTAATGAAGTTCACCCCTCCCAGCGTGGCTGATTTCCGCAGGTGTGCGCTTAGCCTAAGAAATAGCGAGAAAACTATGAATTATACAATGCTATTCCATCTTGAGACATCGGACTGTCATGACTCTTACAAAAGTGGCTTAAGTAGTTTATCATCCAAAGTTTCTCTATGCATGTATGAAATCTACAATCTATACATTTACAAGCTATTTGAAGATGGATAATGATACTGAAAAGAAAGCGGAGCAACAGCGCGACTCGATTATTAGAGAAAGTTCATTAATGGATAAAAATATGTCTTTCGCATTCCTGAAGATTGAGTTCGTGAAGCAAGAAACATCTTTCTATTACTGAGGGAAGCGAGCAGGACATAAACTCGTTGGTCTTCAAACAATATTAAATTGGTTAATAGAAAGATCTAAAAAAAACCTCAAGGTTTAAAAAGAAAAAGAAAACTTTCAAAAGACCGTTTTCGATACTGTTTTTGTTTGTGCATTTCTAAAGCAATAGAAATGTTTCATGACTAATGTTTTAGTCGTAATTTATAAATATCATATAATACTCCTCCTACTTGGAAAAAGACTTGCATAAATGACAAAGGGAATGAAAAGGTAATTTAAAAAGACTTCCGGAAAGATGGAAAAACTGTAAGTGCACTAAAACAATTCATCAGAATAATTAATCATATTCGAAAGGACACAGAATTACATGAATAATGGCCTAAAGATCCCCCAAAATAAGGCTTCAGCTGAAATTGCAAATTAAGTTAGATAATGCAAAAAAGGAACAATCTTTTAGATTTTTCCCCTCTTTTTGTTTTAAATTCTAGTTTACAAGGCCTCCAAGAAGTCTAAGAAGACAATAAACAGAACTTGAGCCATCCCTGGAAGTCCACTTGACTTACAGAAAGTGGAAGCGAATGAAGTGGAATCAATATTCTCTTTCTCTGCAGCAACCGATTGAAAATAATGAAGCATTCATCCAAAAATAGCTTTTATTCAATCTCCCAGCCTAAAAGAACGGAGTCAAATCAACCTTTGAGATTTAAGAAAAATCAAGAGATTGTTCTGGAAAAAAAAAATGTAATGACCTAATTTTTCTTAAGGCGAAAATTAGAATTGTATTTTTTTTTTTTTTTTTTTTGTTATTTCCTTCAAGTGGTTAATTCTAAATAGAGTTAAATATATTAATTTATGATAATACTATCACTGTAAAAGAAAAGAGATAACCGAACTAAAGCAAAACATACGCCGAAATGTAAACAGCCCGAGGAAAACAGTTGGAGCGCGGTTTGTTTATAATGGAAATGTGGTAATAGTCCATTGCCCAACTTGGTTAAAGACAAGAGGGAGAATGTGAAAGCCGTGGTTGTTATATTAGAAGCAGCGATGCAGTAGCTGTCGTGGGAAGATATAAATAACAGGAATAAGTGACCAGTGGAATGTGCCAACTAACAACAACAAAAAGAGACAGAACAGAGAGAGAGAGAGAGAGAGAGATAGTAAAAGAGATAGAAAAAAAGAAAGAAAGAGAGACGCAATTCTGTTGATAAATATGAATAAATTATTGCAACGTTGATAAAAATAATAATAAAAGTTAAAAATAAGAACTCTCTTAATAATTTAAAAATAATATAATATATTTTAGAAGATGCAAAGACAGTTCCATTAGGAGCTGAATTTTAAATTAAATGTGAAACCACTTTTATTTCCGTCTTTATTCTATTAAGAATTATTTTTTTCAAAGCTTTTAGACTGTACATAAAAATAAATCTAAATTCCTTTTTTTAAATTAGAAATTAGTAGAAAAACTTCAGCGCTTGAAAAATAATCTCTGATTCGAAACTACAACACTTTTAAAACTCGAATTGAAAAACAGTAATAAATATTGATTTATTTAATTTATGGATTAATGGATTTCTAAATAAATCCACGAAGAAGCAACAAACAACTAGTCTAAATTAGTAAATAGTGGTTGCCAGGTGAGAATCGAATTTAAGCAGCAGATTTTGAAATGCAAAAAAAATCAATACACTTTCCGTTATCCTTTATTAATTAATTGTTTATTGCTAGAAGTTAATATTAAAATCACAATTTTCGGCTATTTAACTTAATTGTGGCTAAGCTTGATTTTAAGTGGAAATTTTGATGTAAGTTACCAAATGTTTCGAATAGAAAAACTGTTGCTATCTTAGTTTAGAAACGCGCAACCACTTTTTAGGTTTCCACTTTTTTTATTCCGTTGCAAGTTTGTAGAATTTATTAAAAAAACTGAAAAAATAATGTTTATTTATAAGAAATTTAATATGTATTCATCTTTTGGTACAAGTTTCTATTAATCTATATTACTAAAATCTTTTATTTCTCTGTCTGTCTGTCTGTCTGTCTTTCTGTCTGTCTGTGTGTCTGTCCGGCGCAATTTTCTGAGAGAATGGAAAATAGAAATAATTTTCACAATGAAACATCCGCGACAGGAATCGAACCTGCAACCTTCTGATCCGAAGTCAGATGCCTTATCCATTAGGCCATAGGGACTACAACTCTCTTCATATTGTTTTTTGACTTATATCTCCTTTCGTTTCCCCCATCAATAAGGAATGTATTCAATCTTTTTTTTTTGAATCTCAAGATTGTTTATTTATTTCACATCAGTCAGTTTATTTGTAATTCGAAACTGACAATTAGAACGATAATTGCCGAAACGTTGCAATATTTTAAATATTCTTACTTAACCAAATCCTATGTGATATTGAAAAACATGTGGGTGTACACGCCAGATGTTGGAGTAAAGAAAACAGAGTCAAGAAAGAGAGAAGCACTCTTTTTTTGAGGTGGAATACCGAAAAAATCACTAATTGCAACTCACAAACCATCAATAAATGTAACTCAAACGTCACTGAAAAGTGACAATTATAATTAAAATGAGAGTCAAAAAAGAATGAAGCGATACTTCTATTAGATAGAATACTGAAAAATCACTATCTGTAACTCAGAAACCACTGAAAAGTATCATTTGGAATAAAAAAAAAAAAAAAGAGTCAAGAAATAAGAAGCAGTATTTTATTAGGTAGAATACTGAAAAATCACTGTTTGTAACTCAAAAACCATCTCTATTTCTAACTCGAAAACCACTGAAAAGTATCAATAGGAATAATAAAAAAAGATAGTCAAGAAAGAAAGATGCACTATTTCTATTAGGTAGAATACTGCTCAGAAGTTAGACGTCTTAGCCATTAGACCACTAGGCCTACATTCTAATCTCTATAAAAAATAAAAATATATCATAGATATATGATTTACAAGGTGGTTCTAAAAGCAGTCGTAGATTGAGAGAATATAGACATCAAAAATTAAATTAAAAAAAAAAGCTTTTAAAAAATTTTAGTTTTAGTTTCCTTGATGTAATTTGTGTGTGTGTGTGTGTGTTTTTTTTTCAATAAATAAAAAATTGTTTTCTGTTACATAAGGGAGGCTTCCGGAGCGAAGCGACGGGTAGCCGACTAGTTTGTTTCTAAAACCTTAATCACTTAATGTTTGAAAAATTTGCTTCCTTTTAAGGGATTTTGATGGGAGCGTCGAGACAAAAGACTTCAGCTAAAATTAGGATGACAAAGATAGAGAAAAGTGAATGCTAAATCAAAGGGAAAAAAACACACAACCAATAAACAGAAACACCGACATGGTCTTTAAAGTCTCTTCATTCTTGACATGTGAGTTAAGTGTGCCTTAGGGTTATTTATATTCTTTTTATAAGCAATCTTTTGAAATTTAATAAAAATTCATATTGAATGAGTTAAATATCTTCAAGTTATTAGACAGAAATTCAAAAAAACTATCTAAAATAGTTCTTGTAAGCATTTTTAACTTTGAATTGTTTAATAAATAAACGTTCTAAAATATAAAAAAAATAAAAAAGGTTTTTTTTTTTCCTTATTTTTATTGTCAACATTTTGAGCGAAGGTGAAAAGTATTCTTTTCTTTATTTTTGCTTTTAAATAAAAGTTGAAAATCAGTGACAGTATTCGTTAGCCGAATGATCTGCTGCCACGATTGATTTGGATTCGATTACTGTATTACTCGATTATTGGATTATCCGCATTCTGAAGCATTTGAAAATTTCCAGGGCTTATGTAACCCTCTGCCGCCAAAACTTTAGAGATAAGTCACACCAATTGGAATTTCCACCATTAAGAAACGTTTACTTTCGTTTGCAATTCAGTCCTTTGCGTTGATTTAGTTAATATGGAAGAAAGTTTAACGTGCATTAAACGTAACAAGAAAAACCGAAAAACGATGAAAATGCACAAATTCGTTTGCTTTCACGCCTTGAGCCATCATCGAGCGGAACCTGGGACAGCTGTTTCGTACTTTTTAGGACTGATCAGCCAGATTTACCCTCGAAGATCAAGCTGAGAACGCGTGAAAGCCTGTGAATCCTTCTTCCGCTCTCGGAATTACGCTGTACTGGTCACAGCGATTTTTCTATTGCTGTTTGCTTTTGTGGTTGTCCCACTTCCGAGAGCGAGAGAAGGATCCACAGGCTTTCACGCATTCTGAGCTTGATCATCGAGGGTAAATCTGGCTGATGAGTCCAAATAAGGACGAAACAGCTGTCCAAGATTCCCATCGATTATGGCTCAAGGCGTGAAAGGAAACGAATTTGCATATCCATCGTTTTTCCGTTTTGACATCAAAGTTTTCTGAAATTAACTACAAGTGTTACTAAGTGAGGAAATTTCTCATAGCGACAGCATTATTTTATCTTCCTGTTTCAGATCCCTCTCCTGCATTACATCAAACAGTCCACACTTCTCTTGGTCTATTTCGTCTTTCCCTTGCTTTAAGCAACTTTATAAATGTCTGCACAAATTATCTTCGCCTTCTTTCCATTATTAGCGATTGCTTTATACCATTTACGAATCTCTTTTTTTGTGGCCCATTTTGCACATTTGATAATCCTCCTCATAAAGTCCATTTTTGCAATTTCACTTTATTTGTCTTCATCATTTCCAAATTTCAGGACCAGATGTTACAGAGCTTTCAATTTATGACTATATAATAATACAGTCATGAATAATTGTGAATTATTCAAAAAATGCAAACATCTCAAAATTCACAATAGTCTTTAAGGATATTTTTGTTCACAATCGATTTTTCTTTAGTTTCTAATTTGCTTTTTCCCTAAATGTTTGCTTCCGTAAAATTCCGAAAACAAAACAAACAAAAATACCGTATTACTATAAATACTAAAATCTTAACTTAGTATACAACCAAAAATAATATTTAAATTCAAGATTTTCTAAATTTTGGCAAATGCTTAATCCTAGAACATTAATGCCCAAGTGCACCAAACTTCAGTTAACTTTGATGACTGCAGTTCGACGGAGCTAAAATTAGTGAGGGGGGGGGTGCTGCTCCAGAAAAATTTTAGCCTTTGTTTTAAAATTGTGTGAAAGGAAACAAACATGTATAAAAAGAAATTTATCAAGTTTCTGAATAAATTTTCTTTTTATACATGTTTCCTTTCACACAATTTTAAAACAAAGGCTAAAATTTTTCAGGAGCAGCACCCCCCAATAATTTTAGTTCCGTCCAAACTGCAGTCATCAAAGTTAACTGAAGTTTGGTGCACTCGCGCGTAAGTCTCGATTTACATTAAAATACTGTAAATAACACCTTTTAATTTTCTAAGCATTAAGTTCGTTTAAATTTGAAGAGTTTTCTTTTTAATTTTTAGTTTTAATCTTAATTTTGATCTTTAATTGAATTTATTGATTCGGAGTCTTATTGTGAATCAATTTCAAAAACTAAGGCTGTTTCATTCGGCTGAATCGGTGTCTTGTGCTTTTCTAATATAATAATAGGTGTGATCTGTGAAGGCGTCTTCAACATCAAAGACGTTTTTTTTGCTTTATAGAGATGACGTCCTGCGCTTCCTTTGATCTATTAGGGTTCGACCATTTCTAAAGATTCGGGTGATCATTAGCTGTTCCCAACTTAAATGTCAAATGTGTTGGATTGTCTATGATTCCATTTCTACTTTTGCAGAAATATAATTAATAATTTCAAAGTGAGATAAAAGACAAAGCGAGGTGGAATCTTTTATTTTTTTAATTTTAGAAACATTCAAAATGACTAAATTCGTTTTTACTGAGATTAACTTAATTATTTTAAGAATATGTTTTTTTAACTTGTTTTCCATCTTTAAAAATATCACCAATATTAATTGTTAATAATTCTTGTATAGTTACAGGATGTAAATACAAATCGTTTATCGCAGTGATATTGCAAAGGGATATGGTAAGCATGATCTTAGATTTTTAGCGACCCATTTGGGAGCTGTTTTGATAGCTGTTGTGATAGCTATTGCGTTTGTCCTGTCGGTCCGTCAGTTCATGTTGTCCAACCCGAACGGAAGGTCGGATCGGCAAACGGATTTCACCATCGTGTTCAGAGGCCCAAACAACTAAGGAGTAGGACATTTTCAGGGGCCAATGCACCCTCTCCCTCCTTGTTTGAGATATTTGGCATTGTTTTCATTGGATTTCTGCTATTAGCTTAAATGTTAGAAATTCAATTCATTTCAGTTGTCAGCTATAGCTTGGTGCTTCAGGTCTCCGACTCATACTGAGGGTTGTCGGATCGAATCCGTATATCTACGTTTTTTTCCCCTCTGAACCTTTTATTTCAATGTCCGCGTGAGTTTTTTTTTTTCCTATTTTTCTAACTTTTTTTTATTTTTCCTTGTGCTTCATTTTTTTTATTATTATGGGTAGCCCTTACATTTATGCTTTAGCACAAAATTATATTCATTTGCTTTTTTATATAAAGTTCAATTTTAAATTTGCAATAATTTCCATACAATTAAAGATTTTTACTTATTAATAAACAGAGAAATAAAATTATTTGTCATGTTAATAATAATGAAATTTAAACTACTTAACTGACTTGAAACTTTTTAGGGTTTCAAAAATGGGAATACGAATTCCTTACATTTCTAATGTTATATTGAAAGAAGTGATAGAATGTAACATAAAAATTCATCTTACGTATACACGTATGTAGTTTATATGTCAGTTATACACTGTTAACAAATGCATTAAATACGTGACACATATCCACAAAAACAAATTAATTCTCAAATTTTAAAAGTCAAAAAATGCTGAGATAGTTATATGAGTATATTAAGTTATATGAGTATTGAATAAACGACATGACCACAGTCTATATTGATCACACATTAATTCATTCCTTGATTGCAATAACAATTCCAAGAATAAAACTACTGTATATAAAATCATGAGAACGTTAGAAATGTCAATAGTAGAATTGATTCCGAGAAATGTAGTCGTAAGATTATAAGTCTTACATGCAAATGTTATTTTTAGGAATATTTGCGTCCAACTTAGAGAGGGAAATACAATTGCCACACAAAGTGAAGTATTTGAATATTCGACTGATATAAAAACTATATTAAATGACTCCCACGATTCAAATTCTGAAAATGGGACCGAGAAACGTAAAGTAGATTAAATTATAGTAGTAATGACTAGAACCAATAAAAATTCTGAAATGTAAACTTTCAAGAAGTTTAGTATTGAATTTGATTGAGACAGAACCGGGAAAATACAAACAAAGAACATAAAATCGAGGTTTTACAATATTTTTCCTAGACATAACAAATTATGTTAAAGTACATTTTTGTAGAGTCCTTCATCAAACCTATCTGTCTTTCGATAACATTTCCGTACGTTAATGTAGATTAACTAAAATTAATTTAAGTTTCTTCTTATAGAAATCAGAATGCCATACAGATTAGAGAAACATAATCAAAATTGATCATCTAGACCTCTATTTTATTTCATTTTTATTGAAACTTAAATACTGTACATTCATTGTTTTGTTTGTTTCACACTGCACATCCACTGCAAATTTCGTGTCCGAAGTGTCCTAGCAATGGATCTCTAGGGTTGCCATTATGGCGAACCCCTAGAAGAAGCCATGGGACGGTTGTTTCCCGTTGCCTTCCTCGGGAAGTCATTAAGTCAGGGTTCAAACGCAGTTTCCCACACATTTGACTCTTGGCAGGCCTCCGCCTAGACCACTAGATGACGCCGGTACGGCATATTCATTGTTTAAGTACCAATTATTTACGTACCAATCTGAAAATTTTTAATAGATTATTAATTGAAGTCGTCGAAAAAGGTGAATAATTACTTCATCTGTAAAAGAATGTTGATTACTTCAAGCAACTTAATGTCACCTTCAAATTTGATTAGATTTCGCTTTTAAAATACATTATAGAAATCAAAATATCCCTAACGAAGATTACGATCACACATAATATTGTAAAAAACATCTTTCAAGAGCTTTCAAAAAAATCTTGGGTGATTTGGATTTATGTCCACGAGGATTTTTACAGCGATCAGACTGGCTTTAAGACAAACCGTCAAATTTTTCTTGAAATTCTAATTCAGTAACTCTGAATCTTGAAGATTAGTCCCACACTTTAGTCAGAATAAGGGTAATGTTAAAGTGAATTTGAATGACTATAGAAAAAACTGTTAATGGAAGTTATAAAAATCTGATCAGATAATAAATCCCATCAGATAGCGCATTAGAAAACTCAATAGCTATAAAAAGCCAGATTTTCAATATCGTTTTAGGATCTCTGACAGTTAAAATTAGCGGGAAGCTAATGAATGGTTGGTCTTCGAAAATAAAAACGGAAAAAAACAAAGATGATTTCAGAGATAATTGATTTAATGCTCAGTAGTTTCTCGAAAGAGAAAATATATTTTTTTTCCCCTCTATGGAAATGGCTAGCATATCAATAGCAATAAATTGTGTTAAGAATGCTGTAAATCATATTCATCAGGAATTGTTAAACAAGCAGAGATTAGCCACGGATTATTTCCAATGAGATTAGCTATCATTATCTGTAGTCAAATTGTTCATGGATGGAAGTACATGCACCTCACATTAACAGCATACCTTAAGAGTAAATTCAATTCAATACT
The DNA here is from genome assembly GCA_023159025.1 of Thereuonema tuberculata. Classification (NCBI taxonomy): domain Eukaryota; kingdom Metazoa; phylum Arthropoda; class Chilopoda; order Scutigeromorpha; family Scutigeridae; genus Thereuonema; species Thereuonema tuberculata. The sequence goes on from JAFIDM010012231.1 coordinate 89,263,829, forward strand.
TGAAAGGTAATTTATATTCCATTTACAAGCTATTCTCTACTTTAGTGCTTGCTTTTTTTTTTGGGGGGGGGGGGCTTTAGTTGTTTAAGATTATCGAAGGGTGTTTTGGTTTCCTTGTTTGTCTTGGATCCGAAGTTAATAATATCTTTATTTATACATTTATTTTTATTTGGAGATGATTTTTTTTAACACTTACCTTCATTTAAATGCAACGTTACGTTCAATTTAGTTTAAACTCTTTTGAAAGTTTCTTTTATAGTTTGAAAAATATAAGTACCTATTTGAACCGAAAAATGTAATGAAATAAGTAAATAAATGCAGTAAAAGCCATTAACTTCATGCAAAATTTTGTGATAAGATATAGTGAACACTAGTAAACGTTAAGATTCCACCAAACTATCTTCAAAGTATCTATCGTTAGATGATCTAATGAGATTTAATATTTTACTCTAGTCTCTTAATCTTTTTTATTATAATTATTTTGTTTTTATTTATTACATAGTAGATTTTCATTCTGAATTTTATATATTTTTTTTTTGGTACATGAAAATAACTGGTAAAACATTTACTAATTTCCTTATTCCTGTCTTAACAATATTTATGCACTTTGTTTTCCTACCAATAGTAACAAAGAGATATTTTCTAGTTTCAAGTTGTTGTTGTTTTTTAATTCACTTCAGACTGAACACAAAGCTAACTTATGACTTACATCAATTTTCACAGTGAATTTACACATTATTTTCATAAACATCTTTAACCACTAAATTGCTATAAACGGAATTCTACGAACTGGCGAAAGAGTTTTTGTTAAGTTAACGAAACTCTTGAATCTGAATATCTAGGATTTGTGAAGATTGTGAATAGCTTATAAAAATACGTTGTAAAATTACTTTTATGAATTAAATACAGTAATGCATGCAATAATATATGCGACTCTTCTACAACAGCATGTTTCGATGCAATGAGATTTGCGTGACAACAATAAAAGATGATTATCATTAGAAATGGATCTATCGTTAAAATGACAATAAACTGTGTTATTCTGTGAAATTCAAAATGAATATATACGCTCAATTGTCAGATGTGGAAATATCATCTATGTCATAAATAATGATGATTGAACACACGAAAGAAAGTCAACCAAATGATTTAGTTTGTGATGACATCGAATATTATCTGCGTATTCAGTTTTCAAAGAAAACCAGCGCCATAACCTATGAATGTTAAGAATTTCGAATCTACAAATGTCTACACTGTAATGAAATCACAGTGAATAGTTTTCAGCTAGATTTTGAATCGATACCTTTTACCTCTTCGTTGTAGATCCTTCAAAGTACGTGAACTTTAATTTCTCTCTTCAGAATCTTACTCATCTTCCATAAATTCTTACTCTTACGTCTTGTACTAATTTTACGTACAATTCTGGAAAGAAGACAAGGATCTTTTCCAACCATTCCCTATATGTCACGGCCCTGAGCCTTTTTATTAAATTTCAATAAACTTCGTCGTTTGATCCTTCTACACACAATCAATTATGTAGTATTTATTATTTTACTCCTGCATTCTATGTTTTTTATTTAATTTTGTGATTTTTATTATTAATGAGTTATAGTTTCTGTTTTTCTTTCCTGAAATATTACTTCAATCCTCCTTCAAGTCAAAGCACGAGGAATTAATGGAATTATCTAAAATAATTAATGCCGATTGTTAAGACATTCTTTCAGTTCCAAGGCATTTTTATGGAATTTCTGTCACTTTCGCGCGCTGATTTCAGAAATACCCGGAAACATTTCATTTAAATTTGAATCTTTAAATTTAATTTCAGGCTAGATCGCTTAACAATCGCGACAAGTCCTTAAATGTGCATTGAAGTTTGAAGAAGACCCAACGAGCGGTTTCAAAATAATTACGAGGCGAGTGGGTCTCAAACAAAAACAGAAAAGTGATTTGTGAGCCTTTCTTGTTGAAATTTCTGTAATAGATAAACTTATTATAATTGAAACTTGCTAAATCACTAATAAACAAATCTTCTTTCTTTTTTTCATTGACGAACTTCTGAAGAGTGAACTCACTTGTAATGTCAGGACAATATGATTTATGGTAAATTTTTTCCTCTTATAAACATTCATATTAAAAGAATTACATGATAAGTAATAAAAAGTAAACAAATTCAGGATAGTTTTCATGATAACGCGTCTATTTTAAACAACGCAATGATTTGAAAGAAATAATAAATGCTTGAAAGGTTTTAATACGTTCTATAACTGAATATCTGCGTTACATTAAATGGACAACAGATCCAACAACATCAGATTAAAAAATATCCACCTGAACAGCGCCGGACACAAGGGGGGGGGGGGTTGCAAGACACTAGGACCACTAGCTATGCATGGGGCCCCATAAAAATGAAAAATTGGTCAAAGTTAAATTAAGTTAAAGATATTGGTCATGAGCGAAGAACTTTGCTTTGCTGTTCTTCCGTTGTAGTCTCTGTGACAAATAGAGCGAAGTGTTAAATGATTTGGGTCTCTCTTGAAAAGGTGATTTGAGGCAGTGAAATAAAATAATGCACAGGAATTCAACGTTACAAAAGTTTATATGTCTGAGTAGAGCATAATTACATTTCACACCACTAAGCATCACTAAGTAAACATTAATTATTGGATATGATTTGTTTATTATTTATAATTACAATGTGTTATGTGTACGAATATTTATGATATTAATATATGCCTATTTTTTTATCATACATTGTTTGCTATTATTAAAGTTGTAACAAAATTATAATAAAATTTTATTTAGTAATATTGGCGTTCATATATCACGGCTCGTAACAAATTATTGGACGAAGCCGAACTGAGAACGAGTCTTCTCCAATACAATTTTTTTGTTTATTTTATTTATGTTCTTTATTATTACTATTATTATTTAAATTTTTTAGGGTCCAAATTATTTGCGTTCGGGCCCCTCTTATGGAGAAGTCAATTGTTTATAAATGGTTAGTGAAAGTGCTACAGAGTAGCGGCCTCGCTACTCTCATAGCACCCGTGCCCCATCTTGGAGAAGGCCGGCCCCTGAACCTTAAAGACAAAAAAAAGATAAATCAAATGTGAACGAGGATTGTGATCAGCTCTTTCACAAATGAACAATGAGATGTCTAACAATACATCCTAATCATTTTAAATCTTCGTGGACTTTAATTTAATTAAAACTAATGGGATAGAGGTAACTTATCATAAATATTTGCGGGGATTTAACCGATTCTCAACAAATGGAAAAGTTGAAGGCAGATTTTGGCAGTTATTATACTTTTCAAATATGGAGTCTTTTCCTTTGTGTTTTTAATCACTATCAACCAAAAAAAAGTTAAAGACACGTAATATCTTAATGGAAACAGAATCTACATTCTTTCTTTTGTATCTTTTTTAGAAAACTGAAAAAGTTTTTCATGATAGTAACAGTTCCTAAGATTTGTAAGATGGTTCAGTTACATTTTTGAATTATTATTTTTTCTTTGTTTTAGTGTGACGAAGCCTTGAGAATTGTGAAGACTTACAGTCACATGACCTTAAACTCCATCGACATGATATAAATAACATTGTAGAAAGAATACAAGTCAAGAACACAATCATATTGACGAAGGAAAAAAGTAACACTTCACAGAGATGATTTATTTCGGTTTGTAAATCATATTTAAATCCCTTAAAGCCAGTTTTTTTATTTTATTTTTTTTTTCCTTCCTCTCTTTAGGTGGTTAATTATTCAATGTGACTTATGGTATGAAATTGTTATCAGTGGCATTGATTTATTATTGCATTTGGCAGAAAAACCTGCACATCCGACATCACTAAATTATCAGAGCAATTATAGAGTCAAGAACAATGTCAATTAACGGGGGTGGTTGGGAACCCAACAGCGCTTCGAACCTGTTACAATCGAATCTATTCGATGTAGGAAAGTCAAAGTATTTTAAAGAAGTCTCACAAGTTAAAACAAGTGAATATAATTTTGTGCTAAAGCATAGAAGGCGACCAAAAATAATAAAACATTTAAAAATAATAATAAAACAAAGGAAGTACATTAACGTAAGGAAAAATATAAATTAAGTTAGGGAAAAAAACAAAACAATCAAACACGTGGACGTTGAGAAAAAAAGATTAAGAGAAAAAAAACAAAATTCAAATAGATATACAGGATTCGAACCGACAACCTTCAGTATATGAGCCCGGGACCTTAACTATCATGCTATAGCTGATAACTGAATTAAGATGGTTGAATTTCTAACATTTAAGCTAATAGCGGAAATCCAATGAAAACAATGCCAAATAGCTCAAGCATGGGGAAGGGGGGGCGTTAGGCCCTGAAAATACCGCATTCCTACGTTGTTTGGGCCTCTGAACACGATGGTGAAATCCGTTTGTCGATCCGACCTTCCGTTCGGGAGTTGCTAGGGGTGGACAAACACGGACGGACGGACACAACTACCAATTTAGATCGCTAAATATCGTCAACATGATTTTTTGTGTTTTTTGTTTTATTTTGTTTAATTTTTATTAACAATTTCAAAACAATTACAAAAGCATCCTAAATTCGTAATTTCTGAGCTTTGATACCAAATGAATTAACTGCCTAAATCAAGAATTTAAGAATCCGGAGTGCGACTGCAAAGAAAACACAGCATCAAAACTTTTTTGCCCCCCCCCCCCCAAAAAAAAATCACAATATTTTTGTATTTAAACTATTTTAAGCCTATATTGTTTTTTCATCGGAAGCGCAATGGTGCCTCAAAAGAAAAAAAATGAGCAATAAAAAAATCACTAACGAAAAATTAGTGAGAAAATTCATGTGCCAGCCGTTCGTCGGCCTCAATGATGTCACTTGGTAACAATTTCGTCTCACCCATTGTTGTTTATTAATAATTCAAATGCGCAGTTTGAATTTTTATGCTTTAAAAAAATTCATTGAGGCCGGCGAACAGCTGGTACATGAATTTCCTCACTTATTTTTCATTAGTGAGTTTTTTTTGTTCATTTTTTCTTTTGAGGCATCACTGCGCTTCCGATGATCATTCATATTAGCCTCAGTAAGGAGATATTGTTGTTTTACTGGTGACTGCTCCTGGCTGATGATCGCGAAAGAGCGTGAAACAGCTGTTCCAGGATATCACTTGGTAAACAATTTAGTCTCGCCCACTGTTTTTATATTGTTTTGTGAGACAATATTAATAATAAGAAAATTACTTATTAATGTCGTAATGTATGTATTTTTACACAGGGTTGGAAGTTTGGTCTAAAGTATGTAACATCTCTTACTACACATCAAGAGAGAACAGGATTATAATAAAACGTTTTAGAATGAAACTTTTTTGTTAACCGCCTGTCTTGAATGAAAGTTGTCCTACAAAGCTCTAACTTTAGCAGAAGTTTCTTATAAGAGGATCATGACTTATTTTGATGCAAATGGGCAGATAAGAGGCTCTGAACCAAAAGTCGCAAAATACGTTAATTATTGTTTACTTTTCTTCTTCACTTAAGCTTGAAGAAGCAGGATTTGACCCTCAATCTCTCAACTTGCCTTCATCACTGCTTAAAAATCGACTACATTTAGCCAATTAAAGGATGCTGAGTTAATGCAGCAAAGCATTTTAAAATTAAATTGTAAGCATCGCATCAGAAACAAGTTTGCAGTATACGAAAATTTCTATTTTATAAAAGATGGATCTACATTTTAAGGCCCTCAGAAAGTGGTTAGCTGATGGTTCCCAATAGTTTTCGATAGATTAATGTATAGGATAGATATTATCCATTTTATCACTTAATAGAATCGTAGGCTTTGAAAGAGCACGGATTAAGGATTAGAAGAAGAGAGAGCAACCCTATTTTACAAATTCTTAAACTGTAGTAAATATACATTTTCGAGCCAAACTGCAGAAGTAAAATTTTTGCATAAGCTCAATAACCAAGGCTCAAGATGTATTAATGTTTTTACAATATTTTATTTTTTGGGGACAAACTTTTTCCAAATTTAAAATGGAGACCATCCCTAATGTAAATGTCTTAATTCTTAATAGATCTCGTCTATTATTTTGATATCTCTGAATTTTTGCATAAGAAAAATCAATTACCAAATGTTTCACTGTCCTTCCTCTTTCCATTTCAGTATTAAAAGAACGATTCGGGATTCGAATTTGATTTTTTTTTCTTTTCTTGAAATTTAACGAAAATATTTACTATATTTAGTACATTTTCCTTTCAATTGCTATTTTTTATGTTGTGCAATATTTCATTTTCGATTAGAATTTTGTAATAAAAAAATTTAGTTTATAACAGGAATTCATTGACTTAGGTTGTTTTTTTGCTTAGCAATCTAAATAGGCATTGTGGAATAACATACCTTTGAAGTGAATATTGACAACTACTTGAATAGGCCTAACTGCAATTTCTTTCAGGCAATAAACGTTTCCATGATGATGAAATGTTAATGCTCGCTGTTTCCATTAGTCTTTTAGCAGTTACGTGACTGTCACTTTCACAATTCAAACGATTTTTTTTTTCCTTTTGAAAATCTTAGCAAAATCTGAATTGCGTTCAATTACTTGAACATGGGCAAGCGAAAATAATTAATGATTACGCTATTAATTGTAGATTCAAAACAATATTATTTTATTTTTAATAGAATACAATGAAGGTCTTGTAAGTCTTTTTCAGAAAGAATGAATTTCATCTTTTACTTCAGAGGTTTATAAGGCGTTTTCTTAGCAACTCGTTTAGAGGGTCGAAGGGGACTCACAATGGAAGATAGGGGTGGGGTGGAGATATGGTTCTATATGGTTCTAAATGTTTCCTTAAAGTACAATAGACCTTAGGTCGCGGTGCTAGGTATATTTACCACCCATCTTTTACATTACATTACAAATGTTTCCTTGACCAAGGACTTAGATGAGGTCGGGTAGTCAGTCCAATACTCGCCCGCCTATAACCCTGGGAAAGAAACAAGGTACCCATTCGGCAGATAGCTGGGTGGATCGCAAGGCCTGTCTGGAAGAGAATTCAACGTGGACAAATTCGGGACCTCCGCCGGGAATCTGGGATTGGACCTGGCTTTTCCAGGCGGCAGTCAAGGGCTGTACCACTTGGCTACGGGGCCCACTCGATTGTATTTAGTCGTTTTTTTATTACCACACATCCCGTTCCATTCATTTCCATTTCTTTACGATGATTATGAAATCAAAAATAGGAAATTGTGAACCCAGTAATATAAAAGTATGTTACTTAAGTAATTTATGATGCTATAAAGTTATTATTGGTTCACAATTTCATAAATAAAAAAAAGATTAAATAATTACAATAACAAAAAGGCATATTTCGGGTTGTCATAGTCCTTAGTTGGCAATTATTGTTCTCGCAATATTTTGTGGTATCTGATTGAGTAATAAATCTCATCGTTGTTTCAAGATTGATAATGAAAATAGTTCAAGAGATTAAGGAAAAAAAAATAAAAATGCACTTAATTTTTTTCTTTACATAATTCAAGAGACTTCAGTGATGTAATACAGTGAAATCTGGAAATCCAATGATAAACCTTGAAGTGTCACATGAAACATTTAGATTCCTTCTGGACCAATATTCTTGAGACTTGACAAATGAGAGTCAATCAAATTTAACAACCAATCTCAAATTTCATCAATGAAAATTAACGGCTAAGTATTTTTCCGTATAGACTACTGCTGAGAACATGCAAAATGTATCTCTGTCTACTTGCTACAGGAATAAACAAAACCGAATGCACCTATTAATTCTTTAAGGTGTAAAATTTCATGTTTTAACTTAAACCAAGAACTATGAAAGTTATGTTTCTTATAATAAAGAATTTTGTTTTTACATTAAATTGATTATAAATGATTTACAACAATCATCCTTATTTTCATTCAACCTCTACAGGCGGAACCATACATAATACTGCAAAGAAACCCTTTAATATTAGATAGAGAACTTCAAGAAAAAAGGGCTTAATAAAAATATTTAATTATATATACTTCATGTTTCGCAGTAAGGAACTGCATTTTCAAGTGAATAACATTAAAATAAAATTGAGAAAATCACATCTAGCCTGCAAAGCTCTGGCAGCAGCAGCCTCCATAAGAGTCGTCATACTCAGTAACAGAGCACTTTAGAGAATTTAATCCTGCTCTCACGGTGTCACATTATGACTTGGTTGTAGCAATCTCATTTCACAGTCGATCCAGCTAACACTTGTACGACTGCCGATATTTCTCCAAGAGTGAAACTGCATTCAAGAGCCTTCCTACACTAGGCAAGCAAATCGTGAAAGCAGGATTGAGTCTTATTTTCATTTCTTAAGTATTATCTTCTTTACTTAAACGTTTTCTTTCAGGTCCTGATAGGGTCCGACTGAATCACTTCAATGACAGGAACAAATCATCTTAACGCCATCCACTGATTCTCAGTAAAACATATCAATGATTCTATTAGATTGCGGGCTGCGTTAAATGACAAACTAGACACCAGCGACTTTGTCAAGAGACCGAAATTACATTGGAAGTGGTTCTGCTTATACGGTCTGTGGTACATTTAAATTTTAATTACGACAGTCTTCCCATAGATATCAAATGTCAGTAATACGATTCCTATTATTAACCAATGACAGCTTTTGAAATGCTCTCTTTCACACATTCCAGAATAATAACAGGCATCAATGGAATGCAGGTCCGTGCACTCACTGTTTCCGGGCTAACGTCATAGTGGTCAGAGGAAAATAGTTCGTCGTAGACTAAACATCCATCCTACAACAGTGTATGCTTTTCTCTTCAATCTAAAATGAATTTGAATTCATTTATCTAGTCTCAACCAGTAACATCTACGCCTTATGCCTAATTCATTCGGAAATGACGCGAATTAAAGAGATTTTGGACTCTTTTTCGGATGCAAATTTTTCTTTCCAGTGATACAATAATAAATGCTGAATTGACAACAGTAGTCAATTTCACTGGCATCTGAACTTGCAGAAGTGATTTCTTCGGGAAACTGAATTTTATAAATATGATAAACAACAATTTCTAATTTTAGAACTTGCAACGCGGCAGTAGAGGCCACGGAATCTTTACGTTTATATTTTAAGTTGGCCTAATGCCTGCATTTTGAAATTATGAAATATGTATACTCTGCAGATATGATAACTTGTGAACGAAGCTTTTCAGCGTTGGATGGTATTTTCTATTAAGAGAAGTTCTCTATTAAAAGTGATTTCAATTACCGAGGTGGTTTTTTTTAGATATATGATTCGCAAAAAAACTTTCGATGTCGACTTGTCTCAATTTCGTTTGTTTTTATGAATTTTGAAAAGATTTGAATGAATTTTATCTAGATTAAGATGATCTAACATTTAAGTTTTCTAGATAATGTTAATCTCGATTGGTTATATCGTCTTTGTCAAAAGTGTAAGTAGTCTTATTCAAATATCAGAATAACGTAACAAAATCGACACTAATATAATTCTTGCAGGAATGTAAGAATGCTGAAAATATAAACTTCAAAGACGTGATTATACAAGACAGTAGAAATATATCAACAAATGTAACTATTTTTTCCTCTAAAGTATGGTTTCTTAACCTGAGGTATCCATACTTCTTGGAGGCCTGGAAACCAAATGGAGGCAGAGGGGGGTCTGTTTCTCTGAATAATATAAATAAGAAATCCTTAAATCCTTGTAATTTTCCTTAAGTTGTTCTGCTTCTAGCTGTCCGTATGTAAACAATTATCCGTTTGATATGAATTGATATCTTTAGAATCCTACTTGATTGCGGGAACTTGTTGATAGTGTACAACGACATTTCTATTTTCAGATAGGGAATTTAATAACTATTTTTAATGTGTAATGTAGGAATGTCAATCTAGGAAAAAAGTTCTTCCCCTCAAGTCCGTGAAGCTTTGATGCAAATTGCACCCATTTAAATAAACTTAAAATTCTCTAAATATTACAAGTTAAAATTAAAAAAATAAATTAAAACTAATAGTTTTTTTTTTTCTAGTTGATTAGAGGATTTCAGGCATCTTAACAGATCCGTTGACTAGAAAAAATTAGAATAACTTCAGGAATGCGATTAGACTGAAACAAGGATACGAATGAATAAAAAATAAGAACACTGATCCACAAGACTTTCATTTACAATTACATAATATGTGAATCTAGTAGTTTTGTTACTATTAAAAAGGTTATTTCTCTGACATACAACTTTCAGAGATTACTTTATGAGAAATTACTGTGAAGGATAATTACGTTGTTTGAAGACTTTATCTTCAGACCACTTGGACTGATTAGAAAAGTGGGGAGACGGAAAAAGAAGGGAAATTTGAAAATTACCAGCAATTGTGGCAAAGGTTCTCTGATAAGGTAGTAAAAGCTTCACAGATGTAATTTTCCTTTCTAAATAAAACCTTAATATTCCAGATTCAGTAATCTTCGCCAGAATGATTGAAAAGAGAGAGAGAGTGTCTAATAAGTTACTTTTTTTTTGGAAATCAGGAATCTGACGAAGGAAAAGAGGAAGACCAAAAGAAAGGCGACACGAAGATCGGAAACATTTTTCGGATGAAAACAACAGAGGAAAAGCTGCGAAGACACGGAAAGAAATTAAACTAGATCTTCGTTCAGAAGGGAATTGGGAAAAAAAAATGAGAAAGGTTTCACTTTTGCTTAGTATTTTAAAGACATTAATGTCTTTTAAGGAATGAATATCAAATAATTCAAAAGTCCAAGAGTTTTTGTTTTTGTTTTGTTTTTTGGTGTAATTGCTTTGGAGAATAGCAATGAACTGAAGGAGAAACCGATTTTCTTTAGTCCGTTGAAAACAAAAACAAAAAAGCTAAACAATTACTGTAAGTAGTTTAAGGATCTTAAAACAAATAGATACCTTTTATGAGCATTTAGTATTCCCTTAAGGATAATAATAATAATAATAACTAAGATGAAAAATAAACACAATCGTACAACAAAAACCAATTATTATTATTACTGCCTCATTAGAATGGTGGAAGCCTTCCAAACACGTTATGATAAATTACCTGTTTTCTATCTATTTGTGAGGCATTTATGTATTTCCTATGTTTCAGGATAGCTGTATCGCAAGCGTATCTCTCAAAAACTTAATTTGAACTTATTTGTAATTACTATTTTACTAACTTTCAAGACATATGAAACAAGTTTTGTAATAAAACGTTCTAAGAGGAAATAGAAAAAAAAAAAAATAAAAAAAAAATATATATATTCAAACCTGACTAAATTACAGGACAGAATTTCCTTACGGTAAGACATTCAATTAAAGTAATAATTGAATACTATGAACTGTATCTATCAACTCTTATCATTACATAGCGAAAGATTATTAATTTAGAAAAGGAGAAATTGAATTTTTATATCATACGGAAATACAAGAAAAGCAATGATATATTGTTACGATTAGATTTGCCGTAAGGAATGATATCATCGTAGTGTTGGGCCGATCGAATTAAAGAATGTTTTTCCTATCAATTACCAGCCCTTTTTGGATTACAGCCAACAACGCAAGACTGAATGAAGAGGGGAAAAAAAAAAGGCCAAATAAATGAATCAGATTTCTTATATAAATTAACCATCTCTAATTTTGACAAATGGGATAGGTTTCCAGATTATTTACATTCAATAGTTTTGTTAGCTATTTTACCATGACCTCTGTAATAACTTGATCTTAAATCATATTTTCATATCTACAATCGAAACTTGACAGTTCGTTACAGCAAACTGTTCTCATCAAGAAACAAAAAAAAAAAAAAAAAAACAACAAAAAAAAACAAACTTCTATTTATCTTCTGAAGTTTATATAGCCTTAAAGTTAAGTTATAGCTATTAAAAAAGTTAGAAATTGAGGAAATTATTTTCATAATTTGTCATTACCTGAACTTATTTGATATGAGAATCGAAAGATAATTTAAAAAGCGTTGATTTCTAGCTAGAATCCTATCTTATTTTTGTAAGATGTTATAGCATTTAATAACCCAGAACTGCATTTGTTAACGGCCTAAAGTCGAATCAACAGCCATCTTTCTAATAGTAATTTGTTTTTCAACGAATCTCAATGACATTTAAATTAACCAAAGGCTTCGAATAGACAACAACAAAGCAACCGCTTCCTCAGCAGCCAATTAAAAACAAATTTGTATGTGTATGATTTAGCTAAACAGATCCTCCTTAAAAAAAGTCCCCAGCCTAAATCATGGCCAAAAAAAAAAAATGATTTGTAAAAAGTACATTAAAGGAGAAAGAAAAAAAGAAAATATTTTATTACTTTCGAGTTTATGTTATAACAGAAAAAGCTTTGTTATTTTTAAGTTCTTAGTTATTTTAAAGCGCAAATGGTTAAGAATCGATCCTTTAATTCAAAGAATTTTAAATATATATGTTTCAAATATATGTATGCAGTTTTATGTTCATCTTCAAATGTTTCACGTAATTGTTACACACATCCCACGTTAAAAGAAGGGTACTTCAAGTATTAGTTTATTTATAACTGGTTCCACAGCGAAATCAAAAACAAAATATAAGAAGGTAATTAATGCTTTTAGGCAGTGTCAAAAGCAAAGCGGCCCCAAAATATGCATAATTTTATAAACAATTTTGAGCGAGACTGTTCTTTACAAAAGCGTGAAGCTTCTCGCTTTGCATCAGCATTTCGTTTTTCCGTACGTCACCGCACTCACATTTATAATGCAGCTCGACAACCATCACAACAATGACACTATACGCAACAATTGCGCCTTTTGCATTAGCAACAATCACATTCATAATAATAAGGAAATTAAAACAATACCAGCTTTCTTGTTTTTAGCAACCTATTATGAGCAAAACACTTATTACAGCTTGCCTGTAAAACCGCTAGAGGACAGCTGTTGTTTTTATGTACGGCCAAACACTTATGTAGCGGTCAAACGGTTAGAGATATTCGAATGAAACCTTCACCATTATGTTCAGCATCAAAAAGTAGCCGACCACGTGTAAAAAATCAGACCTCTAGGACCACTTCCTGACCCCCCTCCCCCAAAGCGTTTTCTGTCTTTTAAAGGCGTTTTTAAAAGAAAGACAACGGCTTGGGAGGGTCAGGGAGTGGTCATAGACGTCTGATTTTTTTACACGTGGTTACCTACTTTTTGATGCTGAACACAATGGTGAAGGTTGTATTCGAATATCTCTAACCGTTTGGCCGCTACAGAGTTTGACAGACAGACATGTTAGAACCAAGAGCGGTCCACTAGCGGTTTTACAGGTAAGCTGTAACCTTGGGGCCGCTAAAAACATTTCTTATCTGAATTTTGCACTTTTAATTATTTTGACAAATCTTCTGAAATAACTGAAAGAAATTACTTCATTATTACTTTATGATTGGTATTGCATAAATCAATGTCGGGGTTTCGTTTTGATCATTCATGAAACTGATTAAGATTTAGCTCGCTCCGATGTAAGTCAATATGGAACAACATTTCTTCGTTACGGAAGCAATGTGATAACTTCGAAGTAAATGCCCCCCAAACCCAAATTTAAGTATATTTTTACTAATCAGTTTTGATTAATTTTGTATAAAAAAATTTATTCTTCATTAGTATCGAAATCGGGATTTATGGGAAGGGTTTTTCGTAATGCAGAACTTTCACTGTTCTCTGGTTTTGGGACCTACGATAAAGTAGCGGTTTACAATTGTTAAGTTTCTAATTCATTATTCGCACTGTTTGATGGAATAGAGAAGAGTGTGATACATTATAACCTATGGAATAATTTGTAGATTTTCTACCTTCCTTATTTGGCACTGATAAGAGCTTCGTGAATCATGAAACAGAACATCACTAGCCTCAAGTTCATAGTTTAAAACTTGCAAAGAGTTTCTGCGTATTCACTAAAGATTAAAATTGGATTTCAAAAATACTGGACACCTCATTATAATGCGCTGAGTGCTATTTCGTTTGACCACTGTTCTTCTGTCCTGATTCGTATCTCAAGTCAAGAATGATGGATTTTGTATCCAGCAAGAAGGCAGGCGATGGTTCTCAAAATCAATGATTTTGAAAAAAACTTACGACGCGAGGCTCGAAGATTCAGGAGTTAAGATTTCATCTGCTCATGATTTATTTACATTAAATTCAGAAATGTTCTAACAAATGTTCTTAAATAGAGATATTGTTTTACTATATTCTTTGACTGACTTATTAGGTTCGAAATATTCTTGTGTAATTTTGATGTGTTTCGTCATTTTTAAATTTAAATGGGCTCTTATTCCTTTGAGGTTAATTTTATCTCATGAAGTTCACTTTAACTTTTTTGTTAAACTGCAATTTTTAGACCATGGAAAAAGTCCTCCAGATTCACAGTCTGCTTAAATTACCGTAGTTTTTCTTTCTTTTTTTTTTGTGGTGGACCAATTGATTTTAAGTAAAAGAACCACATATTCACATCAATAAAATATATTCAATAAAATACATTTATTCAATATATTTAATAAATGTATTTTATTGATGTGAAGATGTTGTTCTTTTAATAGACTAATAATATGACGAATAGAAGAGAGGAGATTAGGAAGAAATATGTTCTTAATACTTATAAATTGATTTCAAGTAATTTTGCAAGTTCTTGTTTTTTTCTGCAACATTCCAGCAATCTCTCACAGTAATTCTCACATCCACTCTTTAATTACATACGGATATCAGTAATTCAGCAGCATCATAACACATCTTAAGCCCTAAATAAACACAGTTTCTCTATTAAATTAATTCAATCTGGGTTGATTGTACGAAGTAGTAGTTACCACTTTTTAAATTGCCAATATTTTTTCCAAAAATTACAAGATTCAATGAGGAGATATGCACAGAAAGGTCTTTGGCTCATTTGTCAACGTCTATTACGTCTATTCAAAACTGCTATTGTGTGAATGTTTCATTCCTGTTAACTTAGATCACCTGATCTCTAGGACAAATTAAACTAGATCAACTTTCTCAAAGGGAACGATATAAGAAAAGATTAACTGGCTGCAGACGAAGAAACTGCCAAAGTAGCTACAGAAATAAATCTAGAACTATTGACATTTAAAGAAAAAAAAAAAGAAAGAAAATCGTTTCGTAAAATAAATCCACTTTATTTGCTTTTCTTGTTTAGTAATATCTTAAACATAATAAAGATCCATTGTACTTTTCAATCCTAGTTCAAATATCTTATCAAAGCAACATGTGTGGGGAAGAAATACAAATAAAAAAAAACTAAGTAACCTACTGATATGAAATCACGTCGTGAAAGAAAAATAAACCAATCAGAAATGCCATTTAATTGAAGATAAACAAAGAATGTTGTTTAACTTTCAGACTTTTCCGAATCAAAACTGACAGTAAATTGCTTCTGGGAAAGACCATTAGTTCATTGATTGTTTGTTTTGTCTGAGCCGGTTTCCCATTTATAAAAGCTTCGATTATCTTAAGGTTAATAAAATTCAGTAAATTACATTAGTGACGTAAAAGATCAAAACTTAAAATAGAACTTAAAATGTGTGCCTGAGATGTCACTGAAGGAACATATTTTAATATTAATTTACTAACTAGTCGGCTACCCGTCGCTTCGCTCCGGAAGCCTCCCTTATGTAACGGAAAACAATTTTTTATTTATTAAAAAAAACACACACACACACACACAAATTACATCAAGCAAACTAAAACTAAAATTTTTTAAAAGCTTTTTTTTAATTTTATTTTTGATGTCTATATTCTCTCAATCTACGACTGCTTTTAGAACCACCTTGTAAATCATATATCTATGATATATTTTTATTTTTTACAGAGATTAGAATGTAGGCCTAGTGGTCTAATGGCTAAGACGTCTAACTTCTGAGCAGTATTCTACCTAATAGAAATAGTGCATCTTTCTTTCTTGACTATCTTTTTTTTTATTCCTATTGATACGTTTCAGTCGTTTTCGAGTTAGAAATAGTGATGGTTTTTGAGTTACAAATAGTGATTTTTCAGTATTCTACCTAATGAAATACTGCTTCTTATTTCTTGACTCTTTTTTTTTTTTTTATTCCAAATGATACTTTTCAGTGGTTTCTGAGTTACAATAGTGTTCAGTATTCTATCTAATAGAAATACTGCTTCTTTCATTTTTGAGTCTCTTTTTTTATTCTAAGTGGCACTTTTCAGTGGCTTTTGTGTTCCAAATATTGATGGTTTCTGAGTTACAGATAGTGATTTTTCAGTATTCTATCTAATAGAAGTATCGCTTCATTCTTTTTTGACTCTCATTTTAATTACAATTGTCACTTTTCAGTGACGTTTGAGTTACATTTATTGATGGTTTTTGAGTTGCAAATAGTGATTTTTTTCGGTATTCCACCTCAAAAAACGAGTTCTTCTCTCTTTCTTGACTCTGTTTTCTTTACTCCAACATCTGGCGTGTACACCCACATATTTTTCAATATCACATAGGATTCGGTTAAGTAAGAATATTTAAAATATTGCAACGTTTCGGCAATTATCGTTCTAATTGTCAGTTTCGAATTACAAATAAACTGACTGATGTGAAATAAATAAACAATCTTGAGATTCAAAAAAAAGATTGAATACATTCATTATTGATGGGGGAAAGGAAAGGAGATATAAGTTAAAAAACCATTTGAAGAGAGTTGTAGTCTCTATGGCCTAATGGATAAGGCATCTGACTTCGGATCAGAAGGTTGCAGGTTCGATTCCTGTCGCGGATGTTTCGTTGTAAAAATTCTTTCTATTTTCCATTCGCTCAGAAAATTGCGCCGGACAGACACACAGACACACAGACAGACAGACAGACAGACAGAGAAATAAAAGATTTTAGTAATATAGATTATTTCTAAAGATTGCCGATTTATTATTATCAAACACCAAGCACTAGCATAGCTCTAGAATAAGAATATTAATTTGTAAGATATGAAATAGCTTGAAATGTTTTGCTATTTTAATTTATAAATTTAAATTAAAAACTGTCACTTATATTTTACTGCACTTATTTTATATAATTGCACTTTATTGTTATTTATGCCCATGTTTAATAAATACGTTTGTATTTATTGTAAGCTCATGTAATCAACTTACAAACATTTAATTTTAATTCTGTAAATTTATATTATCTTTCAAAAGTTAATTTTATATTCAGTTCAAAACTTACATACAATTAATCTTATGTAAAAAGAAATGTCAAATGACAAGTTCTGCAAAGACAAACCAGTAAAAAATATGTAATAAACATATAAACGGATATACGAGTTGATACTAGTATTATATTAGATGTATGATGTATTAATGTGCGCATATGCCGATACTGTGTACATGCATTGTGTATTGCGTTCCAAAAATAACAAATAAAAAATATTCTAATTTTATTGCATATGTGAATGAAAGTAAGTGTACAAACAGGTAACAACTCTAAACAATAATAAGAGTTCAACGAAGTCTCCACCTGCATCAGGCATCAAAGTAAATATTCAAAATGTCCGCCAGGCAAATGCCTCAGTACAGGCGTGAAAATGTCGAGTTAGTGATGTCTAATTCCAGGCGTGTTCCGATTTAGCTGAACACCGTTGTCTATCTTCTCTTCCGTCTGATTATAAACAATGTTTTTCATATGGTCCCAAAGATAAAAATCCAGAAGATTAAAATCGGAGGACAGTGGAAGCCAAGTAACAGAGACACCTCTATCAATCGGCGGTGTGGAAAGTAATGGTTGAGGAAAGCATGGACTTCTTGATGAAAATGAGCAGGGCTTCGTTGTGGATGAACCATAACTGCCTTCTCATTTCAAGATTAATGTTTTTCAAGATATCGTTAGGTATTTTAAAGGAAACCAAAGTTCATTTCGTCATTCAACGGAATACGAAGAAACTCAGGACCAATTATCCGATCACCCAAAATACCTATCCACACATTCAAAGTAAATTGCTGTTGGTGTTTTCTTTGACGATTCTACGAGTTTTCCAACATCCATAATTATACATTACGAAAATTCGGAAAAATGAAGTTTCGTCAGTGAATAAAATTATAAAGTTACAGTATCCACCCAGCGCGCAAGAAGTCAACGACAGAGCTGCAGTCTTAAAGGGCCTGCCACTGTTTGCTTAGGGCTCAAATATGTCAATATTTGGCAACAAATATTGTGCGGTGAGACACGAGGGAAATGTTCTACTTGGGAAATGTTCTTGGTATAGCCGACGTGCTTTATGTCTATTTCCATGAGCCAGCGCATATATCAAACGGCTATCTGCCATTTCAGACAATTCACACTGCTAGCAATTATGCAACTATATACTTACGCACCAAACAAGCGAAAACAATTTTTTCTTTAGATTTTTAATAAAACATTTCCGGGACTTTCACAAAAAATTTTGATAAAAGCTTGTAACAATGAGTAGTCTCGCTCCATTCACCGCAAGCACGAATGCTGGCTGATGTTGAAACATACAAACCAATTATACTCGTGTACACATTATTCATCTTCCGCGTAATCAAATAGTCCTTATGTTCACTATCGATATTTAGATAACGACGACCCTATGCTAAATGGAACTTTTTTTACTGATTTGTCTTTGTAGAACCTTTCTCGCTATACCAAGTTGCTAATGTTTCCTTTAAAAAACACCCTGTATATATTGTAATTTAAATCAAATACAATATAATATTTTTCCTGTTTTTATTTCTTAATATCTTTACGAGTTTTTATTTTATTTTATTTACTTTCTTATGAATGTAGATCTTTCAAAACTACACCGTAACTTACTATGAATTTCTTAATGCGCTACTTTTAAAGAAAGATATAAAGAAGGATATAAAGAAAGAATCTATGTGTATCATTTTATTAGCTGATACTTTTATTTATCTTATTCATTTAAATAACTGATACTTCATGTAGCAATTTTTGGAGAAATTTTATGGTTCTGATTAAACTTATTTAGAGCCTAATCATTGTTTTAACTGGAAAAAAATGTCCAGTTCCAGAAGTCGACTGTTCGTGTAGTAATGTAATGTAACGTAATGTGGTGAGTGGCTTGACAGCCGAGCACCGCGACCTGAAAGATCTATTGTGCTATCCCACGGAAAGAAGGACAGACGGAGAGAAAGACTGAGAAAGGATGGTGTGAGAAATGCTGGGGAAATGGGAGAACCCCGGGAAAACATGCCCAGCGCGGATCGCTACCATTAACGAAACCCACATGAGAACCAAAGCTCGGTACTCAGAGGCGAGAGGCCAGTGTCTTAGCGACATCGCCAAGCGCGCGGCCTGTTCGTATAGTAACTTTCTGTTTTAATGAACGAAATGCTTTTATTTATTCCTAAAGTTCAATATTTTAATTAGTAAAAAAAATTTACACTTTCCAAATAGTAATTTTCTATTTTTTCTTTTTTAATCACCATTTTAATCCGGATTAAAAAAGCAGAAGAGTATAATATACTTTCTTATGGAGTATTGTTTCTCATAATCAGTTTTATCAAAATTAATTTTATATCAAAAACAAAAAAACTTAGCCAGATTTAGAGGTCATTATAAATGTAACTAGAAGTTGTCTGTATGTTTTGAATATAATAAATCAATTATATAATCAATTTATATATCAATTTGAATATAATAAGTTAATTGTTCATTTCGAACTCAATGTTAACAAGTGATGTCAACAAGACAAGATCATGGAGAAAAGAATAATTTCGAAAAAAAAATTTCGAAAACTCAGTTTAGGAAAAAGAAAAAAAGCTGAGGGGAGGGGGGGATTTCTTTGTTACTTTTTTTTTTTTTTTTTTTATAGGATCACGGATCAACAATGGCAAGAACTGAACTGTATTTTTATCCAAACTATCTTGTTTACACTATATTGGTAATGGTTTTATGTGTATGAGCTTCCGAAATCTCAGGTTTTAAATACAAAATCACTATTTTCTAATGCAGAATGTGAATATGTCAAACATCCGTTAAAAGTTTCTTTTTTGTACATCCATTTCCGAATCAATTATCCCAGACATTTACTTGAAAGAAAGTGAGACATACTAACTAAAACGTTATTATTTAAGTTTTAGTATTAAAAACAAATCTTATTAAGAAACATTATTAAGAAAACAGATTAACGAGGTACTGCTGAACTGGGAATGACTTCATTTATTAGCAATCACAATATAGGTTAACAAGTAAATCATGAGATTCCAAATTCTGTTTTTCTAAATACATTTCCCAGGGTTCTTTGAAAAGGCATTGTCCTCAAATTCAAAAAAACTCGTTTTGTTGATTCTAGAAACATAACTTCGCCCATCCTATTTCTTGTAACTAATGCATAAAAGACAATAAATTTTACTTGGAGTATTTGAATACAGTTACAGCGATTGTGTCAACTTTAATCCTTCGAAATTTATGTTTCGGGTAATTTTGACTAGAAACCTTTTAGGTTGACCGAACAACTACTGTTTCTTTTAAGCAAATAAAAAACATTGTAAATTACTAGATGTAGGCATTCATGACTCATGTCTGCGATATATGGTAATAAAGATTGCCGTGCGTCACTTGTGAGATGTTACTTTCCGTAAATCATAGTATTGTGGGTTACTTGGGTTTTTTTGAAAGAATTCTAATGTAACTCGGAAAATGAAGGTGAACAAGACAACAAGATAATTTTCTTTAGAATTCAGATCACAATGTTAAAATAACTTTCAAGTATTAGATATTTTTCTACTTTTTCAGTTCTTCAATATAAATCAGAATTTGTCTCCAATACGAAACATAAAAGTTTTTATCACTAATAAACCCTTTTCGATCCAATTGTGGACAAATAGATTGGAAGGAATAGTAAGAGAATTACACTCTATTATTATCAAAACAGAGACCAATAGAAATAATTGAGATCTACATCATCTCTAGATAAAGTTTTGAAGAAACAATTAAGATGAGATTAGTATAAGTGAACTCATCCTATTCTAAAAAGAAATTGAAAATGAATATTGTGATATCACGATTCTCAGTTTTACCATTTGAAAACCAATGCAAAACTAATGCATCCTCATTACGGTTAGAGGGGCTCGTGTTTTGCTTTCCAAAATTTGACTCCAAAATTATAGAGGTTTTCCAATGATATTCAACAATGTTAATTTTATTTCAATTCATAACTTCAATTCATAGCTCTCGATAATTTTGATTTTGGGCTAGTTTCTTCAATATTTTTTTTTTTCTAAACAATCATGACTTACTGACAGCATGACAGTCGGCTGTTTTTTTTTTAAGCGAGGATTAATACCTTAATAGTTCGGATTCAAATTACACCTCCTTTATTTTACCTTGCTTGTAATCTCTCAAAGAATAACAGTTTTTTTTAAACTTAAAAGAAGAATTTTGCGAAACATAGAATGTAATAAAATGATTGTAATCCCACAATTCCATTAAAATCAGAGTTAGTCGAATTGGATGAATATTTGAAACCGTAGTACTGTTATAGACTGAGCCCCATGAGGGTTAAAGTATGAGACTGTGTGTTTTTATCTCATATTCCCCCATCTCCCGAGTATTTGCACCCACTTGCACTTGATCAGAAGAGGGTGCGTGATTTGTGCGTTTTGAGAGCTGCTGTCATCTCCTCTGATTTCCATGTCAAAAGGTTCTGTCTTCTTCCGAACCGAAGTCTGTGAGGGTGCGGTGCGACTCCACGATGGATGACAGCTATTAGCAAAGCAGGTACTAAATTATGCTTTAACTGAGTTCATAGTAAGAAAGGAAGGAACAAGGTAAAGGAAAAAATAAAGACGGGGTAGGGGGCAAACTAGATTTCTTTTAAGGGATTTTTTTTTTTTGAAATTCTGATTTAGCATTAGTGAAAATATTGCATACATTCACATACATACATACATACATACATACATACATACATACATACATACATACAGAACATACATACATATTGCCCTTTTGAGAGTACAATCTCAAGTTAAAGAGAAGATAGAATACAGTTTTTGCGAAGAATAGATTTTTTTTTTCCATATTTTCTTTTTCTGTAACAGAAGATAAGAATTCCAGATAGAATTTTTTGCTATTAACAGAACGGAAGCAAAGTTCTACTGTTAATGTTTTATTCTACAGCCCATTAATAAAATGACATGAATATCATTGTAAAATAGGAAATAGTGAAAAGTACAAGGTTTCTTTTCATTTGTTGAATATTTCTATTGATTTTTCTGTAGAGATCGCATTCAGAAGCTGAAGAGATAAACTTTTTTGTTATTTTTTTTTTTTATAGTAAAGTTAATTTGTATCATCTTAGAGGTTTGAGGAGAGACTGAATAATATCTTTTAAATAAGACTTTCCTCTTTCTGTGACTCTCTAACGTCTATTTGAGGACATAAATTTTAAAAAGCAGAATATACCATTTACGAAAATGTTTTTGATGATTTCCTTAAAACCTTTTAAATTAGGATTCTGGAATTACAGTAACTTATCTATTATTTGTGGAGGGAAAATTCGGAACAATTTCATCATGGCGCTTCGGTCTGGAAGTTTATTTAAAAATAAGCTCTCCTATCAAAATTACATGGGTGAAATGATAAATGAGGTTTTCCCTAAATGCTATTTTTTTTCCCCACCCATCCGTTTCTTAATATCTTCGTTCTAATCCAGATGGATTTTTACCAAGCCCTTGGAAAGCAGTAAAAATTCCATAAGGCTCATCTGAACTGCTCTGAATACAAAAAGCCGAGATTATTCATTGAATGACGGAGATTCCTGCTGTGCCGCCCACGAGTCATGCTTTCGAATACAGGAACGGCATCATCCGTCGCTGTCTGCAACCCTGGGATTTAGTACAAGTGACAAATTAATGCCCAAGTGTCAGATGCGCGTGGAATAAGAAGGGGAGGAGGGTAAAAAGCAAGGGAAATCAATGCTGATACTCTCCCACCAAATAAGATAAATCCTTTGGGATCATCCAACGGAAAACGCCAAGGAAAAAAAAAATAGAAAAGCCACAAACGTTAGCATCAAGTCAATATTTTACCCAATCGATTGCTTCCTTTTATCTGTAGAAACATCACGCCAACTCACTCTATTCAAAGGGTGCCAATAAAAACAGAATTATCCACTCTCTGACAATCGCTGTATGCTTAAGCCGAAAGACCAAAAACTCTTAGCAACTGATAATAAATTTCTAAAAGGGAGAGAGAGAGAGAAAGGAAAAAATAAACTGTTTCCATCATAGATAAGAATGTGACATCTCCATAAAAAATATGAAGAAAGGACAAATCACTACAAATGTAAGTAATTTATACACGCTAAAGCCGTCTACAAAAGAAAATAAATAAGTAAGCGCATAAATTAAATGAAAATCCCAAACATTTATCAGACGTATTAATAACTACAAATCTTCGGTTCATAAATTACATCCCGAGATAGTGTTTCACACTTGTGGCGCTCATCATCTCTGAACACCAAGCGTGAAACAATAAATACACAAAATAGGATATTTCTTGATAAATATTTTATTAAAACTGTTTTTCAGGATCTTACATTAATTTTATTTTTACCGTAAAAATTAAATCTACATTTCTTGAAAGACTTTTTAAAAGATATTTTAAGAATATAAATATCTTTGAGCTCTCGTTTCTCTTTTCTTTTGTTTTTGTTCAAAACCGTAAAATTTTATTAGATATCTTGAATGATACACAAAGAAATGAAGGATATCTTAAAGGGTCGATGAATTGCCAACTCTAAAGACACTATTTTGAAATGAACACTTTAAATTAATAACGTCTAAATGAACAAATTTACGATTGTGTCTCATATATTTATGAAATTAATGGCCGAGTACACCAAACTTCAATTAACTTTGATGGCTGCAGTGTGGACGTAGCTAAAATTAGTGTGTGTGGGGGGGGGTTGCTGCTCCAGAAAAATATTAGCCTTTGTTTTAAAATTGTGTGAAAGGAAACATGTATGAAAAGAAAATTTATTCAGAAATTTGATAAATTTCTTTTTATACATGTTTGTTTCCTTTCACACAATTTTAAAACAAAGGCTAAAATTTTCCTGGAGCTAAAATTTTTTCCTCCCACTAATTTTAGCTACGTCCACAATGCAGCCATCAAAGTTAATTGAAGTTTGGTGCACTCGGCCATTAATATTTTTTTTAAAAGGCTTTAGATCCTCAAAGAAGAAATAAAATGGTTTCCTTTCGACTCAAACCTCAAGAGGTTTCTGAAGTCAATATTAGTTTTCTAACAGTTGCAAAATTAAAAGCTATTCTGACACGATCGACATCAAAATTTCTTTCTATGGTGCTGAATGAAATAAGCCTACAAGTCAATAATGGATGGTGTGATTATTCCACTTCATTATTGGAATAATAAGGAATGATTTTATCTAGAAGTTTTGCGCATTCAATATATTTGGAACTGATGATTTATTTACATAATTTAACATAAATTTACATATTTTACACAAATTTGGAGTAAAAACCTACTCTAGATTCTCGTGAAAGGCATTATCCACACTTTAAATGGTACTTAGAATGTAATTATTGAAAAATCTACATGTTTCTATGTTTAAATGTAAACATTATAAATCATGACTTTACATTCTTCGTATTTAGAGTTAGTTGTTTGTTTCATGTTTAAATATTCACAAAATTCTTTTTAAAAAAATTCAAGCTGCAAAGGACAGTAGGGGCTCTAGAAAATTCTAGGAAATAAAGATGCTTGGAGTTTCCCCCATCATGAACTTCTTCACCTCATAAAACACGCTTTACTCTGGCTTCTGCTTGTATTTGGAAAGTTGCCACGAGTCACTTTAATACAAAAGGGGTGCGATTGGTCGAAAACCATAATTTGCTTTTTTTTTTATTATTTTGTTTTGCTAGCTTGGAGAGACTAAAATTAGTAAAGATAAAATAAAAGCAAGTAGTATACAAGGCTCTTACAATAAAATTTTACTTAACCTAAATTAAAATCAGCAAATAAACACACTGGATAATATTATTTCTTGGTGAATATTTTCCTACGTATCAATATACTGTATAGCCTATATTTCCTGGGTATATATATATTGATGATTTCATTGAAATAGAAGCAATAATGTTCCGTTATGTATATTTCTGATAGTCTACAATCCAGATATCGGCAGAAATCGAACTACATATTTGAAGTATAATAGGCGAAATTACATCCTGCCTATTCTAATATCTACTTTATTGCCCATTGAATAACATAAACATCAATCCTGACAAGTGAGTTACCAACCATGTCAATAAAGACAAATAAAGGGACTGTTGAAATGGCAGCAAACTGAAAGCGATAGTTAACAGCGTCTTATTGAGAAATCCTTCAGAATGCGAATATTCAAAAATAGAAGCGCCTGCAATTGCAGGTCAAGCATTAACAAATACGAACGGATGAAATGCTGAGACAATAAGGGAAGACTATCAGATACAATAATCTTATCTGATAAAAGAACGAAGTGGAAAAAAACAGTAAAGAAAGGGTAATAAGATCGGCTAAACCATAGAAATGTAAGAGAAAACGTGGAAAAAAAAACACCTCACGATGCTACAGCCTCTCAAACTTAAAGAAAGATTCAAAATTGTTTTTTTTTTTTTTTTAAAAAGTGAAGCAAAAGTTTGCTTCGAAATCTTTTTGAAAAACAGATCTTCTTGAACTTTCTTTTCCACAAACAAAACAAACAAATCATTTTTATTTTTGTTCTTTTCGCAAATCAAATTACTGTTGAATAACGCAAAGTTCTGTAAAATGCTCAAGATCAGGAGTTTTTGTTTCTAAAGTCGGTTTTAGAAACTAAAGATGATGAAGAAAGGAGCTGGTGCTGAATTAAGAAGTAGATGACGACGTTCTTAAATTTCCTAAAGAAAGCTGTTATTATTAGATGAATCTGAATTTTGATTTTGTTCCGGGACTTCTTGGCATGGCTTTAGTAGAGTTGGCTGGCAACATGATTCATGGATATTCTTCCCTGTTTGGGCCGTGATGGAGGTGTTTATGCGCCGCTGAAATGAGAAATCGCTGTGTTACACTGAAAACAACCGGAGTTGGAGTTCCGTCTCACCAGGGGAGGGGAAGGGACCTTCGAAGAATCGACTTGATGACTGAAGTTCCCGATCTTCTCAAGCTGCAGAAATGCCGTGACAGATGTAGCCAACAAGCCACGATCGTCGGTCGAGAGGAGGCGAGGAGGGCAAACAAATCTCGACTAGGCAGGGAGATGTGGAACTCTGCCAAAAAAAGGCACAAACACGCCATTCTTAGTAGCAGCACCTCCGGCTCCCGATCTCACGAAGATTATTACAGAATAGCCTTTTTTGAATTCCGGTAGACTTTGGTGAGGTCAAGTGAGATGAAAGCGTAGAAGTTCTAGATGTCGTAACTAACTTCAAAATGGCTTTTTTTTGGTTGGGAAGGGGTTCGTAATACAATTAGAACCATGCTACAGAAATACGTTTCCAGATAGGTTAAAATGTATCCGGAAACATTTGAATTAAATGAATTTTAATGATGCTTTTGGCCTCACTTGAAATCGAAGAAAATGCAGTGTGATCAGAACCAGATTGAAAGTCCCGTCAAGAACTTTTGGAATTAAATAGAGGGATTATTTAATAATTTGAACTATAAATATTTATGGCTGATTATATATTTGTGCAAATACAGCCGAACAACATTATTCTTCCTTCGTAAATAAGCATTCAAGCTATTAAATTCAAGCTATTGAATAGTGACAAAGAAGGCAATTATTTGCTAAAAAAAAGTACCGTACTTTAGATTTTAAATAGATTATTTGATTAAAAAAAGTAATGATAATACTATTGATAAAAGATAGAATGCAACTATAGGAACTAGATAACAGTCAACCATTACGATAAAATAGGCTATTCCAATTATCAGCAACTAGATTTTATCAATAACTGTAACTCTAATCAGTTATATTAAAATCCACAAGCGATGAAAAGATTATAAACAATCGCTGAGAGGAGAGTAACGACAACGGGATTATCTTGAATCCATTCCTTCCTTACACATGACCACTAACATATTAAACTTAACCTCTATAAATGAAAGGATACAAATAGATTCTAGCGCAGTAGGGAAGCAAATAATTATATTTGATTTCGAGTTGAGAGGCCCCGAAAATTTTACTTCTGTCAAATCCTGGATACACTTACATTTGTCCAATCGTAATGATGTCGTCTTTGCATTTAATATATATTTATGCAAAGTCGAAAAGCCTTCCCGATTGGTCAGTTAAACTGCCCTGTGATTGGCTGAACCGGGAGGCTAATTTGCTACATACCAGCTCTTTCTCACCAAGTAGCGGACCGCACAGAAAGTTTCGAGCAAGTCAGTGACGGACCAGAAAGGAAGCTCTATTGGATTCTCGGAATCCAGTCCAATATGAATATAAACCTGTAAATAATTATAAATAAAGTGTGTGTGCCTTAGACTAAACCCCGAAGTTAGTCTCTGACAAGTTTCGACCCGCCGAACGAACACACCATGCCGAACTCCAATATTTCGATATTGAAACTGTATAACTGAAGTAAGCTATATATATATCGTATATCAATAAACAGATACGAATACATCCACTCATCAGTTACAAATGGCTAAGTTTGTCTATTTGCTAAATTTTTATTTTTTCTAAACATTGCAGAACATGTTAAATTTTATTGATTTTAATTATTTTGTTATTAATAACTTTTACAACGAGAAGTTCTTCAGGTAATTTACTTCTTCTATATGTGGTTTTATATGTTTACATTTGTATTCTTCTTTGCAACTCTCTGTATATGAGTGGCTAGGGTAGCTGAATTACCAGAGCAAAAAATCTCGAATCACCTATTCCCAAGTTCCAATCAATTAGCATATGACAGAAGTGCAAATTGTCTTTTCTATTATATATATAATATTGATTATGTTTTTATTTTATCCCAATATTGGTCATTAACTTTTTTTAAAATAAAAATAAATTCTTAACTGTTCGGAAGCAGTGGTTCGCAAACTCTTCGGCCTAGAGCCCCGTTTGATAACTATAAGTAGTATCATCACGCCCTTCCCGGCTTCCTCAACATTCAAGAATGAAAATTTAAACTTATAGGCTTATTTTTTCTGGTTTCTTTTGTCTTGTCTTGAACATTTTAGGTTTAGACATGATTATCTGTTCCTAAACTCTGAAGATGATTTTGATCTCTCCATCTTGTCTTTGGACGTCCTCGGTCTCTTTTTCCTTTCTGTTTATAACTCAAAATTAAATTTGGAATCCTATCGTTAGACATTCTTTCTATATTGTTAAGCCAAATTTTTGATAATTTTGAATTTCTTGAATTATATTTGGAGTTTTAAGTTGTATTCTGATATCATTATTTTTCTTTTTGTCGAAACGTGTAAATCCTAATAAAGGTCTTAAAAATTTCATTTATGCAGTTTCCAATCTTTGTTTGTTTCTTTTTTCTTTGGTTTCTTTTTTTTTTTTTTTTTTTTTTTTACATAATTTTTCGAAAATTTTTTTTTAAATTTTAATGAGCCATTTAACTATTACTCCTTATATTATTAACTATTACTCCTTATATTATTTTCGATGAAATTTTGAACTGAAATATAAATTAACAAAAGGCATTCAAAATTATAGCTATGAAAAACTAAAATTCAATTTTTGACTTAAAACTTTTCACTCTTCCACGAATGTAAAAAGCTTCCCCATTCCACAAGGGCCGAGACAAATTGCTCCCCAATTTCGGTACTAGTGTTTTGAAGGGCAGTTAGTGTTATCAATAAAACCACTTTATTCCATCTTCGTTTTTCAAACTTAACAACTTCACTTTTTCCAAGTCAAAGATTTAAATTTTTTATAACAATCCCTGAAGCTCTTTTGACGTATCAGTGTAAAATAAATTCGGTAGATATAATAAATTTACCACTTGCTCTGTGAAGTATGGAGCAATACTCGGCTCGATTAATAAAAAAGTCGTCCTTCTGCGTTCTTGGACGAGTTTCAAATCATCAATTACCCATGAATTTTTCCAAAGAGCTTTTATAGGAACCTCGTGATATTTATTCAATAAAGTACCACCTTAATTTTGAGCTAATGTTTTTTTCATTTCTTTCCCTTCTTCTCTTCTTGCTGCCGAGAATGCGCACTTAATCATCCAAATTGTGACCAATTATTTTTTGATGAACAGCCAATTGAGGTTGGGTTTTTTTTTCCCCTCAATATCTTTAAAGAACTTGCGATAGATTACGTTAAATCCATTAAGGAAAACTGGAAAGCCCGATCTGAATTTTCATTATAGATAAGGATACATTTATACAAAAATATGTAATACGTTATCAATATATACTATATATTTGTCCAGGTTCGTTATGCAGTGGATAGATATTTTTGGTTTCTATAAATCATTGTTGCTTTTTTGTTTTGTTTTTTAAATTTGTTTCCTGCGTCTTTTTGGTTCTGAAAATGAATTATGCATCCCTTCAGAAAAAATGCTTCATAGATCAATTCCTAAATTATAACTAAACTAAATCAAAACTAACATAAGGTCTACAATCTTAATCTGAATCATATATAATGAGAAGTTATATTGTAATTAGGATAATAATTATAACTTAATTATTAAATATATATATATATATATATATATATATATATAAAAAATAGCGAGTGAAATGATTACACATTAATTTTAGTTTCACTATAAAAATTTATGAATATTTTTTACATTTATTAGTATAAATATGATACAATCAATCACGATCATTGGAAAAAAAAATATATAATGCTAATAATATTTATAATCTGATTAATCAAACTGCAAATACAATTTCTTCCTTGAAAAAAAAATAGATAAAGAAGAATCATCGTGACAACCCGTAAAAATAACTGTAAATGTAGGGATAGGTTTTTAAATAAAGTGAAAACAGAGATTTCGAATATAAATATTGAAAATTAAAACTATTGATCATTGTCCAAGCATTACTGAAAAATAAATTTGCTATCAACTGCTTTGCCTTTTTATAATATAGAATCTGACTGTAATATTTTAAGAACTTTAACTTTAAAGTTACAAGGTAGGGGAGACCGGGGCCAAGTGGACCTAGGGGTAGAGTGGACCGTTGACTTTAGTAATTCGTATAGACGCTAGAATGTGCCAAAAATCGGATAGAAGGTTGGTGCCATTGTGGCGCTGCTACCACAAAAGCGTCAGTGAATTCGGCTTATTGATGACAGTGAGGTGATCGATTGTTTTGTTTTTGTTCAGGTAAGTAAATGTTTAGTGTTGTTTTTACTTTAATATTGCCGTTCAGCGATGCATTGAATAACACAACTGTAATATCCATATTAAAGGCGACAATCTAAAGATCATTTTAAGCTATTGTATGAATTGAATACTTAAAGTAGTCGATAGTTACAACTGAAGGAAATGCCAAAATGGCGATGGGGCAGAGTGGACCGAACGACGCGGGGCACATTGGACCAGTGGTCCACTCTGCCCCGCTGTTTTTACAATAAAATATTTTGGCACTATACATTATATTTTTTTTTTCTATGTTATATATTTATTAGGCCTATTATATTATATTGTATTATATTATTACATATTATATTGTTATTTAATTTTTTTATGTAGGCTATTATATATTGTGTGTAGCCTATATTATTAAAGGATATTACCCCTTTAGTAATTCCTCTCAGCAAGTACCGTAATAGGGGAAGACTTCGTGCGAAGGCATCTTAATCTTCGAAAATAGCCAATTTACACATTTAACTTGTCATTAAATTCTAATTAAAAACTATGCAAACTGTCACGTTGTGGAATTGGCAACATGACACGATTAAAATCTTGGTCTCTGAGGGAATATATTTTGATTTTTAATAATTGTTGTAATTATGTATTTGAATTTTTGTATTTGGTAAAGTCTTATATATTATTATTGTGATGTTTCATGGTTAATATTATATTAATGGTTTGAGCTTATTTAGAAAACAATTTGTGCGAAAGAAAAAGAGAAACTTCGAAAAAACAGTTGTGCGTTGATTGAGTGATCACGTGGTTTTATTTGTTCCGTTTTCCCATTGGAACAAAAAGAGAAAAGTTAAGTACACTCTGGCTGCAAAAATCAGATCAGTTGATGAATCTGAAACACACGGGCAAAAAGTACACCCAATCAGTCTAAGCATTTCACTAGAGGGAGCGTATTCTAAAACACACACAATTACATCCCTAACTGAACTAACACAATTTTCAGTAAGTGAAACTCTAAATTAAATATAAATTCTATACACACTTTGTTACATTAGAAAGCATTAAAAAATGGTATAAATAACAATATAATCTTAATAATCTTAACAGAGAACAAAAAAAGGTCAACGGCAATACTGACGGATACGCCAGTAAAAAAAGCTCTGCAAGAAGAGCAACGAAAATCTAAAGAAAGAAAAGAAAGAGTAGCAACGAAAAACATGACTCGGCCAACAGTCTCTAAAAGCAACATAAACAAAAAAAACAAATAGAAGCAAAGGCAAAGGGATAAAGAGGAAACAATTACAGATGATTAGTGATGATGAAGATGATGAAAATGCTGTGCGCCTCTCCTGTTTGAAGAACTTTAAAAAAAGCAAACCATGGCAGGAGTGGATTCAATGTACGCAGTGCAAGAGATGGGCCCATAGTTCCTGCGTAGCCAGTGATATTCGAGGTTTATTTTACGAATGCCTCAACTGCAAAGAAGATTTCTCTAGTGAAAGTGATTATTTAATTCAATGTAAACCTATTTGATATTATTCATTTACGACTCTCAACTGCATAATGATTATTTTAAATTTTCACTTGAATATTTAATACCTTAGATAGTCTATATTAAGTTAAACTTTATTTCATGATATCCGAAATGGCATGTTATTTTATATTCAATAAAAAACTTACTTTAAATGTTGTTATTCTTGCCCGGACCAACGTGCCCCATGGGGTGGTCCAGCCTGCCCCGTGGTCGGGGCAGGTTGGACCACTCTACCATTTTTGCTTTGCGAATTAATACCAATTTTATTTATGAATATAATGAAATGAAATCAAGTATTTACATTCTTGAATAGTTCCCGATTCTGACAAAAATAAATGCAATGGAAAATCTCTTAACAAAAAAATAAAAAAAATTCAACAAAAAAAAGTGGACCGCTCTGCCCCGGTCTCCCCTACTGGATTACATGACTAAACAAAGACAAAAATATTACTGTGAAACTCTTTAGGGTAAGATCATTTCATTGATATCGGAGTTATTCAGTAAATAAATTTTTCAATTCATTTTGTTTAATGTGCAGTAGATATATAAATGTTAAAAGGACCAGAATATCAAGTTTTTATATAAAAAAACAAAAACAAAACATAAAAAGGTAATAAACAGTCACAACAATTTCGGACCCGAAGACGAAAATCGAGAAAAAAATATGGGATTTCCGAAACTTGTGACTGTTTATTTACTTTGTTTTTTTTTTTTTATAGAAATTGTGCATATGCTGGTCATTTTAACATTTATAAATTTTGCAGTGCATTTAATAAACTTTTATAACGCCATTCTTTTTTGAATACCTCCAACAGAAATTTAATTTACGTTATCGTAAACTAAAGGCCTTATCTATAACTAATTTGTAAGGACGTAAAGTTACTTTCGCATCAATTGGATTTCGTAGCATTTGATATGAACAAAACAAACTCTAAAATGAATTTGGCGTAACTTACGAAGGCGTATATGCACAGACCCCCCCCCCCCCCCCCCATCCCAACTCGTTAAGAATCACTGCTATAAAGGATTATTTAATATATATAACAAAAGTTTAACGTGTATTGGATATAATGTTAAACTTTTGTTGTATATGTAATTTTTCTTTAAAAATTAATCCTTTCCTTGCTAGGCAATTGCTAGCGGGGATTAGTGGATTGCCCTTTTTATTCTTTATGTAGGTTTTGATGTTTTTTTTAATTGGAAGGACGTTTTGATGTTTACTTTATGTTTTCCGAGTTCACTGATATGTAAGATACTGGGCGGATCCAACTGATGAAGGTCAGGAAACCAGAAATGGTCCATCTTGGATTCCCGGTATCACATTTTCAAGAAACAGATCAGTGAACTCTTTGTCTTGTGCGTTTTTGTCTTATATTTCATGGGATTATTTAACACTTATTCGAAAACGGCAACAATAATCATACTTCCTTTTTGTTTTAACATCTTTTTGTTTGTTAAAATTGTTTTGCTTAATACTTGTTAATTTACTGCATCAGTAATAAAGCTATATTAGATAAATATCGATTGTCTTAACTATTTTGCTTAGACTTGAAGTTTAATAAGAGTAATTTTAACTTTCACCATTCTTTTCCGATGCACAATTAAAATTTTAAAAGTGTTTTAACCGAATGCAATTACAGATTAATAAATTGTCGATCCCTGCTACCACGATGGCCTTCTTTTAGCATCTGAACGACGCTATTCATCTTCTTATTATAAGAACAGGATAAACTTATTCTCAGAATTAACTTATCTAGGTGTATATTTTTAACCGAACCAGACATGTTTTATTATCAAAAGTTTAATATAAACTTTAGCTTTGGCCTACTTAAGGACAAGGGGGATTTCTTATAGCAACTGAAGATTCATCGTTTAGAATTGATTTCGTACATATCTCAAAAAATAAAACATTTATTTAAAAAGATAACTTTTGTTGTTATTGAGCTTTATTTTATTTTTTTTTTATTAAATTAGACAGCTTTATTTTCGTTAACTGTAATACATTACATAATTAAAACTCTTTATTAATAGATTACATCTAGTGATCTCGGGCCATGAAAGACCTTGTACTGCCCTTACGACTTGCCTCCGTTCCTTTCTGACTTGGGACACTTGTTTCCAGTCACGACTGACCCGAGAGCTAATTACTCCTTCAGATGCTTCCAATCAATAATTTGATTAGAGAACTGTATATAACGTTTCTCACCATTTGACCTGATCCATCTTGCTTCACTGGTTTCCCGAGTTGAAATGAACGTTTAACTTCTATTTCCAGGGATCACGCTTTGTTTAAAACTATCATCCTAATTTAAACGTAACCGTCCATGATAAATTTAAATTTTAATTCCATAAATATTCAAGGTTTAAATTTCGAAGTGAGAAATCGAGAAACGTCCCTAAGTGCAAAAAAAAAAAAAATACACTAAATAAAATGGAAAAGATTGCAAATAAAACTTTTGGTTGGAAAGTAAAGCAGACAGTTCTTGATTATAAGTAACTTTTATGAAGTCTGAATAGCATGAATGAGATAAACATGGCCGGCGCTAGGAGGGTGCGGGGCCTCGGGCGAGATGAATTTTGCGGGGCCCTTGCCAATCCTATTTTAACAACCCAAAAAAAACAAAAACGAAAATCTTACTTTAACAATCAAAAAATAAAAAAAAATAAAAAAACCGAAATCTTACTTTAACAACCAAAGAAAAAAAAAAAAAAAAAA
>JAFIDM010012231.1:89301062-89333060 GCA_023159025.1 Thereuonema tuberculata
ATTTACTTATTTTATTTTTTTAATCGATTAAATTAAAGCGAAAATCTCCCGCCTGTTCAACATAACTATTTACTCACCGTAACACAAACAATATCACTTAAATTAATAAAATTCTTAATTAATAAAAAACTTAACAT
Organism: Thereuonema tuberculata; assembly: GCA_023159025.1. Classification (NCBI taxonomy): domain Eukaryota; kingdom Metazoa; phylum Arthropoda; class Chilopoda; order Scutigeromorpha; family Scutigeridae; genus Thereuonema; species Thereuonema tuberculata. Next base: position 89,301,200 of record JAFIDM010012231.1, read on the forward strand.
TTGTCTATTTATTAAAATTATTTCTTTAAATTAAGCATATTTTTATTCATTTTACTTTGAATTCAAGCATTGACTCTTATCTTTTTCATCCTGAATATCAAATTTTGAATGAGATAAACCAACCTTAAAATGAGATTATACTTGAAATCAATTAACCCCCCATCAAAGAGGAGTTATCTGTCAGTGTGGCTTCCAATTCAATAAGTGAATGACATCTGCTGTTAAGGACATAATGGTGAAAAAAACGTTTACCTATATGCCAGTGAAAACTGTTTATAACAGCAGTGTTGGTTGTCATAGAGATGTTTTAGAACTTAAAAAAATAAGAACTTAGTGAATTCCCGTACTATTACAACAACGAGTACTTAGTTTAGAAGTCAAATTAGAACTCGATTCAGTTCTAATTTTAAATTAGTTCTACAGTTATTTTAAATGAGATAAAAAGCGTAGTAGAGACAATATCATAACTATTATCGAGTTAAGCTCTACACTATCCTCTAAACAATAACAAAACGGGAAATATTTTAGTAAACCTGAAATTCTTACTAAAAAGCTGTTTTGTCTTTCCAATAAAGTCTTTCAAATACTTTCTCAATGTCTCATTTAAACAGAAATGTAACTTATTACTCGTTGCTAACTTGTACTTGTTTGAGAAATTTCAAATAACTTTTCACTTCGCAATGGCAGAGTCGTACCAACTTAGTTTAAAATTAAATTCAAAATTAATGTAGCTTTATTTTTACTAAGAAATTACTTATAAATTAATATTTCATCGCTAGCTATTTGGAGGCAAATTTCATATTGATTAGATTCTACAGATGATATTAAAAAAAAAAATCCAAATTCTTCATAATTATTGAAAATATACAAATAACCGGAGAATAGGGTACAAGCCAATCGCAGTGTTCGGAAGGATACTTCGGTGACGGGTGGTTTACCGCTTCGGTGACCGCTAGTTGCAGTGGCCTAAGTGGATTCCTGAGTTGTTTTAATGCTTGGAATTATCGTAAAAGGTTTATTCTTTGTTTATTTTTCCGGTTTAATGGTTTGTATACGACTAATTCACCATGGTTGTCCCTTTTAGCAAAAGGCGGAAGCGGACGTCAAAAAAAGTTCGTCGAAGGCTTGTACCCTGATCTCCGGTTTAACCCAATCCATTTTTCTCATGGAGAATTATGTTTTGGTTAAAAATAGATCTCCTAATAAGACGTAATCTGGCTCGTATGGAATAATTAATTACCATTGTTAAGAAATTTTGAATACCATTGGTATTAAAGTTTGAGCTAAATATTACACACTAAACATAAATATTACAATTCCCTAATTACAATCTTAATTTTGTTAATCCAAATTAATCAATAACTTCAGCTTAGAAATATTAATGTTTGGTGTTTAGCAGCAAAATATTATTCATATCATTTTTTAATCAACTTTTAAAATATAAGAATGATACAGGAATTTTTCTAAACCATGTAATTGCATTCAATATTTTGGCTTGATATCATGGTCATACAGAAGTCCAAAATATCGACCCAACATGCTGAATGAAATTATCTGGTGTAGAAAAATTCCTCAATCACTATATATTACATGTTGATTAGCAAGGTCTACTCCTCCTTCAGATCTACGTTAAAGGATTTAGTTCTTCCTTTTAATATCTCAATGCATGTAGATTTTCAATGAAGTCTTGGAAATGTTTCAGGGCTTAAAAGCAGGGATTCTTCTAGGCCACAGATTCCATTAAGAATCTCTCTCCAACCAAAACATTCAAACATTTTTGGACAGTTTAAGTTCATTTAAGATAGTTTAAGTCAAAGAATCTTCACGAAATCGAGATTGAGAACCTATGTTTATCAAGAGACTTAGTAGAACCCCTAGAAAATCTGCCATTGGAAATATAGTTCTTCTAACCACTTTCTACTTGTAGGAGAACGCAATAACAGGGATACAGGAGGCGTCATTTTATGAAAATTTTTAATTAAAATTACTTTTAACAAAAATCAATGTGCTCATGCACGTCTTCACATCAAGATCTTTAATTTGATACCATATTTATTCCTCATGTGGTTCCCGAGAAAAAGGCCTTATCGACTTCCTTTTATTTAAGTTATGTATAAAAACTGTGAAACTGTTTATAACAGCAGTGTTGGTTGTCATAGAGATGTTTTAGAACTTAGAAAAAAATAATAGTTATTTGTTTTATATCGTTATTTGTTTTATGTTGCTAATGAAACATTACATGTTAAAGCTAATTTTTCCAAGGTTTCAGACATCGATTGTTTTGCAGTTTTATTTATTTGTTTGTCCACAATAAACTGAAAACCAGTCAACCGCTTTTCATGAAACTTTCATTGGTTTATGCCTAATAACCTCTGGAGTAACAGAGGCTGTATTTTATCCGGATAGCATAGCAGGGACTGAGCTTGAACAAAAATGTGAAGCTGGACAAAGTAAAACACGCCAGCGATAAGTAAAACATGGTATGCTGGAGAAAGTACAAGAGATATCAAATTCATGTATCAAAGAATTGTAGCATTTTAATTAATTAGTTCTATAAAAAGCTTCTGGAAAGTATATATCTAAATTTTATAAATAACTCACAATAATCATTTAGCAACTTTTGTGATGAATATTTGGATGTATAAAAAATAAACAAACGGAAAAAATATTTTGTAAGGGACAAAAACGTCATTTACACTATCTACAACTGAGATTTTATCGGTAGAACAAAAATAAACTGCATTTTAAAGTAAATGACCTGTCGTCGAGCATGGGCGGGTCTCAGCGAAGCTAAAATCAGTTTCTTTTCTGTATGTATGCAGTTCAAAATGCAAAAGTCAAAACTTCTTAGTTCAACATAAAAGTCAATCGCAGATCAAAAAAAGCGTTTCAGGTGAGAAGAAAATGTACCCCAAAGCTCAATGAGACAGAGAAGGAGCGTCGTGTGCTCGCTTGTCTCAAGTCAGTTCGGCCACATCTTCTGGGAGTGCTCGAGAGAATAGCTACAACGAGAATTACGCTTGCTGGAAGAACAAGCACAATCTGCCAGTTAAGATAACGAGTCCTCAAAGAACTGTGAACGTGAATCCAACTTGGAACAAACATTATGAACATTTATAATAACATTTTCTCCAAAACTTCTGTACCGATTTTTGTTGAAATTAGAATCTTTTAAGAAAAGATTTTTGGTAAACGTATCATTACTCTACGATCAATAGAGGCTGAGCAGTGAATAAAAACGTGAACAAATTTACGAATACCTTTCTCCAATGTCTTAAGGGAGATTTTTTTTTAGGATGTTTTTGATATAAGCAACTCTACATCTACTGAGGCGAAGCTAATTAAACATGCATAAGAAAGAAACATGCAAAAGAAAGAAACATGCATAAGAAGTGATTGACTTTTTCCCAATAATTTTCTACTGACTTTTTAGATTAATCAAGTTTGAATTTTGTTTTGTAAATAAATATCAGGTAAAAGTAGCCCTTGAGAAGTTAAAGACAAGGTTGTAGAACCAAGGAATCCACTTCTTTCTTAATTCAGGAACTGAAATGCATTCGGGGAAGGAATAATGATTACTTGACATCAAAAGAACCTAAAGAAAAATAGGTTTCAGTAGATTGAACAACCAAGAGGTTTTCTAAAAAAAAAGCAAAGAAAAATGAAATGAAATAAAAAAAAGGAAAATATCGGAAGATTAACCATAAAAAACAAGTCTATGATAATTTTCGAAGTCGGACTTGAGTGCGCCTTTCCTCATGAACCCTAAGAACAGATGCAAAAAGAATCGATATTCAAATAAGCTTTGAATTCATTGAAGACAGACTGAAGTATTTTCTTCCCAAGTGGTCATTGAAAATGCTAAGAATCCTTCAGAATTCATTTCACTAAGAGAAGCTTATGTTCATTTTGGCTTTGTATAATTTTAATCAATGCTAGTTACTAATAGGTATCTCTTTTACATTTCTCTTCATCTGAAATTGAGAAGATTTTACAGAAAGATTAAAAAACAACTTAATTTTAATTTAAAAAAAAAAAGTTTCTAATTAAAAATTTGTAATTAGAACGTGATTTTTACGAAATCAGCAAATAACAAAGATTCTGTAGTCAACTTTCTGATGTTGCTTAGTTCATTAGCTAAATCAATCGAACACTTAATGGCTAACCTACTTTACGAAGAGGACTAATTCATCGAAACTCCAATGAAAAGATGAACAAAAGAACCTATTATAGATTACATCAAAATCTTTGTCCTTCCCATTCTTTTAATCTTTTAGATCAAAAACTCGACATCGAGTTAGTTTCACTCCCTAACTCTAAATAAGGTTTTTTAACTTATTTAGTAATTAACTAAACCCTTAATTTTTTTGAAAATAGAATAACTACTCATTTTCTTTTCTTTCTTTTTTTTCTTTTTCCTATTAAGCTTTTAGTTTTACATGTTACTATCAGTAATCTTATATTTTACATATTTTGTATATAATCTTATAAGATTTTGTAAGCTTTTTAGAATACTAACCTAAAAATGTTTTTGATATTAGTTAAAAAAAAAAAAAAAAAAAAAAACTCTTAACTAAACCATACTGCTGTAATGTTTCAATTGCAGACAACCAGAACACACTATTTCACTGCCGTTTATTAAATGTTGTCTTAATAGCTTAATTTTTAATTAATTTGAGTTTTATTTAATTTGAAATTTGAAAATAATATTTGGAAGTTGAGACATTTTCCAACATTTCGACCAAAAAAATTTCGTATATCTTAAAAGATGTAAACGACGTAATAAAGAGGTTTGATTTATTAACTTACGAAATCAAAAGATACCCAACATTTTGTTTCTTTGATTTGACAGCGTAAAGAGAAAATGTGTTTACTTCTAAGACGAGTCCACTGTTTGCCTTCTTTTTTAGAATCTTCAATTGGGGAATTTTGAGGCGTTTGTTCAATCGACCCTTACAAGATCAGTCCATCGATCGACCAAAAAAAAAAATAAGTGCTTTCAAAGGCAGACGTTGCTATTGCTTTTTGGATATCAGCTGTTGAGGAATTATAAGGAAAAAATTAAAAAAAAAATCACTGAAAATAACTCGTAATTTTAGATTATTATAAAAAAATGGTTTCAATTTATTAAGAATTAATATAGCTTATGAATTTAATAAGGTGGTATTTTTATGAAACAAGGAGGATATCGAGCTTTTTACTCTTCTCCAAAATCTTCTAAGTTACCTCAAAACTTACAGAAACTGTAAAATTAAAATTTTTAATTTCTCTATTTCCTCCCAAAGCAAAAAAAAAAAACACTGAATGTGCCACTGGTTCGTGGTATTTATTTAATATATATACACAATGTGATTTTTATTTAGCTTTTGGTCAAAAATACAAGCAAATCCTGTGAAAGCCATATTTTTTTTTTATTTTTCTATATATTTTAAGATTTGTAACGGCAAAATGTCGTATTTAGTGAATCATCACTATAGTAATATATACAATAAATGTATTAATACATGCTTTGATTTGGTCGTCACGGAAGACAAAAAATGCAACATTATTATTATTATTATTATTGTTATTATAAAATGCGACAAAACTACATCTTGAAGTGAAAAACACTTCAGATAAATCGGACTTATTAATGCAAACATTAATAATAATAATGAAATGAATTCATTCTACCATTTTAAAGATTTTGATGTTTCGCAATAAAAACGTAATTAGCACTTAATTGATTGCTTACTTATGGACAGTCTTTAGCATACCGGTATCGCTGAAGACGGGCACATCGATGAACACATTACTGATTAAAAGAGGATGATCGTCGCCACAAATATTTCTCTGAGAAAGTGTCAAGATGGGAGAAAAGTGTGGATGAACAATCGACATCTGGTCTCTTATTTCAGATTTCGCGCTGAGTTCATCCCTTTTATTGCGAGGTGACTCTTTCACTGTGAATAGCAATATGGATTGTATGAATTAATATGGATGCTCATCGATTTGTCCATGAAGTGGATTATCTTGCGAAAGAGATTAATTTTTGTCAGTTACCTATTAAAAAAAAATAATTTCATCATGCACTGATGGAACTATTTTCTTAACAAAATGTACTCCGATTCAACTCCTAAATTAAATATCGTAAATATATAAAAAAAAAAAAATAAATAAGTAAATAAATCAGAGAGACCTGAAATCCGGGTTGCAGGCAAGCAGACTACTCAGCATCTCGAGTTCTTTTTTTTTTTTAAGCTGAGATTTTTAAATTCCCATGATCCTTCAAATGAAAAAAACAAATGCGGTCGTGGATGGTTGCATTGAATGGGTTCGATGAATAGCTACGAATGTGTAAACTATTTGGGAAGTAAGTTGATATTGGAAAAAGTATTAAGTTCACGTCAGGAAATTGTTCTTTTGAAACATTATATCGTCTTATTTTGAAGAATTTCATTGCAAATGTTGGGTGTGGCCTCCTACTGATGGGCATTTTGAAATCTCAACCATGAGCCACTTGCACTGTAAGACGCTTAGATATCTCTTTCCAAAGTTGCTCCAATTCAGTATTAATTCCTGAAATTACTGTTTTCAATGTTAGACTACAACTTGCATGTACTAATCATCATCTTTTAGTATTTGTGCAATACCAGACAGCCTTCAATCATACAGTATCGATAATTGATTTTCTTTTCTATTGAGTTTCTTAAAGGCATACACTTTCTTTCTCTTTTTTGTTATTGTCTTACAGGAAAATGTGAACTTCCGGGTTCAGTTTGGAAAATATTGCTTTTTTTTATTCGTATCTCTTCCCTTAGTTCTAGCAGATAAAGTAATGAAAGTAAAAAAAAAATACCAGTAAAATACAATAATGTTGTTAACTGTGATGAGATTTATAACAACTTTTGTTATTTTAAGGTTTTTGGCAAATATATTTCAGGATATTGTTAGGGTGAACGTATTTCTTTTATTATAATATTAGTAAAAAGTGAAGAATTAAAATAAACATTTCTAATACTTGTTATTATAAAATTAAAGTTCAGAGTCCACCGACAGGAATCACAAAAGAACAAATTTAAAAACTTAAAAATCATTCCTTGAGAACGATATTAAAGATATCAGCAGCTTCAACAAAATCGAATGTTACCCGAGTTAATTATATTTCATTAATAAATCTGCTTTCAAGAATTCTTAAGGTGATACTGATAAGTGATTGGAAATTGCTTTGAGCCCTTCTTGCAATAAGTGAGAGAAATAAAGATGATTTGTATTTCAATAAATTCCCATAAATTTACGATCCTTATCTTTCTCCCGTTATTTACACTTAATTCAGAAATTAGAAATCGAATGACGCTTTTCTCCTCCCATTAACGTTTCTCTGATGGTTAATTATTTCTTCATTATACTGTGCTCGAATTCAGAAGGGGTCAGGAATAGCCAGCTCATCGCATTTCAATTTCAGCTACCACCTACACACAGCGCAGTCTTGCCGATCAAGTTAAACTTGTTGCCCCTAAATCGTGCACTTTTAAGTCCCAGGTCAGTGTTTCTTAGCCGCTATCTGCTTCCTTCCATAGAATCCATTAAAATTCTTGCCATCTGCCAGGCATTACTGTAAATAATGAGGATCCCTGAAGAGGCATCAGTCCAAGGGTGGACAGCTGCTTTACCGAACCCTATCGTTCCCACCTCCTACAAACGTTCGAGGGCGTTGTAATGTTGACATATAAATAGGCTTCGCTGGTTTGGGATGCATCGTTAATATCGTGTCTCGTTTGTTTTATTACAAGTTTCGAAAAGAAAAACTTTCCAGAAGAGTGATCAGACAGGAAAGTGCGCGGTTTTTACTGATTTTTTTGCAAGTTATTGTTATCTTAAACGGTTCGTGTAATTTTCAGGAACTAGGAAAAGGTAAACCTACTCAAGACATTAGCAATTCCGTCAATTAGTGTTCAGGAAATTCCCTGAATGTTAGCGATATGATTTATCGAGATCTCATATAAATAAATAAATAAATACATTTTAAAATGAATAATGTTGAGACAAATACAACATTTTTACTGTCGCAAAAACAATGTTCTCTAAATGAAGAAGAATTTCAAGCGATGAAAATGAAACTAAATGGAAGTAAATGAAAAATAAGATATTTAAACCCCTTTCGTTCAATTTGGCTAAATCTTTTCATAAATATATTTCATAATTTTTTTTCTTTAACTTATCGTATCATAAAAAAAGTATTATATATATATATAGATATTTGATGAATTTCCTATCCAGTTTCATTGAATAACAAAAATGAAGTGATTATGTCCATTAAAATATAAATTGTTAAAAGTTGTGAAAATAATATTTGGCAAGTTATGAGTTTTGGCTACTGCGATCCTGAGAAATTTCAATTTAGGAAATATTAGAATGAGACTGTTGTAGAGTGTGAGTTTCCTTCTTCACCTGTGTCTTTGCTGCGTCTCTCATTTATTTGTTTGTCTTTGACAGTTTCGGATAGATTATTTCTTATTTGCTTTAAGAATGATGGCGTTTCTATTTGTATGAGGCGCACGTTCTGTATCTGACACCACCATAGCTTCCAAACCAATCGATAAGAATTCCTTTTTTTTTCTTTACTTGGATATATTCTCTCCTCTCATATACGTTGTGTTCAATTAGAGGAAGCAGAAGATACAAAGTAGGAGAAACATTAACCTCAGGAATCAAATTCTGGCTTAAGTCAAAAAGTAAGGCTTACTGCTATAATCTGCCGATGAGGATTTTCTGTCTGGCGTTGGATTCAATCTATCACTGAGAACCATTTTTTTTAGTGTATATTACATAAGTATTCGATTTTAAAGTCAATAGTCTAAAAAGTCAGCTTTTAACTGGGTTAAATTAACATATTTCTAAAGAAAAATGCACTGTTTCGTCAATAACATGTCCTGTTTGCAGTTATCAATTATTAAAAGAATGAATGTGCAAGTTTCAAGATAGAAATAGGACACAAAGAAAAGATGAACAAAAGAAAAGCCAACAGCCAATCAATAAATTCTTACCCATACTCTCATTCCTCAGGAGTTTTGTCAAAACTTAACCACCATGAAATCATCATCCTCCACTGCGGAATGAGGATCTCGCCACCTTTTTTTCCCACTTGTTTAGTCACAAGTTTTTCAGTTAAAAATTACAAAACAAGGATCTTTCCTAAACGTGTCTAAACTAGACATCAGAAAGTGTTTTGAAATTGAACTGGGAAGTAATTTTTTGATGGTATTTAAACCAAAAGCCCTTCAAATGTGGTTTTCATATTTTACGGTAATGTTGTTGTTCTTGTTGAAGACAATAATTTTTTCTCAGCAAATCTCTTGACTTTGTCCAACTCAATATCAAGTGACCCTATTTTGTTTTGTCTTCTTCCATCCCTAAAAATCATTTTAGAATTTCTATTATCTAACATGATTTCTCTTTTTGAACTCATTTCATCATAACAACTTTAATAGCCCATAATATTTCGTTCTTTTTTAATCAATTTTTTAGACTTGACGATTAAAGTTCGTTGTGATAAAGTTCGCTGTCAAAGATAAAACATACTACTAATAATACAGCTGCTGAAAAAAAAATCCTATTTATCGATTTCTTTTCTTTCTGTATTTTTGGGACTTGATTGAATTTAATTTTTATTTACGGATGAATTTGGCGTGATATGTGCAAGTTTTAAATGAGGAATTGTAATTGCTCAGCGTCTTCAACAAGGACAATTATATTATCGTATAATATGAAAACCATATTTGAAGTTTTTATGGTTTAAATATCATCAAAAAAAATATTTCCCAGTCTAATTTTAAAACACTTTCTGAAGTCCAGTGTAAACACATTTAGGAAAGATCCGTGTTTTATAATTTTTCCTGTTTTTATATTTCCTTGTGTCATTCTATAAACATTATTGAGAACGCTTTCAAAAGTGTTACTACCTTACATTCATCCAAATCGGAACAGAATCTCAAAAGTTAACCGTTTCAGTGCTTGTTGCTAAAGATATTATTAATATTCATGCTATTAATAATAGTCGTTCATTGATCACATTTGTTCAACCTGAGGATCGGGAATTCTGCGAAATGGTCATTTAATGATTTGAAAGTAATGGCCTTAGGTGATATCTATCGTTCTTTAAAAAAAAAAACAAGTAGATTCGTTAATAAGTAAGGGCCGGTTTCTCCAAATAGTATTAGCATTAGCTTATGTCGCAACTCTATTGGATTCAATAGCACTTAATCTTATAGGAATAAGCTTACGACTATTTGGAAAAATCGAAGAAAAGGGATTTTTCTTTTCTTCTGTGAAGAAAGAAAGCAATGTTTTTCACTTTCACTAAATGCTGTTTTTGCAGGTCCTGCGGTTGATGACGGGATTCCTAACATCCGTGTGTAATGGAAGACTTACTTTCGTGTAGGCGATGTTATCAAATAACACATTCCCTCGTTCTGATCTAAATCTCTACTTTTCATGTTCCTTTAATGATGCTTCCTAATCCTCTGTTGTTAAGTCCTCTGTTAATCTCAATTTCCTTAAGTTTGGGATAAACTCGGCAAGAATACGGCTCCCCGAAAGAAAGTGAAATCCCCTTTGATGAACGAGCGCATGTGGAGAGCAAGGACAGGAGTATTGAATGTTGCCAATGAAATGTTTCCACTGACCCATTTCAACTGATGAACAAACACTGTCTCTCTCTCTTCCAGTGGACTGAAACCGCCACGGAACCCAATTTGCAAATGACAGCGGCTGCTTAGTGTAATGACTATCGTAAAACTTTTTAACGGTGTTTCCTGTTTCGGTTGCATATGTTTAGACGCTTTCAGTTAGTTATTCTGGAGACGCCCCTGTTAATGATGTCCGCTTTCATCTTGTTAATTAAACAGATTTTAATTATGAATGCATCCTATTCAATCAGAAAGCAATTCTCTATTCGCCGTTTACAAATATAAACATTTATACTCTGCATCATATGAATCCGCGAATGTACGCTAGATATTGAAACAAAGTGAATGGGTATGATTTTACCTGTAATTTTCACTAAATTTCTTTTAAATTTATGGATACCATTGCTATAAGATTAACAGTGATATTCAGTATGCTTTATTTCTACTAATTTACTGTAATGAGGAATAAAGATACGTCAAATGGATTTATTTCGCTATAGTCCATTTCAGATTTGTGTGTTTTCCTATTATTAAGTTACTAAAAGGAATCAGGTTGGCTTTTTTTTTCTACTATGTCAACGCAACAATAAATAGTTCACATTAAAATTTAAGGCAAGGTAACAACAAGAAAGCATGTATCAATGTCACTATTAGACACCTAACAATGATCCATATATCAGTGACGAAGTATATTCATTACTGCGCAACATAAAGCAATCCTAGTAAGGTTTTGTGTAAGCTGCAAACGTGAAATAAAAATCATCAAGATTAGTTTGCAGTAGGGAAAACATAAAAAAATATAATTCAGTTAGACATTATTAATAAAAATATGCTCAACTTTACTAGTCCTGACATATAAATAAAAACAATTAAAGAAATTATACTATTTCTTCTCAGCAGTTTATGAAGAAATCGATAACTATAACAAGATACAGTGGAAGCGCAATCACGGGTCAAAGTAAAAAAAAAAATCTACCAGACTGTCATTTAAAAATATATATATTTATATATATTTACTAAATACTGTTTATTTATTTATTTATTTGTGTACTAACTCGACTTTTAGGCATCGTCCATTAATCACGTGAGGCTCGAAAGGGGGGGGGGGATAGAAAAAAGAACGAAGGATTGGAAGGGGGGGGGGGGGGTGTAGTGAGATATCACGTGTATTTATTTTTTCGTTGAACGCGCGATTTCTAAACCGAAACAATCTGCAACATTAATGTCTGTCTGGACATTTTTATCACGGTGCTTAATTTTCCAGAATTAAATTAGATTATACCTGTATTTAAAGATAAAATTCTGAAAATTTTTAAGATACTTTGTAACAAAAAAAATACACGTGATTTTGGGTAGGGGGGTAGTCTAAAACCTCACCACGTATCACCAGGGGGAAAGGGGGGGTTAAAAAGTTGCTAAAAAACATCACGTGATTAATGGATGACCCCATATCTTAAGGTCAATTTGTTAAACCCATATCTTAAATTTAAAGCAATAAAAACCTTGGTACAAATGTTAATCATAATACTTGTTACGTAGGATACAACATGTTACGTAATTATAACAGATAATTAAACAAACATTAATTAAAATGTTTGTGAATAAAAGTAAGTAGGGATTTCAGAAGGTCTGAAACTTTACATCCCTTTTACCTTCATGGTCACTTAATAGAGATAGGACCGTGACCCTTCAAACTACTTTAGAAATCGGTTAAGAGTTACATCTGCCAGTAAACTGTACCAGTCAGACTCTCCTGTGACCCCAGGTGCAGCAACACCTGTTGCACAGCTGATTGGTATGCCAATAGATGTAAAATAAACTTTCTACTTTAAATTTAAGTTATTTGAATGGAAATAACTTGAAAAAGAGAAAAGAAAGTGGGATCTGGGAAAGATGAGGAATGTTTCAGTTTTTGGTTTGTATGTATGTTTTTTTATTTCCAAAAACATTTCCTGCAACTCTGTCCAAACTTGGACATTTTCAAATAATCTAAGGTGATTAGATACTATTAAGATTAAGAAAATACTGAATATTTATCTGCTTGTTTAATTCCTTTATAAAGATAGCAATGACAGTAAATAATGTTAGACAAGGAAGTAAAAAACTGAATTTGTTTTCTCAGCTGCGCCAAATAACATCAGCAAGTTCTGATAATCCATTCATTTGTTTGAAATTGGAGACTAAGTAGATAAAAACACTGCTTTTCTTGGAAGGTTATGCTTTAATCTACTGCTCTAAAGTACGTAGTTTTAAGAATAATGTTTATAAATCAATTATCTGTCATATTCATATTTAAGCACTTGACTAAATCGCCAAGGAACGACTGTGGATTGTGAAGTTTTATCATTAAAGAAATAGCTTCATTTCATTTATTTTGTTGAGCATCTTGAACAAAATTCTTAGTTAAGTGAATCTATTTTTAATTTGAATACATATTTTGTAGCTACAACAATAAAATCAACTTAGAGCATCGTGCTTTTTGTGTAAGCTACAAAAATTCTGCTCAAGTTAGAATGTTATATTTTATTTACAGATAATATAAATATTGTAATGACTAGATTGATAAAATAAGGAGGTAATATCTTAAAGGTTACAAATAATTCCTTGTATCCTTTCACAATTCATTGGTTGAACTTTTCTATTAATTAATGTAATTTATATATTACAAATGCCCGGGCTCTTAGATTAATCATCTTTCTTTAGACCAACAACGAGGGGCGAGATAGGATGCCTTTAACCGACGAAGCGTTGCCCAGGGTATGCCATAGGGGGCAGCACCCGTAGGAACGGACAGAAGGAGAAACAGAAGAAGAAAGCAACATCCATGCCACGACCGGAATTCGAACCCAGATACCGGCACATTGGCCGCAACGGCAGACCGCCGTCTAGACCGCACAGCAACGCCGGCACGGCATATAAATTATATTAACAATTCGGAATTACAATTCATAATTGTAATTAAGACAGTTCTTCCAGACAGATTTTCTGGAATAACTGGAAACAATTACTAAATGCATGCTTTCATTATTATAACCTATTTATGTAAAAAAAAGTAAGAAATTTATAAAGGCTGTACCAGCCCACCTACCATCTAGAAGATTACTGCTTATTCGCAAGGAGTACTTGGTGAAACATTGTTCTGTAAGTTACAAAGCTGCATCAACAAACTATGATTTTTTAAAAATTAGATTTTTGAAAATTCACAATTACAAATTTCGACAGTAGCACCATTACATTACAAACTTCTCTCCAATGCTATTTCTTCTTAATTACATGGATCGGTTACCAGTCTCAGCCATTTTTTTTTTTTTTCCCCTACTAAGTTATAACCAGTAGATCTTTCGATAATTCTCTTTTAATTCCCAATAGTGTTTGAACATTTCCAAAGATCAAACATATTTGCATGTTAAGTTTCCTGCTTGTATATACAGTTGAGCCCCGATTATCCGCGGGATTGGGTGGCAAGGGCTTCGCGGATAACGGAAATCGCGGATAACCCGAAAAAAGACTAAAAATGAGGTGTAAACACTAAAAAAAAATATTTCACCATTAAAAACTACGTTTTATTCATTATTACTATTATTATTACTATTAAAACTACGTTTTATTGTACAAAAAACATAATATGTAAAACTTTTAAAAACGCAGAAACCTTTGCTCTACGTTTGAATCCACAAATTCCGAGAAGGCCTATAGGATTACGATGCACAATAAACATGTCAGTAATTTTCGACCTTCGCACTGTAGGGCCTATTGTATTTTCCCTGTTGTTGGCTTGGATTAAAATTGTTTTTTTTGAGGTTCGTAATTAAAAAAAAATTTCGCGGCACTCGCGGATAATCGGGGCTCTACTGCAGTAATTAATATAGATATCCAACATAAGAATGGGATGGAATGGTATTTTTTTATATCAATGGAGTTGTGTGTTTTGTTTCTAAGAATAATAGAATTTTAAAAAATTATAATAATAATAATCAAATAGTAATGCCATAAAAAAAAGCTGTTTTTTTACAGATATATTTGTTTAATTCCTAATTTCTTATGTTAGAATATTTCAAGTTATATGGATCAAGTGTCCTCATGCCGAAAGCATCTGAACCCGTCCTTCGTATACTATAACTTGTATATATATAGGTGAACATAAGTAACTTGTAAATTTCCAATTCCAAAAACCCATTCTTTTTCTAAACATATGAAATTCTACATGCATCTGCAAATCTTGTACTGCAAAATCTTCTTTATAGTTATTTGTAGTTAAACAAAGAATAAAAACATTCTAATGTGCTTTCCTCAAGGAGATTAAAAATGTAGTAGTAATTACAGATTAGAGGAATTCCTTTGAGCCTAAAAGTAGAAAGGCCACATAAAAATAATAGAATAAATAATTGCGTTGCAGAGTTGTTCAGTTGAACTCATTTCGATATTTCAATTAATTTTAATTCACTTGCGATTGCAGGTTGTACTTAAAAGGTAAATCGATACGAAATAGAACTTCAATTTCTATCTACAGTAGTTGCTTCAGCTCTGGTGTTCTAGAATAGTATTTTTGTTTGTTTAGAACGAAATCTTACAAGCGACGTGTAAGCTACATTGATGTTATTGATTTTATTTAAATGTTGATTTGCAAAGGATATCTTTCGGTTATTTATACACACAGTCTGAAATGAGAAAGCACGGCTTTCTAATTACCACTGCTTTTTCATTATTAATTTTTTCATTATAGAGAGTGCTGCGCTGATTAAATGCTTTCGAGCTCAAATATAGACCTATAGATTTTAGGTTTTCATTAGTCTTCATCGTATCGCGTTTTGTTTTCAGCATAAACAGCTTTCTTGGGTCTTCTAATTTTCTTTCAGATTTTTTTTTTTTTTTGAAATGGCTCAAATTCATCACAAGTTTTCAGATTTTATTGTTCTGAATATGTTAACAATGTTTGGTTCAAAGATAAAAATCATTTTCCATTTTGTATGTTTCTTATGTTGAAAAATTTGACAAAGACAGCAGCCAAGGACTCAGCTTTCTCTAATTTTTTTTTCCCAATTATCCTCAACTGAGGCCTTTTTAATAAACTTAGAAAACATTTATCATCAAAAGGTTTGATTGAAAAACAAGAAGAAGGAGGAAAAGAAAACCAAACATTGAAGTCAGAGGAAATTGGAACAACTTCATCAGAATTGTGAAATTGTTTTCAACAAAAGAATGTCAAGGGTTGCAAACTGGTAGTTTTTCACGATAAAAGGAAACAGTAGCAACTTAAAATAGGTCGGGTATTGAGAGAGAAACTAACAGTAAGTAAGCGATTAGAGATTGTAAATTGGGAAAAGCTGTGTATGAGAACTTGCACACTTAGAAAAGAACTCGTATTCTAAATCTTGAATGAAATGAACTGCTTATACAATTAAAACTCAATTAGTTATTGAATGTATTCCCGAAGAAAAAATCCCAATTTACTAAAAAGATTTACTAAAAAGTTTTTTCTTAAAATAGGAATCGCTAAAAAACAATTAGACTTTTGCAGAAAAAGCTTGAACAATTTATCTGGATTGTGAAAGAATATCTCATAAAATATTACCCATTTGTAGAATCACTTCTTGCTCTTCTTTATACTTTCCTGGGAGTGAAATTGATTAAACCAAATTATGTAAGCTTTTGTTGAAATAGATCATTAAAAACAGTAGAGCACGACATTGGTTTTGTTTCCACTGTGTTCTCGGGCAGCCCATTGCTATTAAAATGTACAGTTGACTCGCGATAATCCGACAGTTACGGGACCGAGGGAGTATCGGATTATCAAAAATGTCGGATTACCAAAGGTTGATTTTTTTTAAACTGAATTTTGACTTCTAAGGCAAGAAAATTTAAGTTATGTTTATGTAGTACTGTATGTACTACAGTATGTATATTGTTACAATACATACTGAGTACATATTTTACGGCCATTGAGGATATAAAAAAAAATCATTAGGCATAGTTTTACATAAATGAATACATATGTACGTAATACTAATTTATTTCTGTATTTATGTCTTAAAAAATAAAAATAAAATCACAAGTATATAATGTAAAATATAATTTTATGTCTTAAAATAAAAAATAAAAATACGTACATGTGTATTTACGGCTTAAAAAATCTGTAATCTTTTTTTGTTTCTTCTTACGTAAAGAGTCTGTTATGGCTTTTTCTTGAATATCTTTTAACATTAAAATGTTCTCGTATTCGAGTTCCCTCTCCTCACAGCAACGTATCAAAGTGTTTGCAGCCGACATAAATTCATCGCAAGTAATTGTGCATTTCACCTCCGTGACCGGGTCGGTTTTCGAACCAACCTGCGTCGGACTACCGAGCGTGTCGGACTGTCCGACTGTCAAAAATTAATAATAAACTGATATGGATGTTCTCCTCAATGACTTTTGCTTTCTTTTAACCCCCGACGACCCCTTCCTGAACTTCTGCAGGTTTGTGCACTACTACTTAACAGTCGTTGAAGGCCGCGCGGTTGGCGTCGTCGCTATGACATCGGCCTCTCACCTCTGAGTACCGGATTCGGTTCTCATGTGGGTTTCGTGATGTTGGACGATCCGCGCTGGGCAGGTTTTCTCGGGGTTCTCCCGTTTCCCCTGCAATTCTCCCACCATACTCTCTCAGTCTTTCTCTCCATCTGTCCTTATTTTCCGTGGGTTAGTACAATAGACCTCCTGTCGCAGTGCTTGGCTTCTCTGCCACCTACATTCACTACATAACATAACATAACAGTCGTTGAATGTAATGATTACTAACTAAAAATTAATACAACTGACAATAAATTTCTTTTTCTAAAAAATTAAAAAATTTCAACAAAAATTCTATAAGGATTATTTGAATTTCGAAAATTAAATAAATAAAATATCGTTTTACCGACATATATCTCAATTGTTTTACCTTGTATATTAATATTCAGTGCAAGAAAGAACAAAAATAAGTCTATCAGTATTACTTCTATGGAGCACGTATTCGATCATAACTTTCTTCAAAGATCGAATTTTGAGAATGTAATCAATGATGTAACGATTCGAGTTTAAAGACTTCCCAAAGACACCAAATTTATAGGAAAATTACAGGTTATTGTATTGGAAATAGGAAAAAAAAATCTCTTATACTTAGCGTGTTAGGCCTAACAACATTGATCAAACATCATCTTTTGAAACGCCAGAGATAATTTGAACATATTAACGTAATCAATATTTATTTTTTTCCAGAAGAATAACAATGAAACAAAATCACTTGCAGGAAAAAAATTCAACTTTAATACCAACAAGGAAAACTAATCAATTCTTGGTAATTGTGTAGTCACAAGTTAAAAAAAGAAAAAGGGAATTGACTATTTTGTAGTGAATTATGTTGCAATACCAAATAGTTATTACAGAAGAAACAGCATTTCTCCATTTCCCCGACTGTAAATGAGTTGTAATCAAATCGACCACTGTAATTGACCTGTCGCCCACAAGTTTCAACCAAAAAAACAAATCTATCTGCAGTGTAGACAAAACAAGTTTCTTTCAGAAGTTGCCGGACCTTTAATTGGGAAACGTGAAGTGGATTGTAAAGAACCACTGATGGAAAACTTAAATGGAAACAAGTACCTTGATATCCACAAGGAAAAAGTAGTGGATTAAATAAAGTTGTAGTCCGCGATCTTTTTAAATGTTTTCTTATCAACCTTAACCTAAATAATGTAAAATTACTTCTAATTAGAAAAAAAAGACAGTATTCACAAGATTTCTTACCAGGAAATTTAATATCTTACTTTTGTTTATTTTAGAGACTGATTTTATTAGATAAAGCGGCAGGCGTTTATCTGTTAATTAGCAATATCTAATCTTTCAACTATCAACGAAGAAAAAAAAAATTATGAAAAAAAAACTTGAAACAAGCAAATTATATATTTCTTTTGAAATATCTAATCTACAACTCAAGCTAATATAAATAAAGTTAAAAACCTAAAAAGTATTGTTATTATTATTATTTTCCTTAACGAATGACGTTTCATAATCACTTAACAAAATAATACGAAAAAAAATTATAACAGCACTAATTGATTTCTCTTTAAAAAATCACTGTTATTACTGAATATTCATTTTATATTAATTCCTCAGTCATCTATCATGTGAATATTAATTCATATTTTTATAGTAAGCACAAAACTAAACGACCCTGTACAATTTTCAATCTATCAAACGCTTGGGCGTTCTTAAATGTAAACTACTATTGATTGGTGCGCAAAACTCATTTATTCAAACCATTTAAATTTGAAGTATATTTTCCATCACCGCGTTCTCAGTACACCATTGAGCTTGCGGGTGAGTTACTGTCGCCTAGTATTCCTAGTGGAAACGAGGCCTGCATTGAGTTCACTTAGTATATCTAAACTCCCATTTTCCATCGTTCGGGCAACTGAGTTAGTGGAACATCTTGAACCGGGAACGACCACACTAGTTGGTGGGGGGGGGGTATCATAATCATTCTCAGCAGAGTCGATTCATTATAGATATGCACAATTTTCTACAGCTACCACTATTTTCTCGACCCGGTCGGTCATCTGGACAGGAAGTCGCCTTTTTTTCTCAAACCTCCAGGCCATGGGAAATCCAGCAAGGTATGACTCAAGGGGTCTGACTTCCAGTTTGGGTTACTGAAGGCGTTACACTCATACACATGGAAACTGGAATCTTAATAGGTCGCCATTTCGTACACTACTTCGCTAAAAAAGAAGTTAAAGAGAAGAAAAGAAGCTGTGCCGAGCTGGCATGGTCGAGCGGTCTTGGCGGCGGCCAAGCCGTGTCAACCAATGCGCCAGTTCCTGGGTTCGAATCCCGGCGTGTGGCTTGGATGTTTCTTCCTTCTTCCGTGCTTGTTTCTCTTCCTAGGAGGCAGAAGTCTGACTGTCACCTTCGGGGGCCTCCCAGATAATAATCTGATCGACAGTAAAGCAATAATTTCCCCATCATAGAGTGTTCTATGACCTGTGATCCGAAAATGGATCCGGGGATACGACAACAACAACAACAACAAAAGAAGCTGTATTTATAAAGATAAGATCATCGTATAACAATGAGCTATAAGTATCACTTTTCTTTGCTGAAGCGACTTAATAGACAGAAAGCATGCGTAATTGTTAATCATCCGACAAAGATCTGTAAGAGACCTGAAACAGACTGCAGTTAAGAACTGCATCAAAGGGTAGATTTTAAATCTTTGTAGCTATTCTAGGTAAAGAGAGTTAACATATAGAAGCACGTATGTCCTGAGATTTTAATAATAATGATAATAATAATAATAATAATAAGAAAAACAAGAATTGAAAAATTCATCATTTACTGAAAATTTATTGTAATTACCATTTCCTTGCGAGATTAAAATTAACAATTAAAATAATATTCATACGAAGCAATTTCCCTTTGAATTATTAAAACTAACTATTTGTTACTGACATTCACTGATGGTGAACCATCATTAAATCACTTAACAGAAAATAAGATAATTTTTTTTTTCTAAGATTATCGAAAGATATAAGATTAATTTAAGATCAATCAGTTAACGTCTACGTCAGTTGTAGCATTTTCACAATGGTGGTTAATGTTTGAAGCAATGCCAAACTTATATTGAAAGTATTAATGAAAAGTTAGAAAAATGTCTTTGTCATGCCATTGAAAATTGTTTTCAACAGACTATAAATACGCAGGGATAAAAAAAATCGAAAGAATATAGAAAGGGACAACGATGGAGGATAAAAAGAAATGAAGAACACCCAGAGAAGTTGTAAGGAGTGGAGGTGGAACGTTAGGATCAACTGTCATAACCCCCTTCGACAGGCATTTGGAAAACGCACATACCTTTCAAGTATCATAAACATGTGTGCATATTAGGTCAAGGGATTAAAGAAAATGTTTAAATTTATTGAGATAAAGAATTTCGGAATTGAATTACTTTCATTTCTGCACTTTGAAACACCCTTAGGTATTGATGAATGGTAAATAAATCAACACCAAAGATTTAAATCATCCAAAACTGAAGAGAAAAAAAATCACATCATTTTTTTTCTCCCTCATTTGAGATGGAGAAAGCTTTAAATTTTTTTTTTTTCCGCTTTGCTCACAAACATAGGCAAGAAATTTTTAATATTATTATTTAATAATTTAGTTTAAAAGTTGTTTGTTAAAATAATAGTCTTTTTTTTATTATTATTTAAATTTCAATAGCTCTGTAGATCACAGGCTTAATTTATCTTTAAAGTACAAAATAAATCTATACAATTTTAGTTTTACATTCTTCACCGTAAGTCAAAGTTTAAATTCAAAATCGAGGTAATTAGAAAAAACTGAGCGCATTCTGTTTTATTCTTGACTAATTAATATGCAGTATTTCGTAATTGTTTAGGCTTTTAAAACTTTATAATTTAAGCTAGTGGGAGAGAATCTCAACCATGCTTTTCAATCAACAACTCATCATTGTTGACTTAAACTAGACGTAACTGAATTCGGGGCTATCACTCTGCTCTCGTATCGTCTCCCACTTCAATTAACAGCTTGCCTCGTAGCCCAAAGACTTAGTTTTAAAAATCAAAACTGAAGCTCGCAAAATAAATATATATATATGCCGCGCTGGTGTGGTCGAGCGGTCTCAGGCGTCGGTCTGTCGTGAGATCAATGTGCCAGCGCCCGGGTTCAAATCCCGGTAGCGAGCATGGATGTTTCAAAAATTTCCTTTCCTGTGTTGTAGCCTCTTCTTCACTTTTTCTTCGGTCTGACGTCATTCCTTAATGGCGTCCTGGGGAAGGCCACGGGAAACCACCCCAGTATCTTTCCCTTGTAATTCTAGGGAGTCTGATAGGGGTCCGCCGTCTTGGGAACACTAGCGCTCCCTGGAGCACGGATGCTTCGGCAACGAAGCTCGCACTTCGGTGCGAACCGACCACACAAATATATATATATTGCTAGCTTCAGTTTTAATTTTTGTTAAATAATATATAACAAATTTAACAACAGATAACAGCACAATTTCAGTTACTGCTTTTGAACACAGGCTGTAACTCAACTAGCATCATTAGATGAAAATTTAGAGAAGATTTTTCTTGTCAAAATTACTTTTCTTTGATTGTGAAGCAAATAAACAAACTGTTATTTTATAGAAATTTACAAATTTCTGTAAAGAACTGATGTGAATTCAATAAATTTTAATCAAATTCAAAGCATCCATTAAGAATGAGTATTAACAAAAGTCATAATAATAATGAAATTACTCTATGACATCTAACTTCTACTTTTATTATTATTACTAAATTGTAACTTAATATTCAAATTTTACTTAAATTTAAGTATAGTTGGAAAAAAAAAATAAAGCTAAAATTTACAATCTCATTTAAAAATCATAATTTTTGGTTAAAAAAAAATACTTCAAGATTTAATCAAATACATTTAAGTTTATTTATTTATTTATTTATTTATTTATTTAATGATTCCTTGGTAATAAAAAAAAAAATATATACAGCTGAGTCCTAAGAAAACAAAGCCAATAGTACTTCTCAAAAATGTTAATACAGCTGGAAGATCAAATTCTTAAACACAACTGACCAATCGGAGAGTACCTTTCAAACACGTGATGTGGTATTTGTTTGTCTAACCTTACAACACAGCATATGGAACGCCACCAAAGTATATTTCCATGATATTCGATAAACTTCTAATTCTTTCTTTATTTTTAAAAAATATAAAAGAATGATAGGCGTTTATTCTATCAAATGAGAAGGATAACATGTGTTATTGGCACAGCATGGTTATCGTTGCTCTCGTGCCATTAAATCCAACAGTGTACTAACACATTATAAAAACCAAAAATAAAAAATCTCGCATCAAGTCATCGTTTCATTTTTTTTTTTTTTTAACTTAAAACCTTCCATCTTCTAAGGATTGAAGAAAATTGTCTATTTGTAAACATCCTATGGCAGAGATTCCTAAAGCTTCTCGATTCACGTCGAACTTGGTATCATAATTTTTTTTTTCTTGGGGCCCCTCAGCCAAAAAGAAACCTAACACTTCTGCAATGTAAAGTTCTGTGGTTCCTCGAAAATTTGAAATATGTGTCACAGTTTGGAAACCATTATTCTATGGTGTTTGATTTTTAAGGCAAGACAGCTTTTCTGTGCTCTTTCTGAGTTTTATTTTAGGAATCCCCTAAAATCTACATTCTATTCGCTTGTTACATTTGCTTAGCTCCCTCTGGCTTTACGTTGTATCGAATCAGGTAAAGCGACGGTAGGGATGATTTTTCTTCCAAACTTATAGCTATTACAGGCGTTTTCTATGAGAAACTAATGTCTCGTATATTCCGGAACTGAATTATCATCTTCAAATTTTGGATGACAGTATCGTCAAAGTATAAATGTAACTTTCGATATTCGCAGTTGAATATATTTCATAAATTCTGTTACCAGTTTCAAATATTACTTTAATTCTTGGATATCAAAGTGTAAACTCCACAATGCCAGCGGAACATCTATTTTAAAATCTCCAAATGTTAAAGCGTTGTAATACATTTATATATGTAATATTTATTATTAGAGGCAGTTGATTGCGAGGATCCTAACAAGAAGACCATAGTTTCCATACAACGGATAAATTTATTGTTGAGTTGCAGAAACATAACGCAAAGGTAAATAACGGAAAATACATGATTTCTAGTAAGGAATTTATGAAGTAAATTCATGAATAAATAAAATGAATAAAATGTTTGAAACTTCATGCAGGAAAAGATGATGGAATGACTAATAGACGTAGAGCGATTGTCCCCTTTAATGGCATATATCCATGCTACATATACTCATAAATTTAAAGACCCAAAATCTGTCTTTAATTCTTCGACTTCGGAGACAACAGCAAAAGTAATAATAATTAAACTGACATTTGCCATAATTCGTGCTGTATTTGAATAGACTAGTTTAACATGAAGGATATTGGATACTAATGAGACAGTCACTGATACAATGTCTATCTCCAAATGCTACAAGAATCTGTTACACAATAAATTAGTCTTCTGGAATTTACTTTCCAGAAGATGCTCACCATCATAAATCTATAAAGCACAAAGGATATATGAGTGGATTGTTTTTGACGGAAAAATGAAACGCCTCTTTACTTCATTTTGATTAGAAAACATTAGAAAAATATTTCTAACAACGTAGGATTAATTGAATCTCTTCTTTTATTTTGAGTTTAAATTCAATGTTAACAAAAACAATTGAGAGAAAGAATTAATGTGGACTGCTTATTACTGTTAAGAGAACATTGATAGATTAGAAATTTAGCTTTAACTTGTTTTCAAAGTAGTTTTATTTACAGATGCTTTTCATCCTTCGTTCTGAATTTGGCGCGATTTTCAATCGATGGACCACAGAACTGAAAGGCCGAAGAAAGTTCACAAAACTTTTTCTTTTTAACCCAATAAAAGTTATTTTTGTATTCTGTCAATTAATCTACATGTATTCAGAGAGTCACAAATCAACTGAATAAATAATAATAATAATAATAATAATAATATTGCCTTAGCTGGGGAAACCCATCGTTTGAAACTTTTTCGATTATAATAATAAAACCCAGATTTCCTGGAATCTGGGTTGAATGGATAGATTTATTACGGTGTCAGTTATTTTCATTCGAATTCATACACATAAATGGGATGACATTACAGATTTACGTTACGTATAGCAAAGAGAAACTGTATCGGATGATGCATATCTTAATTTTTTCTTAGTTTCCCAGACTGATATATTTCTTTCAATCAGACATTTTATACAAAGGGAAAACTGTTAAAAATGGCAAAAAATGTTATTTTGATTTGCAGCTATAAACTTAGTGTTTGTATTTCATGCAACAAAAATAGTTTATGTAAGCTTAACTTCGTATTAAAACATTTTAACCTTTCCTTAAAAGAAATTACCTTTTATTTTCATCTTTTAAATACAGTTTCTCAATATTTAAAACAAGAAATCCTGTTTATTTCAATGGAATGTCGTTTAAGCTAACTCTGTAGAAGTGGCAGAAATATCCTCATAACCTACTTAAAAAACAAGAAATAGCGTATGGCAACGGATCTAACTGAGAATTTCAGGTCCCCCTTTAGGTTTAAATAAGCTTTGAAAAATATATTCTGAAAAATGTACAAAACCACACAGAACTAGAAACAGAAATCAACAAGGAACCTTTGATATGAAAAGTAAACAAAAACTGTTTGCACGAGCTAAATAACAATGTTGATGATAGGAAATAACAAAAAGAGATAATGTCCTACATGATGTCATTACAGAGATTTTAGCAGTGATGCAGAGGACGGAAGGAAATTCTTACATCAGTTAGAATGACCTTAAAATAGAAGGCAACAACATTTTGAAACAAAGAAAAAAATAATTTAAAATACTAACGCCTATCTAAACAAAAACGAGGACTAAATGGTTGTAAACATGTTTTATTTTTACGAATGCTTGACATTGAACTGGCAAATATTAAAACTATCTTTCATTATTCGTGCATTTCAAGCATTTTGAGATCGTACGATAATTGATTGACTGATTTATTTTATATATATATATATATATATATATATAATTTACTAACATAAAGATCAAACATTTAGTTCAAATCAATTTTCTCCATAGCTTTTAAATATGTTGTGGGAAAAGCAAACTTTTTTCTTTTGAGAATGAAAAAATGGAAAAGAAAATACACTTTCAAAAACGTTTAATGGTATTGAACAGCTTCGAAATATTATAAGGGACAGTTAATTTCACTTATTGAGAATTTATTTATTGAGATATAAACTTGTAATTGGAAAACAATTCATCTGATTCTCAAGCTATAATTTGGGCTTCAAATCATTAGATATAAAAATTTGTCACCATAAGTGAAACACTGTTTTCACTTGGATAAGAACTGAAAAGGAATACTTACGGATCCACCATAAATTCGCAGAGAGCTTCACCCCCTTCCAGTGGGGGTGACCCCGGGTCATCGTGGGGCGGTGAGTCTTCCGATAACCACATCCGCATGAACGGGGTTTGTTGATCAGATGCTTTTCACTCCGCGGAACCAACATCAATCTAGTGCACAGCCACTGTCCCGAGGACCAAGACGAGTTGTCTGTCCCTGGAGCAGGAGGAGATTCACGCACCCCTCGACTACCCGACCGCCGGTGACCGTGTGGGCGTCGTCATCTCATCCTCTGTATCGGAGCCACTGCCGCCCAACATCGAAAAGGTCCGGGCGACCCACGTGACGTGGAATTCGCAAATGATAATCAGGTTAACGACTAGATCGGTGTAGAGGTAGTCCCGAGGAGCTAATACGTGTACTTGAAAGGCTTCAGGAATTCGATTTGGGGGCGACACTCGCAGCGATACGCTCAGAGGCCACGAGCGGAGCGGGAAAACTGAAAAATAAACAGAAATTTATTTGTAATGCTGAGCTGCAGATTTACGACGTAGTAGTACAAGCATTCGAATAAAATATGCGATGAATCATACAAAGGAAATTCACAACAGCGGGAGAAAAAAGCAGGAGAAAGCAAACGTCATGCTCATACACAACATAGTTTTTTTATCGTGGTTGCTTTTTGTAGGTCACAGATGGCGACGGCCCTAAATGGAATTCACAAACACTTGCCTTCATTTGTATTCGCATGTGATTCAGACAAATTAACAGGAAGCTCTTTGATGGATAACATTCACACATTAGGGTTTTGTTTTCGTGTAGGAGAATTCACAAGGATACGCGCCATGAATGAGGGTGGAGAGGCGTGGCGCGAACACTCAGGGGGCTAAGATACAATTAATCGGGTTGTTAGTTTGTACTGACGGAGACGGATTCGAAGATGTGGAAACGTTAGCGCAGATGGCTGCCAAACCAAATGACGTCTGGCACGCATATGGGGACAGTTTCCTCCCCCTCTTCCAGCCCCGTTTATTCCGTTTTTCGGTGGTGCGAAAGATTATGCTCGTCACCAGTGTTGATTCATCAGGTGAATGAGACGCCTCTTAATCATCGCTCGAGCACTTCACTAGTAGTGCGTCTTTCCTCCCTCTAACTCATAACAACAACGTATCGGAGAAAGAAATAGGAATCGTAGTATCTCAAAATTCGTTAAGTTAATCCCAAAGTACCTAATTAATACAAAATGCGTGATTAATGTGCTTACCTCGCAGATGGTGGAGCCACGTTTAGGCCTATCAAATGTAGGACACAGCTGATGCGTTTGTGAATGATTAAAGTGGCTCGGGTAATCGTAAATTAGGGCAGCCCATAAGAACAAGAAGGTTAAATTATATTCAGTAAAGAAGACGTACATCTACCGGGAGAACCGTAATATTTCAAACACATTAAATTCATATCTACGACTGAGTGGCTTCGTAGAGACGCTTTATAAGCCTGATGCCTTGTACTGGAGACGCGAACGAATGAAAACAAATCCATAGACACTCACCTCACGAGAAATAGTATCCAGCTCGTCAGGAAGACGCTGATAGAGCTACGGAGATAGAGTACGAGACGAGCGAAATCTTATCTCAGCGTTGCCCTGTGAAAAGATCACGGTGTATTTCCAATGGATTCTCAAAGCGCGTCCGACGAAAAGCGAAAGCCAGGAACGCTCACTTCCTTTGCTGCACACGCGCGTGGGCACTCCCACTTGCAGCGCGGGGGACGAAGGTTGTGTTGAGAGATCCTCCGACGTAGACAACAAGCCTTTTGCTCTTCTGATGCAGGCGTGCACATACTGCTGGCATTGTTTAGCCTTTCCTGGGTTAAGTTGTATCCTGATCTTATCCTTTCAGGAAGGATAATGATTTTCCTTGCTTTTTAGCACGAGTTTCTTTCGAAAGTTAAAGTCACGTACTCTCAAATTGCTGGTTAGATACTGAAATATGAGGGGAAAAAAATAAATAGAAAAAAAAAAAAAGAATTATGGGGGTGAAGAAGAAAGGAAGCTTCCATTAAGAACAATGTTAACTGAAGAAACAATAATGAGTTACAAATAAAATAATAATTAGGAATTACAAAATAAAATTATAATTAAAATTCATAATTATAGTTATATTTACAAAAAATTGTAATTTCTATTAATAAACATTTTATAAATATTTGTAAAAAAATTGCAATATTATTATTATTACTAATACAAAAAATCTACTATCAAATCTATTTTCAGTAAAATAATAAAAGATATTACCACGAAACAATAAAAAAATTAAAAATAATAGGAAATCGTTAAAAACGGCGGTGAAGGTTCTGAATATAATCTTTAATGTACATGAATAAAACAACTGCAAATATAATAAACTGCAAATACTAGGGGAAAATAAAGGACTATTCGTAAATATGATTTTATTTCTAAGAAACAGTTTTTACAAGCTTGTTTAAATTTCATTGAAAAGAACAGAATAAGAGACATATTATTATTATTATTATTGAATATTACATATATTTTATATTATATTTTTAACTCGTTAAATTTTTAATTAAATAAGAGGCATCTACAATTCTAAGGAATTGAGAGAGAAGGGAAGGCGAAGGTGCAGCCTCTGCTGTAAATGCTTACAATAATCATAAACAAACCCAATATACGGTTCACATGCTTTGTTTCTGTGAGTTACCATTACATGGATAATGTAGCTTCCCGTATTATTAGTCTGAAGAAGTGGCAAATGATATTCGATCAAAATACCGTTAATTCTAGTTTCCCAGTTACAATGATCTTCGCCTTTACTTCAATTTATGATTTCAAATACTATTTCAAAATTACCTTATTTTAAATTTAATGATAGTTTCCTGCACGTGATCTATTACTCATCACAACGTAAAACAAAATTCTTAGGAGCGGATTTAATTTTAAAGTTTTCAATTTCAATTTTTATTTATCCTGAGAAATTGCACTGGTGTTTTAGGAAAAAATTATTGAAAAGCAATAGCAAAATAATCAATAGCAACAGCAAAAACTACTTCTAAATATCAAGTTGTGATCTAAATCTTACGAAAAAAAAATCACATATGTAATGAGATGGTGTTAATTTCATGTAAGATAATTTTAATTTATCTGATGTCTTCGTCCGATTGTTGTAGATTCAGTAAACTGTTTACATACATAAAAAAATCGTTAACACTGAATAAGCCAAAACTTCCATTTTCATCTATCTGTTTAAAAATTCTTCAACGATATTTCGCGGAAAACTATCGTTCCTCTTTTTCGCAAAATAAAAAAACAGATTTTTAAACAGATAGATGAAAATGGAAGGAACATTTGTTTTAATATATAACGAAGAACTTTATTGTAAGCCAAAACTGTTTAATGTCAAAGTGAAACAAAGTAGGATAGCGATTAGTAAGCCAATCAATGCTTCTTACTATGAAAATTTATGTTCTTAAGCTATTTAAATTTTTCTCTCGGAACGCTGTAGGTTCCGATTTTGTATATTTTGTATTTGCAATCTAATGATGGAAGATTATCCCGAAACATGTCATATATATGCTTTTTTGTTGGATTCCTTTTGTGTGTGTAGTCCATTTTTTATTATGTTAAGGAAATACACATGATGAATTTTTACTATCACAACGTCTTCTGATATTGATAAAATTGATATTGCTTTAATTTCCTTACTTACTTTACTATCAATTATATTGCTTTAAAGATATTAAAATATCTTTAGCAACAGCCGCAATTGTTGCGATTATTGATGATTATTGTAATTGTTGTAGAGCTGTAATTGTTGCTCATGCAAAACACGCAATTGTTGCGATTGTTGTCATTGTTGCTAATGATATTTTAATGATACTTGTCCTCAAAAACGAGAATATAAGTCTTCTGATCTTGATCAGAAGTCTAAAATTGTCCTCTTGATTTGTTATCATTTTAGATCATTCTTAGTTTAAGATAAAAGACGTTTACGTAAAAGATAAAAGATTCTATTAGTAGCCTAGTGAGGCGCTGACAATAGTTTCAATTCAAGTAGAAATCAATGAGGTTTTTTTTTTTTTGAACCCTATTAGCTATTGTGTTTCTTGTCAAGCGAAATCCTTTCTTTTTATTCTCTCTCTCTCTTTTTTTTTTTTTCATTGTTTCTTTTTTTTTTTTTAGGAAATGCTGCCAAAAGTTAGAAGAAAAAAAAAATAAAAATAAAAAAAAAAGACAGAGAGAGAGAAGGATTTGGCATTAAAATATCAAATACTGTAATTCTGCCAAGTTTTCTTTCAGACAAAGAGTAAAAAAAAAAAAAGAATAAGAGGAAAAAAATGTCAAATGGCAATAAATACAATTTTTTTTTTCTTTTCTATCTTTTAAAGTTCAGAAACATCTTGGTTTAGAACAATAGCAATTTATTTTTGTTTTGGAACAAGAAAGATTTATAATAGAATACTTGAAATCTGAGTTAATTGAAATAGGATTTTTTTTCTGTAAAGATAAAAATGGTAGAGAGTGTTTCAATAAATCTGAAATTCCAAAATGAAAAGCTATTTTTTTTCTTGAAAAAAATTATTATTATTATTATTATTATATTTACTTGCAAGAATAAAGCCATACACCTGATTAAACAAAAGCACATTTATACAAAATTAAGTTACAACTAGTTTCTCCACCGAGAGATGATATTCTCAAACCCTCTCGGTGGAGAAACTAGTTGTACCTGATTGTATCTGATTGTGTCCGTGGAGGTAGTCTGTTTGGGAGAGAAGGGGACAGCCTGATATTATGTGGTCGATCGTCTCATGCGTAGTGTGGCATTTCCTGCATCTGTCGTCAGGTGCGTTTGCGTCGCGTAGGATGTGTTTCTTGTAGTTGCGTGCGGAGATGACTTGGTTCTGTATCGCGATCATGAACCCTTCGGTCTCCCCAAACAGCTAACCACTCGTCAGTCATCTGTTCACTTATTATTATTTACCTATCCATTAAATCTTCAACGTTTAACTTACTGCATAAAAAAGAAAAGTAATGCATTATTTCTCTGATTTCATACATGCAATCTTTTAAACACGTTAAGTAATCTAATTACATAAATAATATAATTAAGTTGTTACAATTTCCAGGCCTAGGGACTCCGTTCATTATTGTTGGTTTGATTTGCATATCATAGATATT
The DNA here is from genome assembly GCA_023159025.1 of Thereuonema tuberculata. Classification (NCBI taxonomy): domain Eukaryota; kingdom Metazoa; phylum Arthropoda; class Chilopoda; order Scutigeromorpha; family Scutigeridae; genus Thereuonema; species Thereuonema tuberculata. The sequence continues at coordinate 89,332,016 of JAFIDM010012231.1, forward strand.
TATTTATCTATGTGGCTTGATTAGTGATTTTTCCACAAGATGGAAGTTTTATAATACAAAAAATCAGAGAAATTTTAAGTGGAGGCAACTGTATAAAAAAATAAATAAAGTTTATATTCTATTCTTAAGAGAATATTCAGTTGATCTACAAATATTAAAAAGTTAAAGATACCCGAATAGGCCGGACAAGCCTTTGGGGTTACTGGAGGTAAGGCTCCCAGAAAAGTGAACCAACGGGACGAAGTTGGGGCCCGGGGATCAGCCCGACGCCCGCCCGCCTTTAACTCCCGGGAAAGAAACCCGGTATCCATTATACAGAGGGCTGGGTAGGCCCTAGGACTCGTTTGGAGGAGAAAGGAGCATGGAAAAATTCCCGCTCTCCGCCGAGGCCAGGAATCGATCCCTCCACCTCCAACCCGCAACCAAGCGCCCACTCGGCCACCGGGTCCACTGATCGACAAATATATGTAATAAAAAAAAAAAAAAAAAAAACTAAATAGTCAACTAATTGATTGGGCTACATGCATTTCTGCGATTAGTACATTATTCCTGGAATAATAGAATAGCAACTGGGAAGTCTTTTGAGTCAAGTTGAGACCCTGGGACGGTTACGCTCTCATCAGCTAGGGCTACCCAGCAAACAAAAATTCAAAAGGCGTTCAAGGGAAAAAGAAAAATTCTTAAGATGACAAGGGACTGCTCAGAAAATAAAGACAACAAATTAGAAAACAACAATGGATTGTGGAAATTAAGTCCTTGGGCAGCTAATCGCTCAGAAGACATTTCACAGAAGGAAAGAAAAGAATTGGATGCAAAATATGAAGCCATACACCTGAATATGTGAGAAATGATTTATACAATAAATAAATAACATGTATATACGATGTTTCGCCGTCGAGAGATAGCCTCTGCAAGTCACTTGAAGAGGCTGTCTCTCCACGGCGAAACGTCGTGTATACTTGTTTTATAAATCATTTCTCACATATTCAAAATGGCTTCATTTATGCGTCCAATATTACGCAGTACACGTAAAATCATATTTTTT
>JAFIDM010012231.1:89333460-89344177 GCA_023159025.1 Thereuonema tuberculata
AAGGTAATCAAATTTGCCCGGGAAAATTCAATGTCTTGTCCCTCTATATTCCCTTCCATACATTCAACATATCCCGAATTATCGAATAAACATTTGTTTCGTACATTTCTGATTCTTAGCAGTGTAATGAACAAAATTTTATTTAAAAGGGGAGGGGAAGTGGAAACGTTTCTGCTTCTGTCTCTATCCCGGAATCATAAGCCGAAACTTTTTCCTCTTTTCTTAAAAACTAAAAAATATGCTGCGATCTTTCCTAACCCTCATCGGCTTTCCCTGTCTCGACCTTCCGCTAGATCGGAAGATGTGCTGTGAAAAGTTTGGCAATATACAAACATTTCAAAATTTCGAAATTTGATCCCTATGTTTTCAAGGGGAGACTTTTCTATCCCTCACTCTCAATTTCATCCCAACCTTATTCATGTTCTAACGACTTGTCTTTACAAAATATGGCGAAGGAAGTTTTAAAACTCCACAAATGTTTCGACACGTATTTGAAAAAGGGTGGAGAACTTTTTCCCACCCTTTCTCTGTTCTGGAGACCCGCCTTTACTCCACGACCCAAACTTAAATGTGGCCGCCAATTGTCCACAGCATTCGATAGGCTTCTTTATATTCGTCCATTTCATGAAGTAAAACAATGGTGTTACAAACAACACTATTATAAACAGTTAGATTGAAGGACAAAAGGAAAGTTATTTAGGATAAAAATATTATAAAAAAAAGCCTATAAATGCAACATTTATTAAGCAAAAGACAGTAGCCTATATTACTCATATCGTCCTAGGCAACCACTGCTCAAAATTTGGTACCAATGGATCAAAGGATTTCGGAGACTGTAAGGAAAAAAATGAAACAACATTCATTTCTAATGTATATGAGGATTAATAACGCAAGGCCAAGACTCAAACAGTAAATTAATTATTTTTTAAAATTAATAACGATTAATCGTTATTTTGTTCTTAATTTTAATTTTTTAATTTAATTTTTTTTAACTTTTTTTCTTAATTTTTATAATGTATTTAATATTATGTGCGGTATTACGATTTTATTTTCAGTACAAGTGAAGCCTACTATGAAAGATTATATTACTTCCCCAGTGCCATGATACGTAAAGCCGGTACCGCCTCCATCCTACGTTACAAAATATTATAATCTAGGATGAAGGAGGTTGTCAAATGCGCATTTCAACGGAAATTACTTTTGATAAGAAGTTTATAACGAAAAATTAAGACATTCAATCTATAAATGATCCAAAATTAAAGCTAATAAATATTTAATTAAAAAAAAATAAGAAATAAGAAAAATCGTTAGGGGACACGGACAAATCTCTAGACTGATTTGATTGGAAGAATCTCATTTTCTGTGGAAAGAAGGCTAAGAAGTGCCTAAGACAAGAGGTCTATTTGCTCAATGTAATTCCTCAATTGGTTTTTGCATATAATGGAGAAACTTACACAATTCTACGAAATTCCATTGAAACATTTAACTATTTTTACGTTCAGTTGTTGCGTAGTCGGGACTGAATGTACAGCGATGGAGATTGTGGAAGGGTTGGGGATAGAGTTCGAAATAATCGTGTTCAGATTTGTCGTGTTGGACAATAATGGACTTACGAGGTATTAAATTCTGGACATCAGGTCAGATATTTTAGGTGCGAACTTCCGGAATCGTTTCCTGAGAAATCATAGAGGATTAGGAGATTAAAAACAATGTTGGAACACAAAGAAACAACGAATCAAAAAAAAGTAATGTAAAATGTAAAAAAAAAGTCGTTTTAGGGGGATGTGCGTATAAATAAAGAAACAGGTAAACAAAGAAGAAAAACATTAAAATGGAATAGTCTTTCTTAATTATGGCCCCACTTCTAAAATATGAACATGATTATTTATCTCTCCAACCTAAAAAAAAGAATTGTTTATAATAATAGACTTTACAGCCGTGCTGGCGTGGCCGTGCGGTTTAGCCGGCGGGCTGCCGTTGTGGCCGATGCGCCAGTACCCGGGTTCGAATCCCGGTGGTGGCATGGCTGTTTCTTTCTTCTTCTGTGTTTCGTCCGTTTCCCACCTGGGACTTACTATCTCAGGGTTATCCTGGACGGGATATAATTCTCGTCCCCCCCTTTCTTGAATTTCACTAGCCTCGCCCTGACGTTGTCAGGTTGAGCTAGTTACGTGGTCCCTAGTTGGCCAAATTCGATAAAATAGACTTTACAAATATTAGACCAAAAATATAATACGATGCGATTATTTAAAAAAAAAAAACAGCAACAGATGTTCCATTCAAAAACTTTGTTCATTTCGACTGTCAATGAAAATTTATCTTTCTAAGACCGAACATAGAGAGGCAGATAATTAACATCCTCTTAACTTCTTATCTATTCGACGGATTTACACCAAAATCATTAAGAAATATATTCCTAAAATTTCAGTTTATGGATGTGTCGTTTTTCAATGATAGCCAGGGTTGTATTTTAAGGATTGAGTCCATACATATTTGTATAATATGTACTAAAATGAAAAAGGATATTTCTTATAATAACTAACTGTAAAATTTCAGATTTATATGTTTTGAGTAAACGGAGAGACATGCATATTTCGAAACTTCTTGTTTTAACCCTTTTTTTCTTTCCAATGCAAATTAAAGTATGATAACAGCGACCAAATCTATAACAGTATCGTTATATTTACAAATTAAAAAAAGGGTTATTGCTAAAGCGTAATCTGTATTTTAAAATCATTCACTTGAATGAACTTACAAAGTCAAAACGAGCAAATCAAGTCAGATTAACATTAACCAAAGATTAATCTAAGATTCAGATGCTCTTTTGTCCTTGAAATTCGAAGTGGCAGAGATTTTTCAGATAAAATATTCTGCTAATAAGTGAAACAGTTGGCAATTGACTAAACAAATTCTTCTGAACAAAGAATTTAAGTTCCAAGATTATTTTAAGAAAATATCTACCATCTCAAATGTGGCTGAAACCAATCTCTTAGGTTAGTGTCTTAAATTACTCCACCAGTAGATGCTTTACAAAGAAAATATAATCCGGGGAAACACTATGACTTCCTAACTGTGCGGATAATTTACTGCGGGTCATTTGTTCCAGGGAAAAACTGGTTGCAATGATCTTTCGGTGGAACCACGGTTCTGGCGGCGCTGAGGGTTTAGACTGCGCGGAGACCTTCGTGGTAATAAAATATCGAACCAGTTTCTCCCAATTGAAATAAAAGAACCTGAGAGATTTCATGAGAAAACACTGAAGGAGCAACATTCGAAATAATTTCCAAGAGCAGAAGGTAAAATGGTTTAAAATGAAGTAAATTTAGAAGAAAAAGAAAATGCTTTTATATAAACACTGAATCCTACAATGAATAGGAATAATAAAATATAATACACGAATGTAATTGGAAACCATAAAACAATGTTTCTTTGTTTTTCTAGAATGGAGTATGGTCAGCACAACTCTCCGCAATTCAAGGAGTCATTTCGAGAGCTTCGCAAACACATAAAACATCTCAACAAACATTCTTTTTTTTTTTTTAATATATAAAGCCAAATATTTTTTCTTCTGCTCTTTCACAGCTTTAAACAAGATTTCCGAAATTGATTCTTTTTTCTCCACCTGAATTACCAGTTGGAATATTACAGTTATTTGGAATACTAATTGCAGCATACTAATTCGTAAATATTCAAATATCTTTACTTCTATCAAAGTATTTTTAAGGGAGGCCTCAGTCTACAAACCTGCTGGAATGCAATCATTTTTCGAAAAGTCGAATTCCCACAAATTTCAAAGATTTCTTGCAAGAATTTGTTCCAATTCCAAGGTCATAAGAATTAGGAGATAGACGAGGATGATTCATTTTAAGAAAAAACATGACACAGCTGTAAATTATCAAGATTAAAACTGACAAGACAGTTTTCGAATTGCATTGAGATACTTTCAATTTTTCCCGAAATTTCTGAATTTATAAGGTTACTTAATTAAAAAAAAAAATAGAAATAAGAAAAACTTACTTTAATTCTATCTTAAATTCTGTACTAATATCAATATTTACTTAACATTTTTCGTCACTAATTTATGTGTCTTCTTTTGAACAATAATTAAAAAAAAAAATCTGGCCCCATTTGCAATTACTTCGGAGTTCAAATAAACATAACTAAGCACATTTTATAAACAATTGTTAGTTAATTAATATCCAACACGAACCACATTACATAATTTTATCGTTTTTCGGCAATGAGACAGGTCCATATTCTATGGAATTCAGTAGAACTCCCAGAACCGTCTGGGAAAAATACTGAGGTGGTTTTCCGGGGCCTTCCTCAGGAAACCATTATAGCAAGGCTTCAGACCGAAAAGAAAGTGAAGAAGAGGCTGACAAACACAGGAAAGAAAATTGAAACAGCCAAGCCACGTCCGGGAATCGAACCCGGGTGCTGACACAATGCCCGCACGGCAGACCGCCGGCACGGCATCTGAGAAATACAGTTCAAAAATTTAGTTTTTGTTTCACCTTTATTTATTGTAAGAAAAATTTAATGACTGTACCTATTAGTAACTTTTGCTCTCAAGAAATATTTATGAGCTATGATAATCTTAGGATATAAAAGACAAAACCCACTGACTAACTGACTCACTCGGGGGGAAGAACTTTATTGAAGGTTATGCATATCTCGGTACGCATTGTATGCATACTGAGTTGGAAACATGAAATTTTATATGAGTGTTCTTTGTAAAATAGAAAAGATACTTATTTGACGAATTTTCGGTATAGGGATGTAAACGGAGTGGAGGTCAATTTTCTTTAAGGGTATCTTAGAAACTGTTTAAGCTAGAAACATGAATTCACTCTTCTTAAAAGTTAAGTAAGACATGTTCAATGGTTTGTTTGTTTGTTTGTTTTTTTTTTCAAAAAAAAAAAATACCCGAAGGGTGAACGGAATGAGGAAACGAATATCTCGGAAACCGCTTCAGCTAGAAACGTTAAGCTCGGGAAGATAACTGTTTTTACAAAATAAAGAATGCCGAAGGGTGAACAGAGAGGGGGAAATTTTCTTGAAGAGTACGCGCATCTTGGAAACTGCATAAGCTAGAAACGTAAAACTCGGGAAACATCCTCTTTTTACAAAATGAAGAAATATATGTTCAAATGTTTTTCGAAAAAAGAAAATACCTGAAAGATGAACAGAGGGGGTTTCTACAATAAAGTAAATGATTTTTGAAGTAGATTGGTAATTTTTTACCAACTGGGAAAGGTTGGAAGTGATCTCAGAATTACAATTTCTTTCTTCTCATCATAATTCCTTTTTTAACCCGCGCGAAGCACTTGCTAGTACTTTATAAAGCTGTGTTTAAGAATTATATTTACATTTAATGTATGGCTACATTCAACTCCTTAATTTAATACAACAAAACCATATTTTGATGATAATGCAAATCAAATATGGTTATTACAAAACATATTATTAAAATTAAAATTTATATAGTTTTACTACCATCGCTTTCTTAAAACCTATTTTCTTTGCAGTAGACATTAAGGGCTGCTCATTTCACGATGCTACGTTTTAATATAGTGTAATGAAATCGACGATTTTTTTTTCACTAAATATACAATTACATCAAACAATTTAATATAAAATAAACACTTCAATTGTTTTTTAATGTTTGAAAGACAGAGTTTTATTCTTATTGTTGCGTTATTAACTTTTTTATTTTGGTTGAGTTGAATAGCAATGTTAATTTGAGATATTAACAAGCTAATGTTTTAATATTCTGGTGGTACAATAAACCATTATTCTACTTAAGTCTTAAGAATGATTTGGCACCAGACAAGAGCGCGTAGCCGTGAATGCGCAAATGGCAGCATGACTAATCTTATTTCCTTGTAGTACCAGCTGCTGTACTATAGTTTATGACTAATCTTATTTACTATAGTATCATCATAAAAATAATAATTTTAGCTATTATTATTCTTAGGGTGTTTTATTTTATTTATTCGTTTATATTTCTAGGAAAAAAAATGTTAAAAAAGTACACCTATTATTAAGTAACCTACGTTTAATAAGATAGAATCACTCAAGAAATGTCAATTTATCCAAATATCTCTTTATTCTTTACGGTTTAGTGATATACAATGAAATGTTTCCGTCCTCGAAAAGTATTTGGATCAGGAAGGTAATGCTGTATTCATAAATAGAAAATTTTGTCTTTCTTGTTTCCTGTCGTGAGTTCTCATTGAATAAACAAAGGATGCAATTGCTATTCAGAAAGCCTAACAAATAATCCATAATGTTCGGCAACTGAAAACCAGAATAATAGCACATTTTTAAATGAAAAATATATGTTATTTATTTTAATTTTCGCTCATTTACGATTTTCCTAATACTGTGAGTCAGATTCCCTTTGCATCATCACGTGGCCAACAATGATATTGAGGTATGGTTTTCCAATTAGTTGACGCAACAATGAATACGACAATGAAATAACGCTGTGCTATTAAAGTCATTGCAATGATGATAGAATAACAGGAAAGCAAACATCAGTGTCGTTGTTACCCATGTAAATCTAAAACGGACTGGAAAAAAAAGAGAAAGAAATTTCTCGCTTGGTTAAAAGTCGCAGATATTATGCCAATGTTAATATTTAAACTAATGCAGACAACTTTTAAAAATAGAAAACGTTGTTTTCAAAACATAAATGCTGATTATCAAAGAGGAAAATAATAATAATAATAATAATAATAATAATAATAATAATAATAATAAGACCGAAGGGTTCATGATCGCAATACAGGACCAAGTCATCTCCACACGCAACTACAAGAAACACATTCTACACGATGCAAACACACATGACGACAAATGCAGGAAATGCCACACTACGCATGAGACGATCGACCACGTAATATCAGGCTGTCCCCTTCTCTCTCAAACAGACTACCTCCACCGACACAATCAGGTAGCGTCGATCGTTCATCAACAACTAGCACACAAACATTCACTTATTAGGAGCACGGTCCCGTACTACAAGTACATACCACAAAGCGTATTAGAGTCACCCTCATATAAACTATACTGGGACCGCCCCATTCACACAGACAAAACCATACATCACAACAGACCAGACATCACACTTGTTGATAAGGTCAACAAACAGACCTATCTAATTGATATTGCAGTGCCTATCAGCAAGAACATGCAGAAAACTCACGCAGACAAGATCAGTAAATACACTGATCTAGCACACGAGCTCCAGAAGCAGTGGAGGCAGGATCGAGTACTTGTTGTACCCATCGTTCTGTCTGCCACTGGTCTGGTGCCTCACACATTGCACCACAGTCTCAGCACACTAGGACTTCACAAAAACACTTATGCACAACTGCAGAAGGCTGTGGTACTCAACACTACACGCATAGTTAGGAAATTTATGGACACAAGCACACATCCCTAATCATTCTTGCACACATCTTTACACTTGGCAGTATGTGCTTTGGTCCTTGACCCGCCATATTGTTTTTGCTGGGGAAACCCAAGGTTTGAAACATACAAACATAATAATAATAAGGATGACACACATCTCACCCCCCTGGAACTTGAAAACCCCTATCCAACATTCACACCCCGACACCCACACTCAGCAGCTGCGCGAATCAAGTAACTCCATCGTAAGGAACTTTACTCCATGAGTGTAGTCCTTCCATTGAAGTCTTGGTCTTTAGTCCGAGCTGATTATGGAACAACAGGTTTGAATACAATAGGTGCTGATAGTGTTGACTGGCTTTAATGATTGCCTTTAATTTTTATAACTAAATAATTATAATTACTATGCTTAATCTCTGTTCTAATCTATGTGTATGAAATTGAAATGTGTAAAGATAGATTTTAATTTCATTTGTAGCAAGTTGATTACAATGAATTTCATAAGGTAGGCAATGCTAATAATATTTTACACTACTTTCTAATTTTCCCTCATTTTTATCCGTTGGGATGAATTCCTAGTTGTCTGTTTTCAGACCAATTCTCCCTCTAAAACATATACAAATTTCAGCTTTCTAGGTCATCAGTAAAATTAAAAAAACAAAACAAACAAAAAAAAAAAAACCTACCTGAATGATGTATCCTAATAGACTGATAGGCGGTAACTATATTCCACGCAATGTAGAATTGTATATATTATAATTCACTAAGCACTTTCTTGTATACTGTGTCATTTAAAAATAACAATCTTGTAACAAAATATAAATATACATTTTGCATGTCGTAATGTGCTTGTAGATTATGATCAACGGATTCATTAAAAAAAAAGAGCGTTTTATTTAATTAGATTAAAATAATAGCACATTAATGGACATAGACTACATACTGTACAGTATATACAGTATGTACTATGTAGTATATAATCCTATACATTATTCAGTAATGGCAAGAAAATTGCATCGTATGTGAGATATATCAAAATTAGGTCAACAGATGTGCAAAGTATTATGTATTTATAATGGTGTCATATTTAGTACAGAGAATAAAATATAGAACTGCAATGCAATACTACAGACAATATTACATTGTGCTGAAATACGTGTAATTTCACACCACAGGTTTACCTATACTGTTAAGGAGCACTGTTGCATAATTTCACAGATCTGGAAGCCAAAAAAAAAAAAAGATTCTTAACGTAGATAGACAATTGTTCATATTATGTTTTTGCACCGTTCCGGCATGGAGTGGATGAGCTTCTTCAAATATTCTGTACCAAGCTTATGATACCAAACTCTTATAATATACTTTTCAGTTGTTAAGTGTTAGGCCTCCTCTGCAATTTTCTTGGCAATTGCAGCTCTCCAACAGGTAGATCAATAGGCTATTGTTATCTGGCCAACTTAGGCATCTGACGTTGATCTCTTTCAGGAAATTTTTGAGTTAAGCGCAAATATATATTGTAAATGACAATAATGCTAAAAAACCGTATAAACATGACAAATGAACATTTATTCATCTTCCTGGCGGGTTCACATGGCACAGAATCATCCTAGAAGATGCAGGATTCAATGTCACCAAATTACCTAGGCAGATATGATGCTTTTGTAGCACTCTGTATTTACAAACCCATTCGTAGAGGTAGTCTGCCGACATCTTTACTGGATACGGATCCCCACACCATTTGACTCACCAGAAACTTTACTGTTTGCAAAAAGCAATCATTGTGAAAGACCTCGCCTTTTCTTTGTCTAACATAGGATTCCTGTCAGATCCATGCAGAATAAATTCGATTCCTCCGAAAACATAACAGAATCACACATGTGCATTGTGCATTATGAATTGCACAGCCCGCGTCGCATAAGTCGTGAACTCGCTTTACGCCTGACTGCTTTTTCTACTCTACTTTCAGTTCGGAAGAGCTAACTAGTTCTCGCAGGCTGAGATGCTTCAGCATCAGGATAGAATGCTGACCTGATCCGGCTTTTCTTTCCATGTTATCATGTTCGCTCTCCTTTGTAAGAAACCCATAATTGTTGATTGATGACAATCAACTGTTTGCGCTGTTTCAGGTGAGGGTAAACCTTCAGCATTCAAAACAACAATTACTGACTTCTTATGTGGTGTTAAATGTCGAAAACTTTCCAATTTGCTTTAACATGCGAATCATCTTTGTGTGTATTTTTATAATAAAAGAGGATGTAATCATTTTACATTGATGCAGTTGATTTTGTCAGCTAAGGAAACGCATTCTCATGTTCTGATGTCATGGATAATACACTCGTCACTGTTTTTTGCAGTTGTGGAGCACAATGCTACTTAAATTTACAAAATAAACACATAGGATTTTACTAGTGATGCTATTTTCCATGACTTCTATTGAAACCTCTTAAGTAAGCATGCTGATTTTATTTATTTATAATAAAAATAACATAAAATTAAAATAAAAGATGAAATAAACGACTTTCTTGCATCATTAAAAAAAAAAAAAAAAAAATATACTTTTCTCGGATAAAGTAAATGCTTTTTTTCTGCCTCACTGAACTGTCAGTGATACTTTCCTGGATGATGTTTTTTTGTAGCTCATTTTTCACATTCCGTTAGTTGTCGAAAGTCGCAGCTTCTCAATGTTGGTTTTTTTTAGATTTGATAAGGTCATGGGTACTGAGACCTTTTAGATCTAATGTACAGATCCTAGAATAGGCCTACTTATAAAAAATTATCACTGGCAGATGGAAGGAGTGAAAGAGAAGGTAAATCAAAGAAACATAGGAAACATCCATGCCGAACGCGGAATTCGAACCCAGATTCAAGCATAACTAGCAAGTCAGTAGGCCACCGCCTCGCTGTGCCTGGAAGGCCTCCCCTGCCGAAGTGATGAGCGAAAAATATACTTTGCAATATTTTCACAAATCGGAAAATCACTGTAATTCAAGTGATTCAGTAGCTTGTTAAACACTGATTGAAAGTGAGTGGTTTTTGAAACTGATGACGTTTTCGAAAGTTCTCGTTCGCCATCTTGTAACCTAAAATAACCTCATAAAAATCGAAAGGTTCGTGTCTCTCTATTGTTTACAATCTGCTGCAAAATTGTTGAAAACTTAACTATCTGCTAACGTAAGCTAGCTGATGCCAACTGGTTTCTCGCTGTATTTGTAATTAATCGTATATTATTTGTATTTAGGCAACCAAATTCATTTGTTACAGACGATTTTTTTTTTTATTCAGTAAGTTTTATTTA
>JAFIDM010012231.1:89344277-89391453 GCA_023159025.1 Thereuonema tuberculata
TTACTTCAATTTTTTTTTCTATTTTTAGAAAACTTATAATTTTAGAAAATAGAAAATAGAAATAGAAACAGAATATCAAAAATAGAATGTATCTATATTTACCAAACGATTGGAAGAAATAATAAAGGCTCCAAGTAACATTTATTTAGCATTGGAAAGGTGTACGGTCTTGAAAATTAATATAAGGTGCGACCTATCGTACTTGCAAACAAGGGCACTGACTCTGACGGGCATTCGATCAATGTGATGTCTGATGTCATCTTGCGGTTATGTCGTTCCACGCCTGTTCCTGTTGTACTCAGGGATTGGGAGTGCAGGTGTCGAACTTAAGGCCGGACCCCTTCCATTCATGGTTTCAGAAATGAGGGATGTTGATCTTGTAGGTCATTGACAGATATTTATATTGTATTTCTGCAAAACTTAAATTGATTTAGCCCTGCTAAAATGATATATTTGATCAATGGGCAGTTATCAAATTGTCTTCCACAAATAGATTGGTTCCCAAAACATTGCTCTCCAGTATTTGATAATCTACTTTTATCCTTTGACGTGTCTCTTTCACCTACCAATTTATATCTCTCTCCTTACAGAGCAGAACAGTGCTATTATTAATGTATTTAGAAAAGGTATCGAAATTGAAAGATAATCAGAATCGATCCAGGTATCGGTGAAAATACAAAATATTGCTGAAGGTGTTCATGACCAAAGGTTAGGTGAGATTCGAGATCTCTGTTCCATTTCTATCTAATGATTACGAATTGTGCGAAGAAGAACCAGTAATCTGATAGAAGTGTTTGTCGAAGATCCAGTCATTATCGTTTTCCCATTTGGTCGTTGCTTCTAAAAGGTTTTCTAATCTTCGGATACCAGTATTTTTTTTTCTCTTTAAATTACTTGTTTTGAAATTAATATCGATATTTCTGAGTCAAATCAGTATTTAAATATCGGAAGAGATGACTGGGATAGAGATCTTTGTTATTCAACGAAGTATAGTTGTATATTTCAAGGATGTCGATATTAAGATCTCGTTTGGACTACTCAGGGTTTCGATTAATAAGTTCTCTTTTTGAATTATTCTAAGGAAGAATGAGGTTTTTAATAATCAATCACAAAAATGAGTAATTTTTTCATAAACTAAAACAGTTTTCTCCATTCTTGAATCTGTTCACTCACTGTTGTGTCCTAATTATCGTAAATTGCATAACTATTTGAAAGCTTAATCATTTATTCAAAACATCTTCATTTACCCTACTGTCCATTTTGATCTAAGTCTTTAACATTCTTACAGATTCTATTTGTTTCATTCAGGTAGTAACGAATGTTCTTATCGGATTCTAATTTCTTTATTGTTGCTACTGTATAGATTCAAGACAATGAAAACTTCTAGAAAAAGTTTTTTGGAAAGATTTGGATCAAAATTCAAAATTATCGGGTATCTGGCATCTATAGAAATAATATGATTCTCCAGTTACTGTGATACGTTTTGATTCATTAAATATAAGATCGTTTTGCTAAAAGCATTCATAATAAAATTAAGCAAAGATTTTGTTGTAACAATAACTAGGCCATCCCCCGTGTACAGATTGAGATATGTTGAGATGGATATTAGATGAAGTAGAGTTTGGTTCGTAAAGTCTCTGTCTCTCTCTCTCTGCCTGATGTCGTTCGGCGTCTAACCTGTTTCTCTCTTGTGTCTCTTCCGTTGTCTCCTTAGTTCTTGACCGTCTTTTACGTTCGGCTTCATTCTTTCGATCCAAATCTGTCTGTTGTACTCTTTCCAATCGTTTCCTCTCAATATCTTTCACAATATCGTTTATAATTAGTATGTGTGTATGAAAATATATAATCAGCCCGTGCTCTTAAATAACAACCAATATACATTCCTAACCTTATTTCCTTTAACAATTTGGCTTGGTGATTCTTTGAATTTACAGTAAATTGAGTTTACAGTAAATAAGATTAGGAATTTATATTGGTTGTTATTTAAGAGCACGGATGATCCAAGAAGAATCGATTCCAATGAAAGCGGTTATGATTTGTTGAATAATTGAGCAAATATTGTCCTCCCAATGAATGATGGCCGCCCTGTTTTTGTGAGATCTGCGCATGTATCATCGATTAGTCTGGTCAGGCACTTCCGTCTGATTTAATGAAAGGACGCCGCCATTGTGCTAATCGCTTGTTACTTTGCAAAAGAGCATTGTATTTATAAATAATATATATTTATTTATTTATATAAATATTTATTGTTAGCAACTGGTATTGAAATAACGCTAAATAGTCGAGAGAAGTTTTAATTTGGCGTTATCAACATGTCTTTCTCAGTGAAAACAGACTACGTCATCCATTGTGACAGGAAAACATAATTGATCAGCTACCTGAAGGGCTGCGCAGTTCAAACTTCCGCCGGTCAACTTTCATTTTGAGGACAGTAGTGATACGTTATTCCTTTCTAAATGAACTCATTATTTGATAGCGTGCGCCATTGTTAACGAAGAGAATGCAACAGTTTGAAGTTCAACAATGCTCATTTTGCATTTGTCGACTTCCTCGCAACAATGAAAGCACTGAAAGCACTTTTTTCCATTGTTGAGGCACCATTGTGAATATTGGAAATCATAACAATTGCGCCTTTTGCATTTGTCGACTTCCTCGCAACAATGCAAAAGGCAACACCAATTTGTGTCACTGCGCCGAACAGACAGACAGAGAAATAAAAGATTTTAGTATATATAGATTATGTGGTGGATGGGTCAGTTGGATTAAAGAATGTACAATTCGTTGAAGAAATTTGTTCCATCTATTTATGGAACACAACTTCAGCTGTAACACATGAACTGTAAATCTTCTATAATTAGGTTGAAGATATTCATTGCTTTCGTTCTTGTTTTCAATTAGACCTTTCTTCCAAACACTGCTTGACTCATCAACAACTTTGTTAACCGGATTTCAAAGGATCATTTCGGTGAGAAGGAAGATACATAAAACGGAGGCAAATCGTGACTCACCCACAACATAAACAGGCATTCCAGGAACCTGCATCGCTGGCGTCAGAGAAGAAAACTCATTGATAACATCTTCAATTCAACTAAACTCAAAACTTATTGACTACATTTCAGGAATTTACAACACAAAATACATTTAAGTGATCTATTAGGAAGTGCTTCTCATTACTTAAGTCAACATTCATAGAATAACGGAATCACGAATACGTTTAATTTCTTTACTTCATTTGCTTCCTGAATTGCAATTAATAAAGAATATAAGTCGATTTGAAGACTCAGCGAAACTAAATGAGAAAATTATTTATTTTTCACACAAGAAAAACAACAACTTCTTGAAAGAACTTAAAGCCTAAATTTTTGTTAAATATTATCCTTAACTTTCAGTTGGAAAACTATAGAAAAAGAAAAGTCAATTTGTTTACTTTTGTTATATTATTGCTGAGTATAAACAGCAGAAATTTTTCATTTTCTAAAAAAAAAATACATAAATCTAGATTACTTATGTGGATTGTTTAAATTCGATTAATTTTAATCATATAAAAGCATGCAGAATTAGTGGCTTAATATTAGGACTTTATTGTTTGGGCTTCAATGCTTTTTCATTTGTTTTTTTTTTTGTTTTGTTTTTTCTTATCTTTCCTCACTCTCTGATTTTTCGAGAACAAAGAACCACAAAGAAAAAATTTCAATACAAAAAGTAAGATCGTCTTTTGTCCTTAAATATGCTTGGTAAGTTTCAAGAAGATTCATCCAGTGGTTCCACAGTTATTATGAGGCGTCACACAAACAGAATGCATACAAATAAGCTAAATGATTTGATGAGTATCAATTTCCTTGGAATTTAGGCTTAAGAAATATAAATTAAAAATGTATTTTAAAATACTTCTTAGGCAATACAGTGGTCACTTATTTTTAAAATGACCACTAATATATTTTTAATATACTTTTAACTGATGTTAATCATCTGATAGAATTTTCAAAAACCATTAGGTATTTATAAAGAGAATAATTATTCAATTCGGTACAAGAAAAGAAGGCGTTGATTGGCCAGGATTTCAGCTAACTCCATCTAGTGGAGATCGTCGTAAAGAAGATGTAAACAAAAGCTAACCATTTAACGTTGAGTGAATAATTTCATGAACTTAATTAACACGAACAAAAACATGCACATGTCACTAAAATAGTAAAATATATTAAAAAACGTAATATATTTTAATATTTTAGTGGTATGTGCGTGTTTTTGTTAATTAAGATCATAAGAAGTAAACAAATACACATAAAGAGGTATTCTTTTCATCTTAAGCCTACTATGTAGTCATCTCGGATTTTGTGCTAAGTTGGATGGTTATCAATGAATAATGATAATTAAAAGCATGAAAGTAAATAAAACTTTATTTCGGCGGAAGCGGCGGAGGAAATACAGGTCAAGTGCGGAAACTAATCAAAAACAAAGAAAAAAAAAATAGGTGTACTCTATTAGACCTATCTCTGTTTATGCCCGTGATTATAAATTGTTTCGGTGATGTAACAGAAAATAGGCCTACATCCATATCTAAAAATGTCCATAGAAATCTGAGGCATATTACAGTCTTTAATGTGTTTAAGACATCGTGTAAATTAAGACGTCATTGTAAACTACGATCTCTCTTCTTATCCGGTTGACTCTTACGTAAGAGTAAACCGGGATCAGAAGAGAGATCCTTGAAAATACAGAACGTTTCTTAAACTGAGAAACAGAATGATCTAAATATATAGTTTTAGGTTTGGATATTGGCGGGTTTTCATAGGAAAGTATTTTAATCTTATAAGAATATAAGGCTTTCATGGGACCTCGCAAAAATTGTTTTAGGCCGAATATATAAGGTTGAATTTGAATTACTGAATTAAATTTAATTTTGTTAATGAGTAAAAGAGATTTTGGGCCTTTTTTTTTTGTTTTTTTTGTCAATGACTGTCACCAAGTGTCTTTCATGAAGTATCAAAGAAAAAAAGAACAAGTTAATTAATGCTTGTAGACAGTGCCAAAAGCAAAGCGGACCCATAATAAGCACAATTGTATAAACAAAATAATTAAAAGCAAGAGCATATAAATGCAAGACCGTTCCTTTATGTTTTACAGGCAAGCTGTAACCTAGGGCCGCTAATACAATGCTTAGTGCATCATTTGGGTATATTAAGAATTTATGTAAATATTAACAATGACGTCCTGTTGGCAGTAGTTAGTATTGTTATATATGAAGCATCAGTATTACTGTGTTAATTGTTATCATTATTACTAACACTGCTATGGAAAAAATTGATTTAGGGTCAGGGAGTGGCCCTACGGGTCTGATTTTTTTTTACGTTGTCACCTACTTTTTGATGCTGAACACAATGGTGAAGGTTTCATTCTAATATCTCTAACCATTGGCCGCTACAGAGTGTGATAGACAGACAACACAAAAGCAAGAGCGGTTCCCTATGTTAACTGTAACATGGGAGCTCTAAAAAGAAAAAGACAAACTTTGCGAAATGAAAACGACATTTTTTTTCCCTAGTAATTTTTTAGTCGTGTTTTTTCACTTCCATCTCATGATTAAACAATTGTGAGCATTAATTTTTTTTACTCTGTTCATTTCAGTACCAAACCCAAAGAGTTCTTTTGGAGTAAGCAGAACTATACTTTTCAAATCATATCAATTGATTTTCATGTTATTAATGAGGTAGTCGAGAAAAAGCGAAATAAATAAGACACTTTAATGATTACTAATTTTAAAATATATTTCTAACGTATTTGTGGGAGAGTCGTTGAGATGGAAAAACAACGAATCAAGTTCTGGAACTGAAATGAATTAATTTATTTAATGAAAAACATTGCCTACCAGGTCCATCTAGTTCGGTATGTAGTATATAGCAACAAAATCAAAAACAAACAAAGTCAAATCAGTCAATCTCTACTTTTAAAATATACGTTTTTCAAAATAAAGTAGAATGAGGCAGACTTAGTTAGATCTTAACTTATCAATTTTCTATTTTCTTAAGTAATAGAATCAAAAGAGCTTGTATTCGGGCAGAAATAATTCCTTTAACCTTAATTATTAGTTCTATAATCTTTGAGAAATAAAAAAACCCGTTTCCCAAACTGTATATCAAATTAAAACAAATATGCAGAAAACTGACAAGCAGATTTAAAATAAGTTGAATTTATGCGGAGGAATCTGTGCACTTAGGTAGAAAAAATAAATCATTGGAGTGAAACATTTACATATTGGTGAACAAGATTCCAGTATTTAATCTTACTACTGCTATTTTGATTAAAATTCATTGATTTAGATAATTTTAACTTCAAATTGTCCAAACTAGGAAAAAAAATTTGAATCTGCATTTATACAGAATATTCGTTTAACATTCCATACAGATGATGTCCAAAAAATTCTAATTTACAAATGTAAAGAAATAGTAATTGTTTTTACTGTTTCGTCTAAAAACATTTAGTGTAACTTCCTAAGTCATTAACAAAAGTCATGTATTAGTTTATAGGCCTAATACATGATTACCTTTGTCCATTTCATTCGTCGATTGTAGGTGATGGATACCCTAATATTAAAGAAAAGAACTTATTGAACATTTGTTTTTTACTGTTTAGTTTATAATAAAGATTTTCATTGTTTCTTAAATTAATAATTATTTACTAAAGAACCAAAACTAAATCGAATTTTCATTTTTTTCCCTCTTTCAATAGATTTAGAAGTTAAAAAAAAATCTCTCATCTTTTTTTCTTGTAGCTGGGAATATCTTTTACGCTGTTGTTATTTTTTTTATTGTTTTATCTAAATAGCCTTTTGTCCGTTGGTATTTAGATATAACGTTTCACTTGACATTCCGTTGACTGGTGCTGATAGAATGTCAGTAGCTAAGGAGCTGTACAGTTTTTTCTTCGTCTTTGGGAGGATGAAGACAACTTCATTACTTCTCACAATAAAACCTCGTTAAATTGACATCAGATATTAAGATAGTAAATCACTTTACAAAATTAGTAATGACAGAATAAATAAATAAATTCTAACTCACTAAGTTCTATTTTCATTAGTAGAGGTTTATTTGTGACTGAATAGAAAGACTGGATGAAGTTAAATATAATGTTATAAAAATAATAAAATGAAATACTTTCTTTAAAAGAAGAAATATAATTAGTAAAACTAATATTAATGACTACTGAATTAAATGTTGTTGGGTTTTTTTTTGTTTTTTGTTTTTTATTTAACATTCAATTAACAATATGTTTAAAATATAGTTTTTATGAAAACAAACATGATATTAATAACAAATTTTAAAAAGTTATTGTTGGTATACAAATTTTTGAAATAGCCGTATGTTTAAGGAAGTTGTTTCCAAAGTGTAGCTAAACTTAAGTGTGAGGTTCTCAGCTTTTCTGTATAATTAGTTTTTATTTGTGATGATAACTCGCATTATAAGCAGTATTTTATTACATGATTTGGCTACAATTTTTACAAAAATCAATAGGGAGATCATAGTCAGTAACACTTATTCCTTACAATTTCATCTTTTATGAGATAAATACCGTAATTACTCATTTTTGGCCCCTATTTTTTTTTACCTACTGTAGGGCTGGAACCTCAAATAGTAAGCAGTTGATTTTGAGCTGGAGGAGTCGGAAGTGGTTGGAGATCTTTTCCTTGGTTCTTTCTCCTCCTCTCCACCCTATGTATCAGGTTTCTTTCCTTGTGGTTAGCGGGCATCTGGTTGACCATCCGACCTCAACTAAGTCCCATTGGTCATAGAACGCCAAGACCCTTTTATCCTTCCGCGATCCAAAGGATCACAGAGGCCCTTAGTGGGATATTGTAAATTGCTTTACCCTATTAGATCCTTTGTATAAAACTCCTTCCTTTTAGGTCTTCCTTTTAGTAACCTAAATCTTTGTCACAAATTCTAGGACTTGCGGTTTTGAGCTACGGTTTAAATTCAGTATGCTTTTAAATTGCATTTTAATTTTTTTCTTTTTCCTAATCCTTTCCGATACGTATTAACGGATGTTACATTAAACCGGTACTATCTTTTAAGGAAATGACGTTTTTTTTTAAGAGAGTAAATTTCAGATGTTTAAGTGTCTCTCTGAAATACATTCGACAGCGAGAATTCAATTCAATCCATTGAAAACTCGTAACACGAAAACTCGCAACATGAACTGCTTTACATAGAAATTGCCTAATTCCTTCTCAGCCAATAAAGTCCAAGCAAGTTTATGATCTAATAAATGTTCTGAAAATGATCTTCTAAAATTTGCTTTGTACGCCCACAAATGTAAGAACTAGGCGCTTCACCTTCCTTCATTTCCATCTCTCTAATCCAAATAAGAAGCAAATTACTTATTTCTACAATTAAATCTCTATCTTTATAAATCGACCGGACACTTTAGTTTTTTTGATAGTTTTCTTATTGTTGTGACTGCCTTGGAATAATCTTCCCCATTCATTCGTCCTTAATTCTAACAGCTTTTTTATACTTTTTTAGTTATCTTCTTTTCTTAATTTATGTGATTTTCTTTACGTTGGGAGTCACGAGGTTGTAGTTTTTGGTAAAATTTCTACAAAAATAATCCTTTTAATCCTGCTGAGTGAAAGCGTAGCATAGAATCAAGCTGTGACGTCACTCACGGAACACTTGTTTTTCTTAATACATTTCATTACAGCCAATATTGATTCGCTCGTATCACGAATTTTCGTTACGCGAGCCACTCGTAACATAGGGGTCTATTTGTATACAGATTATATAGATTTCTGATTCGAAGGAACTCAGAAAAAGGTATGTGTAGAAATTAAAAAGTGAAGCCAATGATTATTAGACGGCACAGAAAGATAATGTAAGAGTAACGAATTTTGAATTCTATTTGCGACAGTACTTTCGTTCACAACTTTTAAAAATTGTTGCCAAATAGTAAAAAAGAAAAAAAAAAAAAACAAAAAAAAACTGATCGATGTCTAGTCCTACAAATCTATTGAAACTTTTAAACAACGTTAATGAATAATTCTTCCCCAAAATTTTCAGTTTTATTATTTGACTGTATAGTTAATATTTTGTGCATACTGTTATCAGGATAGCAATATCCAATTTTGAAATTTTCACTTAATATCTCTTCTCTAATAAATGTTGAG
Source organism: Thereuonema tuberculata (assembly GCA_023159025.1). Taxonomy (NCBI): domain Eukaryota; kingdom Metazoa; phylum Arthropoda; class Chilopoda; order Scutigeromorpha; family Scutigeridae; genus Thereuonema; species Thereuonema tuberculata. The sequence goes on from JAFIDM010012231.1 coordinate 89,353,438, forward strand.
AAACAAGTTTTGATATGTTATCAAAACAGGAATTATTAAGAGTTCCCTTAATTACTATTCTAATAAAAAAAACTGTCTATTGATGATCCGAAATACATTTCAAAATAACAAAAAGACAACCTTGAAACTTCTAAACATAATAGACCGATTAGATGTATGATACAAATACATATTTCAGTTCATCCGTTGCTTCTATTAGGTGAATATATTTTTTTTTTTTTTTAACTTCCTTATATAATAATCGAATAGACAGACATGAAATAACCGGATTAATAAATTTTAGCATTTTTTTTTATTATTATGATGTTTATTTTTCTTTAATAAACTAAATTCGCTAAAAAATTAACGAAAAAGAGTTCGTTAAAGGACTTAAACTTACATTCTTTCAAAGGGATTCTGATAGTTATAAAAAGATAGTTTAGTTTATATCTTTAAATAAATAAATAACATTATTGATTATTGATCAATCACATTGACACTGCAAATATCTGCTACAGGTATTTCTTTCAGCTATGAGGAAGGCGAAAGATACTATTATCTTGTCCTATATGCATATCATGTTTTAAGAAGACTGCAAAAGAAAGAGACAACACAACACGGACACTTGAACATAGGCGTCTTAGTAAAACTTCTTTCTTCAAAAAGATGGCAAAAAAAAGAACATGAATATAGGGAATTCTCGTTGTTTCTTTAGGGATAAATATTGGGAAGACTACAAAATATCCTTGAGAGTCTCTGTCTCCACGGAATAAGGCTTAAATAATAAAATGAAAAGGCATTCATTTGAAATTAATGAGTCTTTGAATTATTAAGTGTAAAGAAACAGAATCACGATTACTGAAGTTTTAAAAAAATGTAATAAAGTTTAAATTTTTCCCCCCATTTCATCCCAGAGATGAAGAGGAAAGGGTGAACTCTCTTTGCATTAATAAAAGGCTGTTATCATCAGTTGAGTTTAAGTTTTATGAGAAACCACACAGCTGATGCTATTAAAGCTATTGGGCTATGAACATCTCCCCTTCAATGCTTCATTATTGATAGTACAGAATTTATCATTCATATACACATTGGTATTATTGCAGAGCAGGTGGGAGGCTGAGAGATCTGAAATCTTCCATTTATTTTAAAGCTATTTATTTCCTTTCAAAGTTAGATTTAGTTGGTTCTCATTATTGTAGAGCATCATCTTCCGTATTCCTGAGCCAAAAATAATTAACTGTGCAGTGTTAGATTGTATCTGGCTGATGAGAAATAACCCGCACAGTGGAGCTGATCTCAGTAATGTTCCTCGGAAGATAAAAATCTTGTGCAAGGGAGGCTGTTATGGGCTGAGGGCGAAAGGCAACGTGAGAAACGGGAGATGCCAATCTCAGCTGACGCCATTGTGAGTCCAGTGTCGTGCAGAGCAACCAAAGCCAGAGCGACTCGGTTGCAACCCACCATTATTTCAGGTGTGGAGGAGTCATCGGTTGGTTATGAGTCATCCTACAGCCATTCTTCCACTCCGGTAATTCCCTCTGATTGCAATTGATGGCTTAGGAACAACCTCTGTAATCAGCTCTACAGCATTTCATAAGAGTTTGTGTTCAGGAATTTACGCTGAAGGTCAGAAAATTACACCAAACAGAATAGTAAAATGGACTGCGTTCAAATTATAAAGTAAATATCTAATCACAATCAACTAAAAAATTAAGGTAATACAAAATAATATGCTATAAAGTAAAAATTAATGGTTTTACGAAGATATTAAAATCCTATAGCTTTCCTTTTGAAAAAAAAAATATAGTTTGCGAAGACTTAAAGACTCCCATGAAGTCTCATAATTTATGTGCTATTTAACATCTTTATATGAAAATAGATTTATTTTGGATTACATAGTTTTTCTTCTATTGATTTAAGTTTTTTATTTCAGTTTTCGATATGATTTACTTTTTTTTTACTTTCATTTTTTATGTATTAATTCCAATGAACATTTTTTTTTTTTAACTGTAAAATCAACAGTTTCAAATGTCATGGATTTTTCAGTCCAAACAATATTTCCTACAGACTAAATATATATTAATCATCTTCATCTCCTCTTTAAGCAGCAGAATTTTTTTTTTGCTGTTGGTATGATTATTTTTTTTTTTCAAATTAAACATTAAAAATAAATAAATAAATAAAAAAGCATTGAAGAGAAAAATGGAATAAATTTAATTTGTAAATAAAATAGGTAAAATAAATAAAAGTTAAAAATTAAATAATAAAATTTAAGAGACTGAGAAACAGCAATATCTGTTCTTAATAAAAAAACATAAATGAAGGATTTTTAGGTTAAAAAGGGTAATAAATAAATAAATAAATAAATAATAGAATAGAAAAGAATGTATTATGTACACCACTCAGATGAATACAACACAAAAATAAACATTGAAAAGATTAAAATTTACGTAAATACAAAAAGATTACAAAAGTGCTTTAAATTTTTATGAAGTAGTTTTACAATTAGATTTAAATTTCATTACTCAATTTACAAAATTCCAGAAATACTAGAAGACAGGATTTTTAATTACGATATTAAGTTTACATGGCCATAGAAAATCATAATAAAGCAGATTTAATTGTAAAATGTATCTTGCATATTCATAACGAGGTGTGCCCCGCGTTAACTTCGGCCCTTCTCGTTAATGTTCGGTTCTCGTCGTGCAGCCAAGCTGCCCCATCGCCTCCGCCGTTGATTGACGTTTATGTTTACTGCTCCGCTCCTATTGGTCGTAGCGCGATGTTATATAGCCTATAACCTTCCTCAATAAACGGGAGGAAACGCAAAAAGAATATTTATCTAACGCAAAAAGAATATTTCAAATCGGACTCGTAGTTCCTGAGATTAGCGCGTTCAAACACACAAACTCTTCAGCTTTATAATAGTAAATATAGATAAGGACAAGTGTAAATAAATAAGTAAATAAATAAATAATAAATAAATAAATAAATAAATAAATAAATAAATAAATAAATAAAATTTAAGTTCAAAAACATTAACTTCCGTGTGATTAATGTTAGTAGTGCAAATTATCTCTCTAATGTCGTATCTCAGATGTTCCCAAGATAAAGTTTTCAAAGACATAATTCTTAACAATAAATGAAAATACTCTTAATCTTGACTGTAAATTCTCTTCTGAAGATTTCACGATATGAAACTTTTATGAATATTTCTGTAATTCAAAATGAATAAATTTCTTTAACGAATTACTTAAGTGAATTTTAGCTTTCCTACTGCTCGTCTGTATTCGTTTTCAATTAGAAGCAGACCTAAAATCTCTGGCTAAAAGACTTAAGTACATAAAGAAAGAAATTCATACATCTACCACAAACCTACGTTTAATCAAACATTTATAACAACAAAATTGATATATTTGATTTAACGTATCCTTTAAGATGCATCGGAGTAGATTGGTGACAGTCGATCGGGAAGTATATTTACAAAGACTGCGTCAAGTTGGCGATCAAATGATCCACCAAATATCACACTATCCAACCAAAACAGTACACTGTCAGTATTTGTAGTAAAACTTTTGCTTTGTAGTATTGTTCAACTTACATCTTTTTCATCCCTTGAACATTCCACATCTCTGAGGTACGATACTGTGGGAGAAATAATAATAATAAAAAAAGGTTAAATAATTAACAAACAAACAAACAAACAAACAAACAAATAAATAAATTCTTATTGCTCCTGTAAGAAGCATTCGAATACTTCCTGATTAGGATGAGGCAAAAAAAATATTCTAGAAAGCCGAAACTTTAGCAATAACTTTTGGGTTTTTAAAAGAAAAAAAAAATCCTTATTTATTTTGGTACAAAAGTACTCATTCATAACTAAATAGGGCACCAATCTTCACTTATCACAAAAAGTAGAGTTCGCTTAAGAATTGAACCTTGAAAACATATCTTAACTCTTATGTATACTTTATCTCCCTTCTCAAATTATTACCAGACAGATTTCGATAGCCTCTCTATTCGAAACTTGGAACGCCAACTACACTTTGGTTTTTGAGTTTTAAGTCAATATGAAAATTAAAAATAAAGAAATAATGCTAAATTGTTATGTTTCCTGACATTTTTGGCAAATGCCTATAAACCCAAATTTAACTTATCTAATAAAAATTCTTAAAAATCAGAAAATAAAATAAAAATTTTGGTAGGTTAAGACGGAAATTAAGACCCTAGATCATTCCCATTACTCATACAATTAAATGAAATTAAAAAAAAAGTTACGTTAAAAACGTAATGGTTGCAGACGTAAATGAAACATTAGACCTAGAGGCCAAATAAAACGACACCTGTGGGAGAGACTTTGCATTAACATTGATTGAACTAAACATATAAATGGCTTGGAAACACAACAGGAGATGATATTTGTAAACGACAATCGCAGGTACAGGGAGACATAGTTCCTACTGTATTTCAAGCATTTGCAGAAATAGAGAAAATAAAATATTACAAATGTGAAGTAGTTACTGTAATATAAAGTTTTTATCTCATTATTTACTTCAGAAAATTCTGAAAAACATCGATTCTGAGATTTTTAATCCTATTTGAAATTTATCCATAGGCAATATTAGTAAGACTTTTAAGGTTTTCTCATACCGAGTAAAATAAAAAAAAGTAATAAAAGTTAAAAAAGATTATGAAAATTCTGTTATTTATCAAAGATTTCATAATTATAATAAAACTAATATATGATGGTAAGATGGTACTAAGGCACTTTATCTATACTTTACTAATGAGTAAACTAAGCAATTTCCAGGGAATTATATATTTTAAAAATATGAAAACAAAATCGCGTTTTAAAAGCTTTTATTAGCTTTACACAGTTCTTCGAAATAGATTTCTCTAATAAACTGGCAGCTCAGTGTGTCAATGAATAGTTGTACTCAGCACTGTGTAAACAAGTGGAGCGCGTCAAAAACAACATTACTTTTTTTGTGTGATTTAACCTACTCAGCTATTGCTATTTTTTTTAACAATTTTTGCTCCTTAATGTGATTTGAATGATGAACTGAGATGTAGGAAAGGATGGAAGTGGATTAATCTTATGTAGAGATTCCAGACCTTTAAATCTATATTCGATATTATTAAACCAATTAATATGCCAACAACATATAGATATATTCAAGATATAACAACATTTTCTAGACCAGGGGTGGCGAATCTGTTCTTATTGGAAGACCACATGTTATGTAGCAGAGTCTTTATCATATAGCAATTTGTGTTGTTTGTTGCATGCATCGAAATTTTAGAGCGTTGTGTAAGCTATATTGTTGTATTCTATTATTAAGGCATTTTTAACTGACCTGAAAGGCATGTATTTCGTTAAAAATAGAAACATCAATTTTCTGAGAATATATCTAGAATTAGAACATGAGAGAAAAAGGAAAAATCGCTGTTTTTCAGCTTTGACTATTATTGACTATTTGACTACTACTGCGTTGGATGTTTTCAATTTCTTTACAATACTGTTTCTACTAAAAATCACATATGAATTTGAAACGTATTGCGTGAGAAACAATTGAGTAACAAAAGCCCGCATGCAGCTTGAAAGTTACAGTTTCCCACCAGATTCTAGTCAACTCAAAGTCGGTTACTGCCTACAAAGCTTAAGATGATCAATATATACATTAATTTCATAAAGCAGTAGACAATCATTAATTCTACTTGGTCATCACTCCAACTTGGATTGCCGCAAAAATAGGAACCTCACTGTCAGGATGAGTGATATAAAAAGTTTTAGGGAAATAGGATTGAGAAAACAGCCGCCAAGAGACTACGATATGTTACTTTCCTTTACTCATGTCTACCAATCAGATAATTAGAACTGAGCAGAAATTACGTATTCATTTATCTGATCAGTGACGATAAATATTCAAGATTTTCGCTAACGAAGGATTCTCTACGCCAGTACATTTGTATAGAAGTAACAAACAATTCTTCAATGTCTTGGAAAATTACAGTTGGAGAAGTAATGGCAGACAGGTATAACGATGATCTACTTCTTTCATTAGAACTTTGATTCCCAAACGGAATTGTGAAGGATCCTAAAAACCTCTAGTGCTATTTATTAAAAGCTAGAGTTTGTTCCGTGAACTATAATACTCCTCAGCTTTTGCTTGGCAAATGAATATCTGAAAGTGTAGATGAAAAGAATAGACTTATCAGCCAGATGCAACCCGGAACATGCTTGGCATGGCAAATGACATAGCATCAATCTCTGCCAGAATAATCTGTAAGCCCAAACTGCCTGGAGGGAGGGAGGCATGGGATATCTCCCTACTGAGTTTCGAAATTCGACAACCGCGTACGAGCACGTAGAGTTTGCATGCCATGAGATTCCAAATCTACTGAGCTCGTGAACAATATTATTGAAATCATAAGGGCTTTCCGTGAGACCTACAGTTAGATGTGACCGTAATAACATTGATTGATTGCAAAATTGTCAGAAATGAAATTTAACAAATTGACTGCCACACTAATATTGGAAAATTGATTTAGTCACATTAGTTTAATATTCAAAATAAATAAATAATCGAAAAAGTTGAACGAGCTATAGTAGCTAGAGTTTGAGATTGAAAGTTTTTACAGACCAGCTACAGATAACTCGTAGTTGGAGTCAATGCTTAAACCGTCAATTACGAATTAATTCCACATTCTGTTAAACTTGAAGATTAACAGCATGTAGGACTTATCATCATCGAAGTGCACATTTCCTTTTATTCACAGAATTTGAGAAGTTGTATCAACCTTATATATTCTACTTTAGCTACTATACATCTCCATACAAATTTGTTTCTACGTAAATTTCATTGAGATATTGAAGTCTTCCTTACTTAATTTCTGCATTCCAGTGTTTGTCTGAATAAGACTTTCACTAACATTGCTAACTGAATAACATTTCAAATAATTGCAATACAAAATATCATATAATACCTTGATTAATTTAAATATCTTTCTAGGAGTGAAACCTCCAGAAGAAGTGTCTAGTGAGATTTCACACTATTCAAAATAAGGGAAAGTTTCCAATCTCTTGAGTTATTTCAGCTGACAAGAGATGTATCTCGAAACAGAGCTGTCCTGAGTTGCTTAAAAGATTAGAAGGCTTAAAAAGATTGTTAGCAAAGAAGTATGGAGAAAAAAACAAACCCTAATATGTTGCAAGACAAGGAATTACATAAATAAAACAAGTGGTGAATACTGTTCGTATACGAAAGCCAGAACCACCGCAGGCGGACAATTCTACTCCGCAGAGGGGTGATATGGTCAGATGGACACTTTCCTAAGAAATTCTTTTGGACATTTTCGCTTTTAAGAAAAAAATAACGGAGGAGCATTTTTGCAATAGTATTTATTCTTTCCATAATTCTTTCCCGAAAAGCGCAAATAGAACGCAGCTACTAGTAAACTAACACTGATAAAAAAGTAAACATCCCCTCTTTATTTCTCCTAACCCCTATTTTGATGAAATCGAAGGAGACCTGACACATGCGCAAAAGCGATGAAGGTTCTCGTAAACAAAAACGGATAGTAACTTCAAAGGGAACCTGCAAAACAAATGCGATAGTGAAGTTTAACATATAAAGCAGAGCATCTCAAGGGATTTAGCGAGAAAAAAATGAGAGTATATCTGTATTTAATATTTAGCTCACAGTAGTCAAATGCTCATATCTATTATAAATTCTAGACGTCTTTAACCTGGGCAAAGAGAAATATGTTTTCTGTTTTGTTCTAACAATTAAGGTTAATAAAATATTAAATTCCATTCAAATGGACTTTAAAAATATTTCAGGTATCTTAAAACATTTGAAGTGTATAAAATATGACTACTGTAGGCATTTCTAAATCTTCGGTGTTTTTCAAAGGATTCTCTAATAGTAATAAAAGCAAAGGTTGGATTTCAGGAACAAGGTTTGATGTGTCCCAGGATTTTTACAAATATATGAGTGCCCCGTGAAGCAAAAAAGTTGAAAAGCACTGCTCTAAAGTATCATTTAATATAATCTAAATTATCATTTCGAGGGCTCTATGACATAAAGGCCTAAGTGACATTTTTGTAAAAATTGAGTTACATGTCTTAAGTGAAATCCGAGAACCATATCTTTCATATGAAAAAGAGACCTAACTGAAAATTTCATTGCAACTGTTAGAATTCTACTTCCATAAAAAGCTACTTCCATAGAACTGGCAAGGCAATACAAACATAAAACCCTTAATAACTCGGAATGGAGATTTTGTCACTTAGGCCTTTATGTCATAGAGCCCTCGATTTGATGTTTAAGTACTGAAAACTTGGAACACAATAAAATTAACATAATTAGATACGTATCAATATTTCTTAATATTATTTACTATTGTCTGAACTAATCTTCTGATTCCTAACTTTAAGTCATTCGTTAAATAAATTTCTTGAGGAATCTGAAGGAATCTTCTTCGATGTAACTTTGATCTCCTTATGATAACAAGTTAATTAAAAGCAGTGGCTCGTTTTTTTCGTCATCCTTTTGCAAATTATGACTTTCTTCTTTCGCTTTAAGTAAGAAATTTTAAATACGCCCTTTTACAATAAGTAAAAAAAAAATCGTACATCAAATTTTTTATAATATTTCCGTATACAATTAAAAAAAAAAATCCCCATTTCACTTATCAGGTTTAGCAAATGTGGTAAAATATATGATGTACTGTACTTATCTAAAATATTCATTATGGAGCAATTGTTTACATGTGTGTACTTGGCAGTAGAATGAAATTTTTTTTTTAATTAAATTCTTTTTCATAACCTTTTCTTTGTAATTTTGACAGCATATATTTCATCTTCGTTTTCTTTCTTTTTTTCTTTTTTAAATTATTATCGAGAATTATCATACTCTCTATCGTTTCCATATACTCATATTATGTGTCTCATATTATTTTGTAATATCTTATATCTTTTCAATTGTATTAATAATATCTTTTCAATTGTAATTCACAACAGTAATTATTCTTTCTTCTTTTCGATATTGTTCTACTAAAAAAGTGGAATTCAATTTTTTGTGGAAGTAATTCTATAGCTAGAATTTTAAAAATGTATCCATTCCAAGTATACATGAGCGCAATGCAGAATGAAATATGGATATCTAAGTATATGATTTATGACGCTAATTTGCAATGAGAAATTATATTTCTAAGTATTTATTTTTTCTCTGTTTAGACTATACAAGCAGTTTAAGCGGTAATCCTTTAACTCTTCTGAGGCGCTTGAAACTGGATCTGAATTCTGGAGATGACATGGATGCTTTGCTTTCTTAAATTTTTTTCTCCTTCCTGTTTTCTATAATCACTATTGGGATACATTCAAGACCCTTTTCATTAAAAAATAAAATCACGAAATCAGTACATTTTACATAATGTTCTTCCTATGTTATAATGAAAGAATCATGCTTTACATTTTGAATGCTTACAACAATTATAATTTTGTTTACACTTTTTTATGATTAAAAAAAAAAAAAAAAAAAAAATAATGTATAAGTTCAATTAAATGTTCGATTTGGTTGCAATATTCTTCAAACATTCTCTTATCCGGATGACATTTGAACATTCTGAATCAATTCTTTAATATTCGTTTTCCTTGGCATCATCGATTGTTCTGAGTCGATTCACATGATTTGAGATTTGACCAATAAAAAGTAATATATAAGAGTAGCCTTTCCTATGTCTTCCAATTCATTTGTTTGTATCTTGCAAGTTCCGGACAGTAAAATATGTAATAACAACTTGCTGAAATAATAGTTACTCGTTCTGACAACGGGATGACATCCAATTCAGGCATCAGAAATACCCTCAGCATATGAAGATAGATTCTACCTGTCATGCTGATAGCGAGGGAAGGCAAAGCGTGGATCACTTAATCTTTCTCTCCAAAAAGCACTACTGAGCGAATCTTTAAAAGTCATTGAACCTTATAGTTCAACCTTATATTAACCTTATAGTTATAGAGTGAACCTTTAAGGGGTAAAATAATAATTCGTAGCTGAACAAAATAGTTTTCTACTCCTTAAGTTTGTCTCGGTTATCGTCGTGTAGTTTTTGAACTAAGGGATTTACAAAAAATGAAAATGATTGAATGGATTTCACTGAAATTTTTGTTTCTTGCGACAGCTTTCTCAGTGATTTATTTTGGACTGTTATTCACAAGTCAGATGAGTGCAAAAGTTTCTGTTATTGGTTGGCCACAAGGCTGCTAATCATAAATCTACCAACACTTTTATGGTCAAGTGAAAGGTTCTTGTCATTAAACTCTTCAGTAACTCATCGTCGTGTGGCACATCTTTCCCGTAAATAAAGGGAAGAACAAATTTTAGTCTGTCTTCTTTAGTTAGCATAATTTAGGGTATAGACCAAAGTCTGGATCAGATTGATCAGATAATGAAGAAGTATAATAAGCTGCCATTGTGATGATTTGTGGCACAGCCTGTACATGTCTGTAACTTATATATAAAGTTAGAAATGAATAGACCTAGGTTTACCCGGATAATTCGAGCTTTATCCAAGACGTGTGGTTAAAGCAAAAGAAAACATCTACTTCATGCTTTACCCGGATAAAACGCGATCTATCTATCCAAGTACGCTAGATTCTTTGTTTGAAGCGCTCAGTCTGTTTTTTGGACAAGATTATAGAAGATGCAACTGCAAATCAAACCGTGAAACAAGGAGATGCTCTTGCAGATTTAAAGGAACAATCTGTAGACCTAAGTGTTCAAACAAGCAATGTAAGCCTTGAAGAAAAGAAATAAAAATTAATTTTAAAAAACAGACAAGAAATAATCAGATTTATTATTTTATTTGGGATTTTTTTCATAATTTTATAATGAAAAAATACAGATGTATAAGTAACACTCGAATTTCTGTTATTTGGATATCCTAAACCCACATCATCCAAACGGCCTTCGGTAGATCGCGTTTTATCTGGGTAAAGCACGAAGTAGATGCTTTTTTTTTGTTTAGTTCTAATTCTTTTTCTTGCATTCTTTTATTTGGTTAGTTACTAATTTCCAACCTGCTTCTTCTTTTGGCATTAAACCTTCATAAGGTACCTTTAATTGTGGAAAATTATGTAGCCAAAAGAATATTAGAAGAAACAGGTTGGGAATTAGTAAATAAAAGAGTGCAATAAGAAAATTAGAAAGCTACAAGAATTATAACTAAACAAAACTATAAATACCATCTTGTTTTCTTCTTGCTTTAATCAGACGTCTTGGATAAAACTCGAATTATCCGGAAAAAACCTAGGGAAAACCATTTTTTTACCTCTACTCATAACATATAGAACTAAACAACAAACATGACAAAGCTGTATCAAAAACGCCAATTTTTTGTTTGTCCCATAAACTACAAATGCTGTTAATTCAGTTTTCAAATTCACAAAATTGATATAGGGAAAGCGACTTTTTTATTTTAGTAACACTGGTTATTTAAACAATAATTTTTTCTTCAAAGTATTTTGTTTTAGACAAAAGATTTAACGTGCGTTAGTACATTTTTACAGTAAAATAAAACAAAGAACGCACATAACTAAAAAAAAAAAAATAAAAAAAAAATGGTATGCTGGATAGGTCGGGCTGAAGAGAGGCCAATAAGCCTCGAAACAGTACTGTCCTCAATTTCCAGCACAAATATCAAAAAATAGCTCAGTGAATTTGTGTGTTTTTTTTTTTTTTTTTTAGTTATGTGTATTCTTTGTTTTATTTTACTGTAAAAAGTATTTTGTTTTCTTATGAATAAAGAGTTTAAGTGTTGCTTATGCAATTACAGCTTGACATCTTGGTAACAATGTTCTGTAGGTGATTTTTCAAATGAACCGAAATTGTATAAATATTTAATTGCATGTATTTGATCCGTTATCACTACTTGCATCACAAGAACAAGATACACTGAATCCATTTGGAACAATCTGATGTAATGATTTACTCAAAGTTAAATATTGTTTCAACAGTAGGCCTCATTTGGAGCACTCAACTGCGTCTCAAACTGTCTCTTAGTATTAACATTATACAGGATGAGGCAAAAATCCGGAAACACCCTTTTATTGTTGAAAAGTTGAAGGTATCGAAGTCAAATAGGCACAGATGGATACTGGGTAGGGGATGTTATCTAGGGAGGGGAAATGATAGTCATGGCTGTCATCTTGAATGCCGCCATCTTGAATTCAGTTCATGTTTTTTAAATAAGGATGTCATGTGTTATATCGATTCCGGACTTTTTCCAGACTTTTGTCTCACCTTTTATATACTGATATGCTGTGATTTGTAATAATATAATTTTCATAGTAATTAATTTATGGAAAATCATAAGAAAAGAAATTTCGACGAGTAAAAAAAAAAGTTCTAGCCTCTAACGATTCCAATGTGAACTTGGATTATTCTGCACAAAATAGTATAGTGATCAAACAATCTTCTTCCTATTGAACACCATAATTACATATTAAAAATTGCTATTAATTTTGCCGATTACTTTTTACTGATGTTTTGTAAGATGTATAATTTTCCTACAGAAGTTGTTGGAAACAATTCTTAAGCAGTAATTCATCTACTTTATTAGAACTTACATCAAAATAGTCAAAAATCTTTCCATTAATGCACCTCGAAAATTATTTAAAAATAAGTAAACTACATTTGTAAACTTTTGTATTTTGTTCATATCTGTTCATTATTATTTTTTAAAAAATAATAAAAGTTAAAAAAAAAAAAAAAAAAACTCAGTTGTGTTAATGGAAGCATCTTTTTAGATCTAATTGTAACGTTAAAATTGCTATGACATTGATGCATTTTTACATGGAACTAATAGATAAAATTGCACCTTAGGAATAATAGGTAGAAGTCCCAATAAAAAATTTAAGAAAAAAAATACAAATTCAAGAAATACTTAATTTTACTCGAAAATCGTAAAGAATTGTATATTTCATTGGAAATATATTTTTCCGAATAACTCTTGAAAACGTTAAGGAAAGGATGAAAAAAACTTGGTAAAGCATTCTGCTAAATCGATAACTTGAATACCGTATATGCTCCAATAGAGGCCCCCGGCGTTTATTTGCAAAACTAGCCTCGGCTCCCGGCGCTTAATAGAGACCGGCTGCTATTAGAGGCCGGCCATTATTAACAAAAATCTTCAGAATGCAATATTTTCACACATAAATACCGGCTAATATTACAAACAGCTACTTTATTTGAATTTCACATGCTACATAAGACTGTTAAAGATAAATGGCAATGTCTTTCTGTACCTTTCGCTGCTATTCGTCGTCCGAATCCGCAATGACGGCTTCATTGTTGACGGGCGGTCGCTTCACCGGAAGTTTCTTTCGCGTATTCCATTGCGCGAATCTTAAAGGCAATGTCAAATGATCGTTTCGGCGGCATTTTGTAAGGCAATGTACCGTAAGGTATTACGTACGACTATAAAGACACGGACGCTTACACTAGTGCCGGTATGCAAATATCAAAGACCCGGCTACTGTTAGAGACCGGCTACTATTGGCCGTGTCCCCTCTGCAGCCCGGTGCTTATTAGAGACCGGCGACAATAAGAGCCTCGGCGTTTATTGGAGCATATACTACCGTATGATATAATTTTTCATTTACCCATGTTTTTAAGAAATGTTTATAATCAAAGTTTATTGATATTCTTACGAAAACCAATAATCAATAATAATAAAAAAAAATATGTTGCCATGAAAAAACCGAAAGCAAGTAAGCTTATTGATGTAATGACATTATGTTTTCGAGATAGAAATGCTATCTCGAGATAGTTCTATATTTTGTCTAGCAAGTATATTTTACTTTAATTAAAAAAAAAAAAAAAAAAAAATTCAAATAAACTATATCTACAATATTTATTGATAAACAACACCTATTTGAAAAGTATAAAAGCAAAAAAATACCTATATATGAATACAAGAAATTTAGAAAAAATAAGAAAATAGAAAATATTGTTTCAAATAAGAATGCCTTTTTGAGTCGAGCTGATACTCTGGGACGGCCGTTTCGAGTTTGTTAGGCTCTCATCAGCCAGAGCTAATCAGCCAGTGCAAGACTCAAAAGGCGTACGAGGGGAGGTTTTGACGTTTTAACTATTTTTCTGAATTTATCTTTTGAAATGTTGTGATATTTAAAATCAAAATATTACACTTCAAATGTAAAAGAAAAATATTAAATAACACAAATATTAAATTTGTTAAAATATTTAGGGAAAAAAATATCGTTCGTGTAATGTTTATGAATTTATTTAAGTATATTTATATAATGCTTTATTTAAAAACTGCTCTTTAAAAAGAAATATTTTTCTTGAGGATTAACATATATCCCTTTGTAAAAATATCTTTCTTTTCCCATAAAAGAAATAATGAGCTTAAGCAGAAACATCATTTCCTTTCCAGCTTAGGTTTCATAAAAACTTGAAGCCAAGAATTTGTGTGGAACGGGATGTAAATCACTTGAACCGTGAAATCATTCAGTGGAAAGAAAATGCCACATTCTCTGACATTAGCTTTATGGTTACTTAGCTATTTACGTGTCTTTCAAAAGGATTACTTGAGATTAATGGGACACTTTGACTGAACTCAATCAACCAGATGCTCTGTATTTTTTCTTCTTCCTTTTTCCATTTCCACTATGCATTAGGCCTATTTCCGCAACAGTAGAGAAGAAAAAGAATGCAAGGCAGGTAGGAACCACCTACATTTGGCAACCATTCCATCGGACATTCCAAATGTTAAGGTTAGATTCCGATGAATTAATTGAAATTTGGACTTTCATGTTTTAAAGAAGAAAATAATGTTTATTCAGTTAATTTTGTTAAGTTCAAAATTACAGGAAATTTATAAACCAATTTGTAATGATGAAACAATGACTAATGTTTTAATAAGTTGCCTAACCATTTTGCACAATTTAATAGATAGGGGTTGTGAAATATTCTATGTTTTTTTTTTTTTTTTTTACAATGAATGACATTATAATTAATGTTATTTATAAAGATTTAATAATACAGGCAAATTCAAATGCAAGTCAGTATTTTCGTTTAAGGCAACAGTAATACATTTTTATTTATTGTATTTCTTATATACTTTCTTATCACTTGGTAGCTTACTAAGCACAGTAGTTTTGCTTAATGCTTCTGAGAGAAAAAAAAAAGGATCGGAACAAAAAGTTTTAATGCAATTTTTAACCAAAGTAGAGTATCCACATAACATCCCTCCCCCCCTACTACTGTCGTAAACTGAACTAAGATTTTCATAGAGAAGACTAGGTCATCTACCATATATAGTTTGATCGGTATAGATCTTTGAAGAAGAGATATTTTGAGATGGAGGTTAGATGAAGTATACCCCAGTTCTATCGTAGCTTGTATACGATATTCTTGGCGACGAATTGATTATGACTGTTCTTTCGAGTGAAGATAACTTGTGACTCTAGACATTGCAACATACAGTTGTCTATGAGTGAAGATATCGTTCTCCAAATAGATGGCAACTTTATTAGAGTCTGTCCTTGAGCTTTATTGATAGATATCGCATAAGAAGGTCTGATTGGAAATTGTCTTCTTGTGAAAGTGAATGGAAGTAGATTATCGCTTGGTTGCTTAGATATTTGCTCAATATTTTTTACTCTTCTTTCTCCTTCCTTCCTCTTTCTCTCCTTGTCCTTCTCGATACTGTGTCTTACGGCTGCTTCTTTCACCATCAACCATGAAGTTCCGGGAATCGCTTCCATATTTAGATTGATGTTATTTCTATGCTTTTCTTGTATTTCTCTCTTTTCTGCAGTCACTTCCGTTGTCTCCTTAGCTCTTGATCGCCTTTTATGCTCGGCTTCATTTTTTCGATCCATATCTGTCTGTTGTGATCTTTTCAAACGTTTCCTCTCAATACCTTTGACTCTTCTTTCTTCTGCCTTCCTCTTTCTCTCATTGTCCATCTCGATACTCTGTCTTATAACTGCTTCTTTCAGCTTCATCCATGAAGTTCCGGGAATCGGTTTCATATTTAGTTTGATGTTATTTGATGAATTAGTTGAGCAAATCTCTATATTACTATGCAAAATCTGTAATATTATTTTATTATTCTATTTTATTCGTTTTTGCATGAACTCATTATTTGATAGCGCGCGTCGAGAGAATAAAACATTGGTGTCAAAACAAACAATTTTGAAGTTCAACCATGCTCATTGTGAATCTGTCGACTTCCTCGCAACAATGAACCACCCAACAATTGCGCCGTTTGCATTTGTCGACTTCCACGCAAACAATTACCCAGGCACACAACAGTTCCACCGACAATTACCCCGGCACGCCCTTTTCCATTCTTGAATTGCGGCGGACAATGGAAACAATGTTTTTGCAATTGTTGAACTGCGCCTGACAATCGGAAAAGAAAGATTTTATATAGTAATATAGAATCTTGTTGATTTTGAAATATAACGGAGTAAAGATTATGGCGCTTGAGACAAAAAAAAAAAAAACACGCATAAGGGGCCTAGTGGGAACTGTGCCGCAACCTATTATGTAGAACTTTCTTTAACTACGACTATTACATGGCCCTAGCTCACTAGTTCTACGTCATTGAAGTAATCCTGCGAAGGACAATTCTGCGTTTGTTTTAAAAGCAACCTATACTAAATATCAGGCTTCTTTATTTTATTTTAAATTTTTATTATTAAAAATAGACTCCATCTGCATCTAAGCAATCTTGACATCGCTGTCTTAAGCTATAAATTCCGTTCTTGCACAAATCCAAATTCCTGCAAATCCTGTTTGGCATTGCAGGAATCCTTCGATGTCCTTTTTGAGATCACAATCTTCAGAAAGTTGTCCATACGTATGGATATATGAAAATCTGTTGGCGAAAGGTTCGTGAATAAGGCGGATGAGGCAAAATCTCATATCCAAGTTCGTGAAGTTTGCTGCGGGTGTGTTGCCCTTTGCGGTCTTGCATTATCATGAAGTAAAATGGAACCTTTTCGATTGACCACTGTAGGCTGTATCTTTTCTAGCTTCTGATGCATTTCAGTCCAATCTGACACGTGTACCTCTGCTATAATGATTTGTTCCTGGGGAAGAAAGTTCCAATGGATAATTCCAGCCGTGGACCACCAAACAGTCAAAGAATTTTTCGTGTGGGAAGAGGTGGTTTCGGAGTTGATGCCAGTGGCTCGTTCTTATCCAGCCAAGATATTCTTCACCAAAAACCCTATGTATGTTCCCTTCACTTCAGCCGCTGAGAAGCCGTATAAGAATTCATAAAGCATTACTTGTTCAATATCCTTCGTCTTTTGATTCAAAGACATAGAATGCAGAAAGAACCAAATGCCGTAGGGGTGATCCTTCAACCCACATAACTACACACCTAAAGCAAGCTTTAATTACTTCCCTAGAAGTGATGATATTTGCAAGTCAATCAAACCGACATTTTAGGGTTTCCAATCTAACATAATCCATAGTAACTTATGTTGATTATATATTAATGTTAGTAGAAGTAGAAGGCATAGTATCATCGTTGTCAGTAGTTATTGCTAGTATTAGTTTAGATAGGAGAAGTAAGAGAAGGATAGTGTTACTTACAGCAACATAATAATCTATCTTGTCTCCTGAACACGATGTCAATGCAGGACTTCCCAGTGTTGAAGGTGATTTGTCAAATGAGACGCAAGCCAAAGTCATTGTGTATGAAATCTAAGAATTTTTCGTTGTCGCGCTTGGATACGTCCGAGTAGAAGTCACCGGTTACTAGGACAGAGTATGTGGTTGCAATTTTTCTTTTCCAATATTTGAACTTATTTTACCAACGTTGTAGCTGTAAATTGAGAGAAACGAAGAATTCTACGTTCTCCAAGAAAATGTTGGGATTTAAGTAAACGAACACCAACAAACATTTCTTATTTTTCATTATATTCTCCATCTTCTTTTTATAACCATATTTCGATCCACTACAAATTCTTTACTGATCTTCTTCAGATATTTTTAGAGGTGAATCCCTGCTATTAAATCTTTAAGAATTTTGTAGAAGGGATTTATCCCTAAAAATGAAATCTGAAGAAGATCAGTAAAGAATTTGTAGCTGATCGAAATATGGTTATAAAAAGATGGAGAATATAATGAAACATATCAAATATTAATAGAGAATGTACTGAATAACATTCCTTATTGTCAATTTTCGCCTCCGCTGCGCAAATGCTTTTCTTATTCGTCCGCTGAAATTCAGCTTAACTTTCTAACGCTACTGTATCGAAACGGGTGAAAGGTTGAAACTTGTTTTATTATAAATGGAACTCTGTACGTTATCTAATGATGTATTATTTATTAGTTTATTACTAATTAAGATTATTAGTTTCGAAAATAAAAGCGTTGAAATTGTGATAGTTTTCTTTGCATCCTGCCCAGAGAAGGAGAAAATAAAAAAAAAAAAATTAGTTCGTTTCCCTATTATTTATTCTTAGTTGAGCGTTCATACGCTCTCTTCAATTTTCCTCCAAACAACTTATTTCTTATGTCCTTTTTTTTGTTACCTTCCCAATATTAATTTATTGGAAAATTATGACGTTAAATAATATCTCGTTATATTTCACATTTCGTCTAATTATTACATAAGGTAATGCTTTAAATTTAAATAAATATTTATCTCCTGCCGTAAACATCACTAAATGAAATTCTTAGAATTAATTTTCTTTCTTTAGATATCAATATTTAATCATTACCCCCAAATTTCTTTTTTTTTTTTATTTCATCCTTTATTATAGTTATTTGGGCGAAACATTAAATTTCAAACGGAAAGATAAGCAGTTAATAATCAAATCAAATTTCAAACATTCTGTAACTTGTGTTAAGTACAGTTATAGTAAAATTAGTCTCATAAGTGAAATCATGTGAATGTTTGCAATTTTTTTTCCATCTACTTTTTCCTAATTTATAATATTAATAAAGGAATAGTAATCATATTAATAAACGTATATTAATTTTTTTAACTTACGTTTCATTGCTTAATCTTTTGCTGAGGATCTCTGATTAGGAAGCACTGTTTTAAAGAGATAAAAGCTAACCATTTATTTTTTATTTTTTTATTATTATTACTTTTTTTAAATTTTAATTCACACAGATTAGATAAGTTGTTTTGTCTAACAGCAGATGCTACGACTGATATGAAATGTCAATAGTTTAATAAATCGATAAATATGGACGGCACACAAGGATTAAAAATTAAAATTTGCATAACATTAGAGACTTTGTGCCGAGTCTGCTTCAAATGAAGGCGGATAAAATAAAATTTTTAAAAGTGCTTATTTTATCTGCCTGCGTTTGACAAAGGAACTTTACACAGGCTTGAAGCGTTATATATGCAAATTTTAATTTTTAATCCTTTAAAAAAAAAGTGTTTCGTTCAAGTTGATAGCGTGTGAGAGCAAGTTAAAGGGATCTTGGCTGCCTCTTCTTCGGATGTATTTAACTGGATTTTTTTTCTCACTTTTTATTGGTTGTTGATGATTCAATTGTTCCATAACTTGCTCCCAAACATTGTAACATTATGTAAATAAAACATTATACAGTCGGACCTCGATATAAGGTCACCCCTTGGGACTTCGCGAAAGTGACCTTAGATTAGATTAGATTAATTGAAAGTGGATGGCAGGACTGCCGAGCACGTCGACCTGAAAGATCTATTGTGCTATCCCACGGAAAGAAGGACAGACGGAGAGAAAGACTGAGAAAGGATGGTGTGAGAAATGCAGAGGAAACGGGAGAACCCCGGGAAAACCTGCCCAGCGCGGATCGCCACCATCAACGAAACCCACATGAGAACCGAACCCGGGACTCAGAGGTGAGAGGCCAGTGACTTAGGGACTTCGCCAACCGCGCGGCCAAGTGACCTTATAAGCGGGCTGACCTTATAACCGATTCATACGCATTTGTCAATAAATTGAGTATAATTTTTTGTAAAATTTAATACCTACAAAAATATCAGTTTATTAGGTTATAATTTTTTAATTTAGTAGAACCAATTAAAATTAATGGAATCGGAAAGAAATTATTTTGTAAAAATTTTAATTCGGAATACAGTTATATACAAATAGTACTAGTATGTTCAAGCAAAGTACTGATGTACAACTGACCTTACTTAAAATAGGCTAATCCATAATACAGGACTGTCGCGATTTTGTTTTCTTCTTTTGTACAATGTTTTCTAAGTTTTGTAGTTTCTGAAAATTTAATGCTCTGAGCGCTGCTGCTTGTGTCACCGCTTCACTTTCAGTATCACTGTCGTTATCCTCACTTTCTAATGCATTGGAATCAAAAACTTGCGAAACAATTGAGAAGTGGTAGCAGTTTCATCATCAATTCTCACATATTCACTTTCCCCTTCTATAGCCCAGCCACGATTTCTGAGATCTTGTCTTAACACAGGTAAAGGAATATCGTCTTCATCATCTTTTTTTCCTAGAATTTAAAGGGATGAAGTGCTTTGTGAAAAAGCTCTCCCCTCCGTCAGTAGGAGAAACGATGCCGATAAAAGATTGTATCCACGGAAAAATTCTTGGAATTGAATCAGTGTGGCACTGAAATCACAGACAAAAGTGACTTATATGCGATTACGGTATTTAAGACCTGGCCATATATCCGATAATCCATATCATAGAATTCCTATTCAATGAGCCGGGACTTTAGAAAAGTGACCTTATATGCGGGGTGACCTTATATGCGGGTGACCTTATATCGAGGTCCGACTGTATACATATGCGCCCTCTTGACTTCGTTTAAGGTGGCCCTAGACGTTCAATCATATTGATCAAACGGTTGGGTCAATCTTGGCGCACGCTTCAAATAACCCTTCAATCTTTGGCTTAAAGTAAAAAAAAGTACCGTTTATTTTAAGGATGTCACAAAAATATTCCTATATAATTTCACTGACTTTTGAGGTGGTAACTCTAATTACGATCAAAAGTAATTAAAGGATGAAATATGCTACATAAAAATAAAAAGTAAATAGCGACGTATGAATTTTATATAATCTCCAAACGGCAATTCGCATCCTATCTCCTACTTTCTGATATCTTTCCTCACTCCTATCCGTATAGGATAACAAATGACTTAACAAACAAACGACTTAAATACAAATCTTTTTAAGATTATACATTAAGATTTGCACTCTAATCTATGCAAAAAAAAAAAAAAAAAAAAAAAATCAGAATCAGTAAACACTCTTGAAATTAAATTGATAAAAATCATTAGAGAAATATTAACCATCAGCTATATATAAGAGCATAACATTCTTTAAAAACTTCTCTGAACAAAGTTTGGAACAAAGAATATTCAAAGCATTCTCTGTCTCTTTCTCTCCATATTTTTATCAGTTTAATTTCATGTAGGTTTATTAATCCCTGCTTGGAGCTTAATATCAACATACAAATTAATTTCATTACTAAAATCAATATTTTTACTTTATTTTTTTTTAAAATAAAAATAAAAATTTCAAAATATTTGGAAATTGTAATCCTTAATTTATTTACAAACATTTTATAAACTATTTTTAAATATTAAATTTAACTTAAATCTTAAGTTTTCAAATATTAAATCAGAAATTTAGTTTAAGAGTATTTTTATCTAAAAATACGCTTTATTCTTCTTTATTTAATTATATAAAAAAGAAAGCAACGAAACCTACCTGTCTTCTTATGTCTCTTCGCGCCATCTGGTGATCAAAGAAAAAAGTTTACTAAACACACACCACTGAGTTTCCGAATTTAGAATGGAATAAAGCGCTCTTTTTCTGCTACGGCAGAATGATTTTTAGATAAGATATTAGATATCCTTTGTATAAATGGAGCTTTGTTTTGCCTATTATTTGTTTACAGTAATATTTTTTGGGATTCTAGATCATTTATTAATTTAGTAATCTGGCTGAATCAAAATCTCAATGAGGAGAATCGAAAAATTTGTAATGTAATTTTTCATTTTAAATGGGAATAATCGTCTTGGGTCAATTGATAATTCTATTAAAGAAATCATGATGAAATAGGTACAACATGAATAAGTGAATGTATACTGTAATTTATCAAAAGAAATTAAGAATTATTAATTGCAATCGTATAAAAACTATATTTCATTTCGTATATTAATCATAATACAGTACAATATATTTAATTACATTCATAAATTAATGTATTTATATGACATCTTCTCTAAGTATAGATATCATATAACTTACTACTTTAAAAATATATTCATGCTATTTTTTTCTTTTTCTTTTAATAGTTGTATTTTAATATTAACTAAAACCCTACTAAACAGTAATGATACGTTAATAATAAAAAACTGCAAAATGAAATTCCCTTGAAAGTATTTTTTTCCTCTTAAAATCATATATTATACAATGATGAGTATTAAAAACAAAATAAACAAATTAAATTCCAGATAAAATACTTTATTTTTTAAATTTAAGCTTCTAAATATTTTATTCTGAAATCCAAAACTAATGAAAATACAGTATATGTTTTGGAGAAGTTTTATACAATGTATATTACTATAAAAAAATATTAGTGTTAAATTACTTAGTAAATAAATTGATAAATAACATTAATAATAATTTTAATGAATAAAGCTCTTAATTTAAAAATGGAAAATTCTTAGCTTTTCAATTCAATATCTTGTAGTTACCTAATGTCAAATTTCAGAAATAAAAAACAAAACAAAATCAAATCATTTAACGTGCTGTGAAAAATTGCTTAAAAAGAGGGAAATCAAAGGCAGCATCTGAATAAATTGAAATTGCCTCTCTTGTCTTCCCTATAATCGAACAAGTGAGGCAATTTCAATTTATTCAGGTGCTGCTTTGATTTCTCGCTTTTTAAAAAAACAAAAAAACAAAAACAAAACAGTTTTATTATTTTAGCTTACTTTTTCAAGCAAAGATTGTCTTATTTTCTTTTTCAGGATCAATTCAAAAAGCGATGACATCAAAACTTGACGGAACCTTTTTATTATATGGTAACTTATTTATCACAATAAAGTCATCTGTTTGTGCACCATTTAGTTAAGCTTATTATTTGAAATCAAACTGCAGAAATCCGAAATTGAGAATACGAATAAATATATATATATATAAAAAAAGAATGAAGTGATTTTATTAGACTTATATAAATAAATACAGAACTATGTCGTTCATCATCCTCTGAGAAATCAAATCTACTGTATAAAAATAATCGTGAAATTCAATCGTGAAAAAAAAAAAAAAAAAAAAAAAATTGGCACATTTTTCTTCTTTCTTAACTTTTAAGATGTGCCACTGTTTTTTCTGCCTGACTCAGATGTCTATGGATTATCCCTCTTAATACTGATGAATGTTTTCTTTCTTTTAGATAAGCATCATTACGAATTTTAATTCGTACAATTTATTGTGCAATGTCATTGATAGTCCCCTAACAACGATCCATAGAAGTTGGAGATGGATTGTCATGAACTATTAGTTTGTTCGGAGATATGGAATAGGCGCAGTGTCTTTAAGGGATTATGATGATTCTCACCATTCAACCAAAAAGAAAAAAAGAAATACTAAATTTCTATCTTTTCAGTTAAAATGACCCGATCTCTCGGCACGCCAGTGTAATTTAACTTATCTAGCAACTCAATGTTCGTAGCGTTATAGGAGCAGTGAAAGTATAAGCAATTCACAAATACTACTCATAAAGATTGAAAGAAGGCAATTTATTTTCATTTGAAGTATAGTTTCCTTCAAATATTAACATTTTTGAAGAAACTGATGTAATATTATTTTTGACAATCCGGAAAAGTATATACTCCAAATTTCTTTATAAAAATCTACGATAGTTTTCTATTAGTAATTTTTCTAAGCCTTGGGCGCTACTAAATATTCAATTAAAAATTGATTTTTTTTTTTTTTAATATGAAAACGATGATAAATAAGAGATAGTCAATCTAAAACGCTTTACATTTGACCCGAGATGTTTTAGCCTTAATTCCTTCTAATAACTGTAAATGCAGGAAAGATTAGGAATTTATGTAAATTTTTGATTTTTTTTTTTTTTTTTTAAGTAGTAAATATCATTTTAAATATCGACCTTGATTTCCTGAAGGTATAGGTTTGTAACATTAAAAATTGACTAATTTGCTTATTCCTATAAAACTTACAATCAATAATCTGCTGTGTATATAAGAAATCAACCTTTTCTTTTGTTGTTTTGTTTTTTTGAAGACAAAGATTTTAGAACAAGGAAATATAAACAAAGTGTCTCCGCCCTCCAAACTAGAAGTGTTCTTAATACAAAGAAGAAGTTCACTTGGGATCGTTTCAATTGCTTAGCATTAGTTGTTTTTGTTTGTTTAAAAACTATTTGTTTAACTGACGTTTGTGTTGCTACCGGTTCTACCATGACGCAGCTTCTTCTGTCTTGTTTATCATTTCACGCTCTTCAAGTATCTCTTTCGTCTCTGACATCTTCAACTGGTTCATCTTCGAGAGCTTCTCTCTCCCAATTAAGAACAAACCCTAATGTCTTAATACTTTTCCTAAAACATTAACATTTCTTTTTTTTTTTTTTTTCCATCATGTTTTTTTTAAATAGCTACAGTGATTGCTCTTTTGTTTTTCAGATTCTTCCTTTTTTAATTATTTTCCTTATCCTGTTATGACTTTGATGTAGTGCTGGCGATCTCGTTAAACAACTTTTTTCTTTGAACTTTTTTTAACGTGCGGAAAGAACTTATATAGAAGAAACATGAAACACGCACAAATAAATAATGGTGAAAAATAAAAGTTATATTTAAACATATAAATATACATGATATATTTCGGCTACTTCACGTAGCCCTTGTCAAATGTGTTGTATACATAAAAATCTCACAATTTTATACGGGAGGGTTGGATCTTCGTCACAAGAGGAGCCAATCAGGTGATCTTCGCTATAACTGGAATGTGTCCCGCTGGTCGCACCTGTAAACGGCAGTTGGGGGTGCCGGTTTACGGGGATAATCCGGCTATGGAGTACAAATAATATGGTTAAACCGGGCTAGGAGGTAGCGGCGAATTGTAGGATTAGAAGGATAGACCAAGATTAAACGGGAACTGTGCGGTGTTTTTTGAGGCGGGGAGATGCACTGAAAGTCAACGATTTGGCAAGCGACCAAAATAGGGGGAGGAGGGGGAATTGAAATATTACGAAAAGTGGAAATAATAATGAAATAAGGTATTATAAGTTATATCCAAAAATAAAAGCAGGAGTCGAACATAGGCAGGCTAGGGTCTTAGTTAGAGCTTCAAAGTGAAAGTATTTTAACCATATTATTTGTACTCCATAGCCGGATTATCCCCGTAAACCGGCACCCCCAACTGCCGTTAACAGGTGCGACCAGCGTGACACATTCCAGTTATAGCGAAGATCACCTGATTGGCTCCTCTTGTGACGAAGATCCAACCCTCCCGTATAAAATTGTGAGATTTTTATGTATACAACACATTTGACAAGGGCTACGTGAAGTAGCCGAAATATATCATGTATATTTATATGTTTAAATATAACTTTTATTTTTCACCATTATTTATTTGTGCGTGTTTCATGTTTCTTCTATATAACTTTTTTCTTTATCAATGACTTTATTATTGAAAAAATTTTCTTTTTTTAACTATTTCGAAAATTTGATTCGTTTCTTAGAAATTAAAGCTTCTTCGTCTTGACAAGTTTTAAAATTGTTGTTATTCTATTTGAATGTGATATTTTTCTTTTTCAAAAATTTACAATTTTTCTTAATTAATAAATTAACAAAATTCAGTGTAGACTTCCAATAATGTGAACAAAAATTCGTCTACAATCTCCGTTAAGTTCAAAGATTCGAATGTAGATGGCGCCACAATACAAGCTGAACTAAAGTCACTTTATACTCCGTCGCGGAGAGACGCTAGGATATACGCTAATATCGTCTGTTCGCGATTAATATACAGTGACTTTAAACTGAACTACAGTGACTTTACACACAATATCTGGTAATTAAGTTAACTGGACGAAATTGATCTAAAGATTTACTCCATCACTGTATCCTATCACAAAAATCTAGGTTGAAAGCGTACATTTCTACAATTATTTTAGCTGTTATTAATGACACCATCAATTAATTTAAATTCAAAAAGATAGAAATTGGTTAAATTTGCTTCATTGTGAGAAGGCTTCGCTGCGAGAAGGTTTTGCACATCTGCAGGGGCGGACTAATCATAAGGGTTAATGGGCAAAGCCCAGTGAACCGATATTATTTGGAGCAGGTTATGTGGCCGGCGTTGTGTAAGGGAACTGTTACATAAATCTTGGCCATTTGAGATGATAAGGCCTCTTATATTCAATCGGATGGAAAGACAGTTCTCGATTAATTGAGAATAAATGTTAATAATTTAAAAATTTCCGATACATTTTTTATACCTTTTTTTTAAATGAAACTTCCTATCATGAAACCCAATAATAATCTTTTAATGTATAACTTTAAGCCTGTAATTAAATATACTACTGTATATTTATTAGGATACGATGCTTCAATAATTTATACTTTTTTTTTTTTAAATCTCAAAAATACAATAATAATAAAAATAAACACAAGAAGTAAAACCAATTAAAAACCTAGATTCATGATAACATCATACTTCTCTGTTAGTATCTAAATAAATCTTCTGGTACAAAATATAGAAACAAACTACACCTATCGATATTTCGTCTTTAATACCTGAAGACTTTCTCAAGATTTTCCTCCTTACATACATGAAAATAACAGAAAAAGAAAAGAAACGCTCTTTTCTCATACAAAATGAAATGTAGTAATGCAAAGATATTAAACGAACGATATAAGATAAAATAATTGACATAAAAATGAACATAAAACGAACATAACAATGAATCACAACAAATAAAATAAAACAATCCCCAAACAGACTTACACGAAATTAAATAAAACAAGAAATGAATTCAGCACAAATTTAACGAAATTTATTTCTTGTTTTATTTAATTTAAATTATTTTGCGGCACATTAAACTCCTTTAGACTTACACTAACATTAATAATTTATTTAACCTTTTATTATATTTTAAGTACTTCCTGAAGATTCCTAACGAAATTTCATTAACCTTTAATGATTTATCCTTATTCATGCATTCACAATAATTGATAATACACGATTCGAAAATTGACCTAATTGACTCGTCTTGAGTCTCATCGACTAGAGGATCTGGGTCGTGACCCAAACGGAGACAATGGTCCGCCCATTCTGACATTACTTTCCTGTTATTTGCTCGTATGTTCTTAGACACGTTCTTTCAAGGCTCTACCTGTGCTCCTATGTAACTTTCCTGACAAATTTTGCACCTCAATAAATAAACCACTCCCATTTTATACAATTTCTCTTCTTCAAACTTTCCTTTTCTAAACAATTTGTTACCTTTATAGTACACCATCCTTATCTCGTTTTTTTTTACACACTTCTCTAATACTTCCATTCAATTTAATTCCTATAGGTTATCTTAAAAATTTATAATTCTTTTATTCATCTATCTTTCTATTAACAATTTTCTTTTTCTTTTTGAAAAATTCTTTAAAAGTAAACATAATGAAATTTTCCGGATATTCATTCAATAATAGTCTTTTTTTCAGACACATGATTTTATTATTCCATTTTCTCTTATCCTCCCTATACTTTGTCAATCTCTTTAAATTATTGAAAATAATAGCTTTTTTTAGTGGATAATCTGTGATTGGATAAGAAATTTAACATGTGATTGCTTTGGTACTCTTCACAATAATGTTCAAAAGTTAAACCTGACTTCTCATTTATGATTAAAAAAGGTAATTGACCCTTATCTTCTTTTTCAAACTTAAAATTTATATATAAATCATATACATGTTTCAATGCTAAAAGTTGCTGCTACAGATTTCAAAAACTCCAGCGACTGAAAGAGAATAATGTGTTAATTTTCACATCTGTGAGTTTACATCAGTTAATAAGTTTTGTATTATCATTCCAAACTGCCATGCTTTTCTTTTTTCTCTTTTTCAGATGATATGCCTGTAATAATCCTCTCTCTAAATGGTCTACTGGTTTTTCACATTAATTGCTCATTGCTCCATTTACGTCCACTCTGCATTAAATTATTCCTTTCTTTTTTTCTTTATCAATTTGTGGATAAAAAATTACCGTAGGATTTTTATTCACTGTGAAAAAAAAGTAAAATATAAATTAATTTAAACTAAATAATTTGGAATAAATGAAATTTGAAAAAAAATAAAAAAAAAATATGCAATTCTGTCAATCCCTTTAGCAAACATTTTCATACAATTACTTTTCAGTTGGCTGCTGTATTTATTATCATTTTTTTTTTTTTTTCATTTGTCGATATTTTAATAATGCTACCACGTTAAAAAAAAAAAAGTCATAACAGAAAAAGAGTAAATGACCTTTTTTTTCTTAGTGCAATCGATACCTTTGTAAAAAAAAAATTAATCCCACATTGGATTTTTATTACAGATTTTAGTTAAATCAAATAAGAGTTGATTTTGGTGCATATACATTAATATAGGTACACTTTGTTTAAAGATAGTGGTTAGGTAAACTGAGTTACTATTCCGATTTTAAATAACTCTTGCAATGGTTATTTGTTTTCTCTTCCTTTTAAAAGCCACATGTTAAGTATAAATAGTAAAGCCTATTTGATCCTTCCGATCGTTCTGATGTGAATATTAATAACTCAGCAGTGACTTCTGAACGGAAAATGGAACTTAAGGATGATTTTGGGGGCCACCAGATAAGGAATTCAAAACAAAATGATCAAAAAGTTGACATTAATATCCATAGTATATTAGGATTCATAATACATAAAACTGTAAGTGTTTGTAAAATGAAGCTTTAATTTAATAAGATAAAGTTTAAAATGACTTCCAATGAGTACAACATAAATTGACTCTAAAGGTGAGAAGGTTGGAGCCAAAAAGCCCACCATTACTTTAGTCACGATAAATCGAACATCCTAGGAAGTGCAATTGTCTATTGTTAAATCCCAATTTCTATACAAACTGATTCCTTATACGAAAACCACGATTGAAATGAGACTATCCATAAGAATATTCAAAACTTGGTAGGACGCAACAATTTTTCTTTCTTTTTTTTTTTTCCATGTTTTTAACACGTCAAGCAGATTAAACAGATTATATCATCGAATTCTATTTATCAAGCATTTAATATTCTCGTTGCATGATTCTCATTTCTTTGTTTTCTGCCCTTGAAACAGTTAACCTTGAAATACCAACAAAGCTACAGAATTGACTATTTGTTTAAATACATACCTCACATCAATGATTTTTTTAAAAACAATAATATTTTCAATAAAAGTAAAAAAAAATTTTCAAGTTACCAAAATAACGTAAATAATTTTAATATTTTACAATTATTGATTTGGTTTTATTTGATGTTTAATTCATGAATTTGTTATTGTTTTACTCACTTAGGTTCTTTTAACTTATAAGATTGACAACAGAAAAGCCTTCTTAGTCTTTTTTTTTCATTTTTGTTTTACACTACTTTACATTAAGTAAAAACTTTTACAGCCAAATTGTATTTTAAACTAAACTAAGCAAACTTTATAGTGATATTTTAATTAGTGCAATGCTTAATTACTTTGTGGAAAAATATACATACATGTAACATGTATATAAATAAAAAAAATAAAAAACATATATACGTAAGCGCTATTTAACATATTTATAAAAATCCAACTATCTTTGTCTCAAGTAGGTAAATTACACAGTTGCCTCAACTTCGTCCACAGAATATTTTCGGGAAAAAATATTCTTCCTTAATATCATCTATATAAAATTTATAAGAATAATGTAAAGTCTTTAATTAAGTTGTTATTCTTCAAGAGATCAACCTTGGAATATTCGAATTTAATTGTAAAACAATATATTTGAGATCGGAATGTATTACGAAACTAGATACACTATTTGATGTGTTTTATATTTTATTAGTAGTTTAGCACTGTCATTAAAAAAAAAAAAAATAGTATATCACAATAGACTTGTAATTATGTGAACATTTTTTTTTTAAATTTAAAACATATTTCATTTCATTTTTAATCTGTAAATTGGAATAGTTTTTGTTAGACTAGTAGGATTCCAGAATCTTTTTTCGAGTCAGTGCAAATTGATGAGTTAATATTGTAAATTGCTCGCGATAAGGAAACCCCGTGAATAAGTTCTTAGCCTCTAAAATAACTATGAACGAACAATTTGATAAATCTGAATTTATCGCTAATTTAAGACTCATTTATCGAAATGCTTTTAGAAAAATTGGTACCAAAATTATCTGGTAAGGCTACCTCGTCTAACTTTCTGTTAATAATAATTATCCTTTTAAGAAGATTGCGTCGAGTAGTAACCAAATGGTACTGGGCAACTAGAACGATACATTTAATTTTTCTCTATTTATTTATTATTATTTTCCCGAGAATTCAAACTTCGATCATTTTATTTTAAAATATTAAGGAAATTCCCAACTACCGTGATTTAAGCCAGTGATTTTCAAAGAAGTCAAGTATCTTCAACTGCTGTCCAAATCGGACTAGCTTATATGCAAATAACATTTATACAGTATATATTTTTTTTGAATTCTTAATTTGCTTTTTTTTTTTTAAATTTTTATAATTAATATATTTTTTTGTCTGTAGATATTATTTTAACTATTCTGAAATTGTTGGTGTTGTTGGTTTTTTTAATTATTAATCATTTAATGTCCATCAATGCTAATTTATCAATCAGTAATGTTTTAGCACAGGCCCTGTGTACTCAAAGTTTCGCAATGTTTGTTACCAGTTTTTTTTTTGATTGGAGGTTGGCTTCCTAATTTTCTGCAAACCCTACCTGAAATAAAATCTTTGCATTCGTTTTAAATTTTAATAAGCAGTAGTTTACTTGCTGTTAAATTGTTTATACTGATATTAATCTGTTTTATTTAATTTATTACAATAACTGCAGAATACGAGTCATTTAGAGATTGTTTCCAAAGGTCACTGTTCATTCCAAATTATACATCTGATATGTTGACAACAACACGTTCATTGTTTGCTACAACGGAAAGGCAGTTTCAATTTTTTCTCAACCAGTTCAAAGAGGCTCATCCTATCATCACAGCAGGGACGGAGAGAGATTTTTTTTTTCTACTCAGCTCATTATAATTACCTTTAGCGTTGTTCTACTGAGACTGGCATCTACCTACTACAGCATCAGCACCGTATCGCAGAGGCAAAGGTACACAATTGGCTCCTTTTTATCCTTGTGAGAAAATGTTCAACACTTAGATTTTTCTTTAGTCCGCAAACCCATGAAGAAGAAATCTGTATTCACTTGTCATCCATCTATTTCATCATTTACAACATTGCTTTTTTGTGTTAGTATAATTAACATTCATATAATTGCAACATGATTTCAGTAAGCAATATAAAGAAACTAAAATAGATTAAGGGCGGTGGACCAGCTTATATTAACATTGAAAATTGTTCAAATCTCCCTTTCATCAATATTTTCTGGGCATCAACATTCGTCAGTCGCTTAATCTCTGTCGAATCATCAAAATTTAAAAGCCCAAGTTTCTTCCGTTAAATCATTCTTTAATCAGAAAAAATTCCCATAAGCCCAGCGCTGTTCACCTGTTTCAAGATAGCTGACATCAACTCTGATTGAAATCAACTCCTGATTTTGACGATGAATTAGATATAATTTTGTAATTCATTGTAATTTCTATTAAAAGTTCCGAAAATAATGTTAAATACGGTTAATTTCTTTGAAGGTTCTTGTCTTGACAATTTTTATCTTCAGAAAGAAACTCTGTTCAAGTGGTTTTTTTCCCTTCTCCAGCATGAAAGCTGCCATTTTGAAAAGCACTGTACCTTCGTAAAGTGATCCGGAAATAATGTTAAATCTTATTAACCAATCACAGCAACTCTTAGAAACACGATACGCTATCAAGGACTCATCAATGCAGTTTTGTCAAATTGCATTTGGTGCACACTAATTTTTATTTGAATACCCTGACAACAGCTTTGGCAGAGAGTTGGTTAATGTGTGTGAGTCAATCTTTGAAATTTACCGAAAAAGGTTGGAATAAGGTTGCTCTTTTTGTTTGTTTGTTTATATATATATATATAATAATCATGAATTATTATTTAAAAACAACAATATATTGTATGATAAAGGTTAAAACTTTCTTATACCGGTATCTCAAACATCGAATTATAAACCTATTTTTCAGTTTTAAGTTGGAAAATAAGTGACCTACGTACATATAATCTTGGACATGATAGAACTTCCTATTTAAATAATAAATAAAAATTAGCAAAAAAGTAACAAACTTTGCTAATTAACATAAAAAAATTAACAAAAAAATAAGAACAATTATTAAAGATTAATTAGCTCTTAGCTATTTTTACCGACCCATTTGGGAGCTATTGTGATAGCGACCAAAATCGGTAGCTATTGCGTTTGTCCTGTCCTGCCGTCCGTCCGTGTCTGTCCACCCCTAACAACTCCCGAACAGAAGATCGGATCGACTAACGGATTTTACCATCGCATTCAGAGGTCCAAACACTGTAGGAATGGGGGTATTTTTGGGGTCCAACACCCCGCCATGCTTGAGATATTTGCCTTTGTTTTCGTTGTATCCCCCTAAATACTCCCGAACGAAAGATTGGATCGACAAACCGATTTCACCATCGTGTTCAGAGGCCCAAACACCGTAGGAATGGGGTATTTTCAGGGGCCAATGCCCCTCCCCCCCATGTTCGAGATATTTGCATTGTTTTTGTTGGATTTCTGCTTAATGCTTACATTTTAGAAATGCAACAACTCATTTTAGTTGTCAGCAATAGCTTGATGGGTAAAGTTTCGAACTTGCATATTGAAGGTTGTCAATTTAAATCCGTATATCTATTTTTTTTCCTACTCTTAATCTTTTTTTTTTCCAATGTCCACGTGGGTTTTTTTTAGTTTTTCTTGTTTTCCTAACTTTTTTTTTTCGTTACGTTAATATACTTCCTTCTTTATTATTATTATTATTTTGTTTTTTTATTATTATTATTTTATTATTATTATTATTATGGATCGCCCTTAAATTTATGCTTTAGCACAAAATTATATTCACTTGCTATTAGAAATATTTTTATAAAAATAATCACCAAAAAAATTCTCAAAATGCTTTCTCATCAAAATTATAAAACAACTAACAGTAAATTCCGTTATAATTAATTGAGGTTAATGAAGATTGGAAAAAAAAAAAAAAAAAAAAGCTTCTATCGTAACTCTGTCAAAACCTTTATTTTCTGTGAAAATTTTTTACTGTATTGTACTGATGAACCCTGTTTTTATCTTATTACTTCTCTTCTGATAAGAATCGATAAGATATTGTAACAATTTATATGTAAAATTTTTAGAAATTTATTTATATTTATCTGTCTATATATCTGTATTTTATTCATTTTAATCTTTACCGTTATTTAATTTAAATCATTCGTTTTCTATTTTCTAATTATTGCTGTTCTGTTTATTTTTAAATTCTTTTCCGATACAGCCATTTAATTGTCCAATCTTGTCCAATGTATATTTTTAATTAATCTTCCAATCAAATCCAAATTTGTAAAATCTATAAAAACCCAAGTTTTATGTTTAATAAATTAATCCAGTTCAGTTCTAAACTTGACTCGTTGTTTCTTCGCTCCTACAAGACTCCCCCACAAATACCATTACAATATAGTTTAATATTTCTGTAAAAAAAATGAAACTTTCTCATTTAAATTACACTTAATATCAGTTATGAAAAAAAGAAATTTATAGTTTAAATAATGTAAGTTTAAGAAAGTTTTTGATCAGAAATGCTTGTTTTTACTTTTCTTAAAAATTTCTGTGGTTTTCTCAATACTTAGATGGAACAGAATCCATGGGGAAAATTGGTGGTTTTTTTTTTTTTTAATATTTTAAGAAATAATGTCCATGTTCAGTTAATGAATACAAGTAAATATTAAGGAATGCAAATTTAAATGTGGAATGTTTATGCAACCTCTGTATTGAGACCTCGTTGTTTACTGGTGACTACTCCCAGCTGATGATCGCCAATAAGCGTAAAACAGCTGTTCTAGGATGTCATCAATTAAGCACTTGGTCTTATCCATTGCTGTTTATGAACTTTTGTGACGCTTTTTTACTATGTTAATGCGCACCGAAATTTCATTGAGGCAGGCAGAATGCCAGAACATTTAATTTCATTATTATTTTTGAATGTGTATTTATTGTCCTTTTCTTTTTTTTTTTATTTTTGGAGATTCCATCTTATTTCCTACAAATGTTTATGCATTTCTCTTTCTCGTCGTTTTTGATTAAGCGAATGTCGAAAGAAGAAAAAAAGCTGCTTCACCATTTATCAAGATTACACAAAGAGTCATTCTCTCACTTGCAGACGGTATGACGCCACACAAAGTACCACAGACATTTATTTTATTAATTTATTTCCTATATTTTCAAACTTGAACATTTCAGGTGTTTAACAACAAAGGATTCTTAGTTCCAAAATATCAATTTAATTAATAGATTATAGTAATGATATGACTGAACCCATCAAATTTTATTCCTTATTTTTTGAAGAAAAAAAAAAAAAATAGCCAATCACGTAGCTTTTGATTAACACAAAAATCATACAAATACAGTCGAAACTACAACCCTACAATTTCAATAATTTTTTGTATGGTTTTTGATTCTATTTAAAAAATTTCTGTTAATTCTTTAAAATATTAAAAAGATAGCTTAACGTGTGTTTGATTCAAGTTAACCATTAAAAAATTCATTGGTTATCCCAAAGAATATAATGTAGGAGCTTCTTAATTTTTACTTTATGTTGACAATGAATTCCGTGTAGGTAATTCGAAAGCTCCATTTGTAAGTATATTTTTAATTGTATTGTCTTTTTAATGCATAAATGTTTTAAGTTTTAAATTTTTAGTGTATAATCTGAATTTTTTAATGGTTAATTCTTTAAAATCTGATTTTTTTTTTTTTTTTTTAGAAATAATTTGATAAAGTTTCACAATTGTAAGTTCTTTCAGCTAATTTCTTAATATTCTGCATTTCGTGTAATGGTTGTCCATCCAAATAATGAAACACGATAATTTCGTCAGTCGTACAAGCTAATTTCCATTGGAGCTTTGTGGCATCCTCAAATGAGATTCATTACATTGACCTTCACCGTTCCACGACCACGCATCGGAAGAGCACGTTATCAAACGCCTGGCGTTCGTCCCATCACCGGATCCAGCTTTTGCAATTGAAAAAGGTAAGCAATTTTCACTCCACACTTGTCTTAAATTTAAAGCTACGATTAATCACAACCAACGCGATTTCACGAACAATTTTTTTTTAATAATAAAACGAGAGTGAGAGGTTTTTAAGGGGGTAGACGATCGAATGCTTGCAATGTTTATCGATAGTTTACTAAACAAAACAAAAATGTCTTATGTTTTAAACGAGAATTTCTAATGAAGTAGCTCTTATCCGAAGCGCTGTACATACTCTGACATTTATTGCAATACTGGTATATTATGCTATTTCCCTTCACAGTTCGAACAGTAAAAGTAATATTCGAAGGAAAAGAAGCCCAGATGTGACATTTTTATTTCTTTCCTGGGGCGGGGAACTTTGGCGTAGCTGAGAGTGCGTTGTGCCATCTCTTGCGTAGAGCAATAGTTAGCCATTTGGAAAGGAGTGGTCAGCAACGAAACGAACTTATTTCAACAAAATAATTCCTTTAAAGAATTTAAATGAAGTAAATTCTGTCGAGAGAATAACACAAAGCATCAATTCGATCTGTCAACTCGGGGTAAGAATTTCTAAATGCTAAATTTCTGAAATAAAACTTTTAAAATGCATTTAATATTCAAAACAAAAATCCTTCCTATTAATTACGGCTATTTTTAAGAGACACGCTTTACATCTTCTTTCCAAGTCGATTCAGAAAATAAATGATAGGTTTTTAATAATTGTTGTAACTTTAGTAGTAAAGTTACGTTTTAATATACAATACATAAATTTTCTTTCTCAAAATAAGAAATAATCCTCACAAATTGATTTCTAGAAGGATAATTTTTTTTAATTTTTCTTCAAAAACAAGTTCTGTTTGCAGTAGAATGTATTTTATATATTCCCTCTATCTTTATATTAGAATAATATGCATAGGAAATATAATCAGGAATATGTATAGTTTTGTTTATATATTACAGTGTAAAAATTATTAATAAATTATATCAATTTATTGCATATTATACTCTTACATTGTACCTAGTTCTAAAACTAGTAAATTAAAAAAGAAAATGCCGAAAACTAAGGTTTTACGTTTTTTTGTTGATTTGAATTTAAAAGAGAATTTTATTTCTTTCCTGGGGCGGGGAACTTTGGCGTAGCTGAGAGTGCGTTGTGCCATCTCTTGCGTAGAGCAATAGTTAGCCATTTGGAAAGGTCCAAATAAAATTGAATGTTATCTGTTATTGTATTATCTAATCCAACCGATATTCACCTCTTATCGAATGAACGGATATTTTCTTTTAGGAGCTTAAGTCTGATTGCAAAAGTCTACCAAAATCTCTCCTGCTGAATTGTTATTAGGTTTTACCTTGACCTTCGAAAAGAAAGGTCACGCATGTTTCGTACATGGGTTGGTTTTTCTGTGGGGAAATAGAAGCATTGTTTCCTTAATTCTATTGTAATCATAAACATAAGACTCATTTTAACATAAATTACATCTCAACTATTAGTAAATGTTAAAGTTAATATCTTTTTTACTTTTGCAAGAATAGGACGGAAGCCTATTCTTACCTAAACGTAAAAAGAAATAATGTAAAAATATTTATATATCACCATTATATTCTGTGAAAACTATGCGAGGGAACTGGTTTTATAAAGTTTTATTAAATGTATAATAAATATAATAAAAATAATACTATATATAAAAAACACATTTTTGTTTTTAAATGTTTTGAAGGCTTTTATTATTATAATTAAATTAATCGACGAAGATTGGTTTTAAAAATGATAGCAATCATTAATGCTATTAGTTTTTAATTAATATCTAAATGTAGCGGGGATGTCAACGTAGAATTTTTGAGTTTTTTCATAATTGAAGTATGTAAGTGGGCCTGATAATTCACGTCATGGACCCAAATGTTAAAATTATGTTTAAAGAAAAAGATTTAAAATTAAGGAATATCCAAGAAAGCTGTATTATTAGAAACACTAAAGAACTACTTTGCAATCATTAGAATTGTACTTAATTTGTAGGAATGTGAGTTCTGAATTTGTTAATTTATATAAATAAAAAAATTGCATTTGTATCCATGAGTTTTTTTTTTTTTGAGGGGCGGGGGGTTAGCCATCGTCTCCGAGCGAGACTTAGTTCTGAGGTGGCAACCCTACCTTTGACTTATGATATTTTGTAGATATTTGGATTTTTTATCATATTAAAGCTATAAAAATAAGGTAATCTATCGATCACCTTTGAAGTGCTATTCATGCGTAAGAACACCTGAGCTATGGTTGCACTTTATTGCATTGATGCACTCGAAAAGACGAAAAGTAAATATGAAATTGGAAACTGATTTGGCATTTCCTGGATTTTTGGATCATTTTGTTTTTATCCCAATTTGTAATTGGATCAACTCAACTTGCTACTATGATTGTCATTCTTATCCAATACGAAATCATTTTGGCTTTTGCTTTGGAATCTATTATTTTTCCTTCTTATTCACGGCTTTTTAAAAAAAAAAACACAGACTTTTAGGTGATTCATTGTATCATTGAATATTAATATTACAAGCAATAAAAAGAGATAAAAACGCACAACAAATAAAATCACTGAGCTGCTTTTGGAATATTTGACACCGGGAATCCAGAACAG
>JAFIDM010012231.1:89405925-89438609 GCA_023159025.1 Thereuonema tuberculata
ATTATGAGATTTTGCCGCGTGGCCAAACAATCACAACTGCCGTGTACTGTCGGCAAATGGACGAATGTCACCAGAAATTATGCAACAAACAATCATCTCTCATTAATCCTTTGAGCCCATACTCCTGCGTGATGGAGCACCACCACATGTGCCCCTTAGAAGCATACAAAAATCAACATCTTGGGATACGAAATCCTCTCTCACTCTCCGTATTTACCAGATTTGTTCCCCTCAGACTATCACATGTTTCGCCATTTGGACAACTTCTTGAGGGGGAAATGGTTCACTAACCACGATGCTGTGATTCATGCTGTTAGCGATTTCTTATACTACTTTGATGCTTCTGCCATTGTGGCATTTTTGCACTGAAAACACGTTGGGCACAGTGTATTGCTGCCTAGGACAGATATTTTTCTGAATAAAATGTACTTCTTTGTCTGTTACTGCTGATTTTTTTATTGTGTCAGAATCGGCCAATAATTATGAAACAACCCAATAGTATGAATTCCAAAGCTTAAGACTATTTATCATCTCAGCATAATTATTAGTAATTAATTACATCACAAGTTAGGTTTAAATTAAATTTGTTTTTGCATAAATCCTCCCCATATGTAATTGAAATATAATAATGATAATAAGAATAATATATATTATTATATATATATATTATTATATATATATTATTATTATATATATTATTCTTATTATTATATTGATAATAATTAAACAAAACAATGACAAAATGAATATTATATCATCTATTTTTCATTTATACATTTACTAAATAAACAATTAAAGGAAGTTAATAATAATAACCATACTCTTACAATTAATTCTATATTAAAATAAAAAGGGAAAAGAATGGGATCTCCAATTATAAATTAAAAAACAAGAAATACACAATAAAAATAAAAGAATCGAAATTCATGTCCCAGTCTCCGCTGGCCTTAATGAATTTTCTATGGCATCAAATAAGAAAAAAGCCCCTAAAAATGTGTTTAATGTGTTTAATTCTATATTAATTCCTTTTTTTTTTTCCTTTTTCAATAAATCCTATTATGAATTTACATACTGTGAGGACAATATTTTGTATCACCAACATCTTCTATCCTTAACATTATTAATTTCCAATATTTCTCTTTCTTTAGTCAATTTCTCGCAATCATAAATCACATGTTCCCAACCTCTATTACTTTAAAACCTAACATACAAAATTTATCTTCTATTTTTTTCCAGTATTTACTTTTCCTCCATATGAATCCCATTCTTAACTTAATATAAACTTCTTTTATATACAGTAAACTCCCGATTATCCGCGGACCTCTCCTGTTTCCATGTTTCTTACTGTACAATAAATTACGGAATTAAAAAAAAAATTAAATCTAGAATAAGGTAAACAATAAAAGAGTCTAACAAAGTAAGTGAAGATAATTATAGACAAACAATTTAAAGAATGATCTTGAGGGCGGAGCTTAGGCCGGCAGGTTACACTAAATTACGGGAGAGCCTTCCCGTAATAATAAAATTTTAAAATAAATAAATAATTTAAAATAAAATAATTGTTTATAGTATATGTACTGAAACTGTATATATTACCATTCTAATGTAAATAAAACATGTTAAAAGCATTGTTTTGTGTTGATTTTCTTTCTATTTCGGATTATCCGCGGAATTCGCTTATCCGCAGTTGCCGCGCCACCCAATTCCGCGGATAATCGGGAGTTTACTGTACATATTTTTCATTTTTTGTGTAGACATAGTATGAACCGTTTATTTGCCAATTTAAAAAAATTGTAATATTTATATATGAAGAGTCTTGTATTTTATTATTCATTTTTTGCAAAGCTATTTCACCAATTCTCTTTATAACTTTTTCTTTATTGGATGCCTAGTAATCGGTCTCTAAAGCTCTATCTCAGTCTACTACCCATCCACCTTCATTAAAAACAGAAGCTTTTTGAATAACTTGAGGCGCCAACAAAAATTTTCTGTTACTTATTTGTTAATGTTATAATTATTACAAATTTTATAATTTCAATATATTTCTATAAATTTTGTAGAAGTACGTATGTTTAAAAAGAAGCATTATTCTTACTTAAGTTTAACTCTGTAATATCGTATCAAGTCCTCTTTAATGGCATTTACTGTTGTTGTTTTTTTTTATTCCAGACTTAAGCCTACGCCAGAATTCTTTGGGCCTTTAACTAGAAATACTGGTCTTAATTCAGCAGAGATGCTATTTCTCGACCAATTCGAAGGACCTGAATCAGTTGCAGTAGGAAAAGGTTAGAAAGATATTTTAAAATTTTACTTATCTATATTGTTTTCTGAAACTAAATTTAACGTGCATACAAGATTATTACAGAAAAAGAAAACAGAAATGCACATAACTAAAGTCTTCGCGGTCAGAGTTGAAACTCCCAGAATGCAATGCAGATTATAGATTTTCTTTTCCTGGCCGGTCGGTCACATTCAAATAAAAGAGAAAATGGCGGCCGCTGCTTCACATTCAACATTTAGACGAGGAATGGTTCTCAACAGTCAAGCTAGGGAAATTATTCTTAACGTTGCTCGTCGATTTCAAGATGTGCGTGAGATTTTTGATATTTCCTATTTTTCATAATTGAGATTGATATTTCCTGCGGAGCTCAAGGCATTGATACTGGAGAAATTAGTCAATGATAATGTGTTTCCGGTTTCAACATTCGCCGCGACTACTGTAAAAAAAAAAAAAAATTCACTGAGCTAATTTTGGTTTTTGTACTGGAATTGGAGACGGTACCGCTTCGAGTTGCAACACTCTCATTAGTCTCATTTAAAATGCGAATACGTTGCGATTAAAAGCAGAATTTTTGTAAGAATATAATTGCAATATAAATCGATACCTTTACGTGTGTAAAATATTTATGTACTGTACTGTAATGGAAAAAAAAAAAAAAAAAGGTCAACACACTTTGAACAAAGACATTTAATGTGTTAATATATTTTAGTGTCCTTGTTCAAAATGAGTTGATCTTTTTTTTACGTTACAAAATTGCAATATATTGATATTTCACATAAACCTTTAATAGATAAAATAGCTCTTGGATAACAGCTACAATATCTTTTATATCGTTCTATATCTTTTCTGCCGTGCTGGCGTGGCCGTGCGGTCTCGGCGGCGGTCTGCCGTGGCGGCCAGTGCGCCAGTACCTGGGTTCGAATCCCGGCAGTGGCATGGCTGTTTCAATTTCCTTTCCTGTGTTGTCCAGCCTCTGCTTCACTTTCTCTTCGGTCTGACGTCATTCCTTAATGGCGTCCTGGGGAAGGCCACGGGAAACCACCCCAGTATCTTTCCCTTGAAATTCTAGGGAGTCTGCTAGGGGTTCGCCATCTTGGGAACACTAGCGCTCCCTGGAACACGGACGCTTCGGCTACTTCGGTGCGAACCGGCTCAACAACATATCTTTTCTGCTAAGTCTCCGAACACGACGAATTTGGAGATTAATGTTCTTTTTTATTATTATCGCTATTTTATCATTAAATTAAAATCGATCTTAGTTACAATCAATTAGCTGTAATAATACATCGGAAGCGCAGTGCTGCCTCAAAGGAAAAAATACACAAAGAAAAACTCACCAATATTTAACTGGAACGGAAATAAATGATAGCTGAGTACAGGCCGATTACCATTGTCCAGTATTAGATATTCATGTTGTAGAATCACAATGAAATCAGTTGCTGATGCGGAGCCTTATTGTTAACTCGAATTGATAAATTTTATTGCTACATTATATTAAAAGAATAAATCCCCCCCCCCCCTTTCTTACAAATACTTAACATACAAATGTTAAGTAAATTGCATTAAATTACTAAATGCATTAAATTGAATTAAGGTTTAACTTGGGATAATCATTAGACAGAATAACAATTTCAATTTTAATAGTCCTTGTATCTCCAGGGGTGTGCTTCTTTTCTTCCCTGTTTAGATCAGGCAGTGAATCATTCAGGCACAGCCTTAAGGTGGCAGCCTGTCATGAGACTGACACGTCTGAACTTGGGTTCGAATCCCTGCATGGGGCTGCATGTTTCTTTCTTCTTCTGTGTTTGTTTCTCTCTGCAAAGTATGAATGTCACCTTACAGGTGCGTCCTTATCCGAACGCAGTGCGCAGCCTTAATTACTCCATCACAGATTGGAACTAACGATCCGAAAAATGGATCCGGAATAAGTCACATCAGGCAGTGAATGTAACTGAATACATGAGATTCATTGATGCCAGATGATAAAAGAGAGTTGTTTTTCTACAATTATTACATTTAGC
This sequence comes from Thereuonema tuberculata, assembly GCA_023159025.1. NCBI lineage: Eukaryota > Metazoa > Arthropoda > Chilopoda > Scutigeromorpha > Scutigeridae > Thereuonema > Thereuonema tuberculata. Next base: position 89,410,228 of record JAFIDM010012231.1, read on the forward strand.
ATGGTTTTCAAACTTTTAGCAGTTTACAGCGTAATAAATATCGTCTGCAGCTTCACGCCGGATGTCAGTGTTTTCTGTCGAATCAATATGAAATGAAAAATATCCTTTTATAATCAGAAGTCCCTCAAATAAATTTTTGTATATTTATAAACAATATTATTCTGGGTTTTTTTTTTTTTTTTTTGCTTTTTTTTTATTTAAAAATAGGAATTTTTTAAAACATAGTTAGCTATAATACATTGTTTAGATGTATACAGAAAACTTCATTCAACACCATTCTATCATGACATAGTTTTGTGTTTTAAATTAATAACAATTAAGTAAGCAATTAAAAAAAAATTAAAAAATCAAAATTTCTTATAAATAGGTTAGTTTACAATAAATTTCCTCTATTGGAAGCCTGTGAAGAGGATATTCTATTGAAGAGAATAAAATGAGGTTTACAACACAAGCTATTCAAGACATTATTAAAACAAACAACACAAGTCATATTTCCACAAAATAAAATAGATCGTTATAGAAATAAAGAGATTTTGCCGTAATATTCTAAAATAAATCCTAATAATATCAATGACTGTTAAAGGAGATACATATTTCCTTCAACGATCTTCATATCATATTAAGAAAGACTCTTTTTTTTTTTTTTTTTTCTTTTGACATTTTACCTTGATTCTGACATTTCGCACAAGGTTTAGAAAATAGATGAAATTACAATTTCAGCACCTATTTTGCTTTTAAAGCTGAATTACGAATTGTTTCTATTTATAATGTTTTGTTTTCGTGTGGATCATTTCTGCGCAGCCTCAATAATGCCAATTGTAAGTTTTAATAGTCTGCTAATGAAATACTCTGAGAATAGAACTGTTAATAAAGGCCAACTTCCTTGCTTTGTGGTGTGTCTGGTGGAACCATGACGCTGCAGCTTTGTGCTTGTAATTCAGAAGCCAATTGAAGTGACCTCCCTTGCACTTTTTATCACCTGCTGTCTGTTGTTTATTTACTCTTTGAATCTCAGATAATAGAGACATTGGAGGAGCAGACATTTGAATAAAGGCGCTTGTGAATGGATCTTGTTATGCTTCGTTCAATGATTTTTTTTTTTTTTTAATGAAATCGATTATTTTTATTTATTTTTTTAATTTTAGAAATGCTTTATTAGACAAGGAGATTTTAAAAATAGCATACATTTATTCTATTTTTATTAAAAAAATACAATAAATAAATATTATTTAAGTTAATTAATAACTTAACGTGTGCATACAAACTGAAAGTAAAATTCGACAGGACACACATGAGTATTAAAAACATTTATACGTATTAAAATTTACATGAGAACTACCAGTTTCGTCGTGAACCAGCAAGACTTTGACAAGTTACAAAAGATAATGACAATCAATATGGGAATATAAGCACGAGCTCAACCAATGAGGGAGGCAGGAAACACTTAGGTCGACCGGAGTGACATCTGGATGTGGATCGAAGAAGCAAAGATGAATAATCCAAGGATATGACGTCATTCGTCTCCTTTGCGGTTGTCACACCTGCTGCAAAATTATCCACAAGAGAACGTGAGATCTCCTGATGGACTGTGACCATATGTGGTAGCTGAAAAGAGTAAAAAAAAGATTGAAAGTCACAGAAATTCTCGTAATAAACGCATTAGAACCGAAATAATGATATCCATCAACAGATATTAATCGTTTTCTCCTAAGCCATTGATTTGGAGCGCTTTGATATGATTAAAATTAATCATTTTAAACAACATAAATAATTAAAGCGGATTGAATTGATTTTTTTTTTTTATAAAATGGGAAATTTCTAATGTTTTCATTCAGCTGATATTAAGCTTAAATACTGTATAAATTGTGTAACCGTTTGAATAGTTTTCACAACTTTCAAAAAAATTAAGATGTCCATTAATATCTATTAATAAAAAGACTTTATGTTTTTGTTTTTTTTTTTCAGATTCTTTTCTGTTTTTATCCTTTATTACATTATCTTTTATTTTTTATTATCATTTATTTTTTATTTTACTTTGTAGATGTTTTATTATTTTTTTCTTTTAATTTTTCTATTACCTAAAAAATAAAAATACATTTAGTGATTGATATTTATTTATTTATTTATTTATTTATTTATTTCAATAGATAACGCTTTGTACACTGGAATCGAAGATGGTCGAATTATCAAAATATCGAATGGAAAGATACAGACGGTGGTGAGAGTTGGAGGAAAGAACTGCGGTAAGAAGGGATTTTTTAAAATATAGAAATTTACGCGTGCGCTTAGTAATTAAAAAATTGCGGAGAGCCGACACACAAGACTAGTTAAAAAAAAAAATTATATATTATACAATTAAAAAGTTCACAACCGGTTTCGCCTCCAATATGAGCCTTTGACGAGGAACTTTTAATTGCTACTTTTCTTGATTAAGTTTACAATAGTCAAATTGATGGTACATCGCACTAAGGCTTTATCGTTGTAGATAGTGGACAGATGAAGAACACAATCCCTGAAGAGACTATACAAAAAAAACTTCGCGACCAAGAAAATGTCAAGGGGGGGAAGCGCGTATGTGTGTGATCTGAGAAGATCAACTACACCGATATCCCCATGTTTTCTGCTTTGCAAAAACAAAATGCTTTTCCATCGCATTTGTCGAGAGAGTGAATTCTTCACTATCTTCAGCCTACTAATTTCCGTAGATTTGTATAGGTATTGTATAGATCTGATCATTGTATTGCACTTTAATAGAGTTGGTAGAGTCAGACTCACAGTGACTCTAATTGAATAGTATTAAATTCTGATTTTTTATTTGTTTGTAATATAAAACTGATTTCAACTATTAATGATGTTAAAGTAATTACAATTTTATTGCTAATTTATTTAAAGCTTTAAAAAAGTTAAATTTAGAAAATTAAGATCCCAAATTTTTTACAAAGAATGATGATAAAATATATATTCTAAATGCATATCCTAAATAAATATAGACTAATGTAATAAGCGAAATGCCCCTATCCTATTTGTACATAACCATTATTAAAAAAATATAAAAATAAAAAGTAAATAACCACTTATAAGTAACTAAAAGAATCACTTAGTCGTTTGGATTTTGTTTTTGTTTTTTTGATTTGTGCTTTGTGGCTTAAAAATATGTTCTAAGTTACCGTAAATTGAGCAAAAGTCACAAGTGAGAGAATGTTTAACTTTTAACAAGCTGATCTTGATATGAATACTTAGTCTTAATATAAAAAGAAGATATTTTTTAGATATGTTGCTCTAAATGTGACAAATTAGGTGGAAAGTAAAAGATCATCAACACATGTAAATATTTTTTCTTATTTCTAAGGATACATTCTTTTTTGCAAAAATTATCACTAGCTTTTATAGTGATTATTAATCACTGATTAATAATTTAGTTTCGTGTTATTCTGTGCTTTTTATTTGTCTACAAATTATTAAATTTTCTTTGCTACTACTTATTAACGTTCTTTTCATAGAAGAGCAAGTTATTTGCGAATTAATAATATGGATGGAAACTTGTAAATTATTGAATTGTTATCCGAAGTTGTAACATTAATGGGCTATACGCACTACTCCATCTTCCGTTATATTTCCGTAACGTAATTGCTTAAGTGACGTAGTTATGTCTTCAGGGTCACAAGAATGGTGAACAATTACCTGAAATTTTTAGGATGGTAAATTTTTGAATGTAGATTAATAGAAATATATGGTGAAATGTGATTTTTATTTCACGTAATTGTTCCCCATTCTTGTGACCCTGAAAACATAACTACGTCACTTAAGCAATTACGTTACGGAAACATAACGGAAGACGGAGTAGTGAGTATAGTCCTTTAATCTATAGAAACAAAACACATCAATTCTATTCCTGGTAAAAGAAAAAACGGGGTAAAAAGTGGACAAAAATACGAAAACAGTAAACGTTAACATTACACAAGAAAGACTAACTTTAAAGCAAGTGTTCAGAGATATAATCGGTTAAAACAGAATGTAAATTGTCTGATCCAAACTAAAGGTATTCAATAAATTAACTGGAAGAAAAAAAAGTAGTAAAAATAAGATGAAGAATGAGGAAAGGAGGTCTTAAGATTAAGCTTTGCAAAAAAACAGAAGGACCTTTAAATTAATGCTGCAACGTTTAATCATTAAAAAGTTTAAGGAAGGCTTACAATTGTTTCTGAAGCTCTGTATGATGATTCTGAGAATTTAAATCTGAATTTTACTCGTCTGATGAAAATACGGAGACTGATTCGACGTAAATCGAATTCGAAATCCTTTCTAATTTAATGATCTAACGTAGAACAACTTAAAATGGGACCATAAAACATTTGCACATTTTTCACATGTCTAATTAAAATCTTTTCATTTCTTGTAAAAGCTTCTGTAGGAGGCTTTCAGAATTTAAGGACAGCGAAGTCGGTACTAAATTATTTTATGATAAAATTATAAGAGTAATTAAATAACAATCAATATTGAAAATTGATTGGTATTTTTCTTTTTACAGATAGTGATCCAAATAAGAAAACCTGTGGACGTCCTTTGGGTCTTCGATTCGACGCCCAGGGGTTTTTGGTTGTCGCAGATAGTGTTAAAGGCATTTATAAAGTTAACGTTGCTACAGGTAACAGCTTATTCTTTTAAAATATACTTTGAACTTTGCAATAGAAGAAACGAACTCTGTAATGTATAGGCTACTTTTTTTTGTTCGTAAATCTAATTAAAATCCTTTTATGATTTAGCAATGTTAAGATTCTTGATGTAATATTCTTGATTTGAAATACATAAAAGAATTCTTTGCTATTTTTCCGTTTTAAAAAAATATTAGATATCATTAGTAGGCCTAACGTCAGCAATTACCATTTAAAAGAAAATAGAATCATCTCGTTCTTGGACTGTAGCAAACAAATCCTCCGACAGTGTCAATTATCTATTACTTAAATATCCAAGTTAAGATAGAAAAAAATTATGAGGTTATGATCTAGATTCGAAAGTTGAAATTGCTTAATGCTTTAGCTGAATAAGAATATTTTCTTGCAAAATATATCTTTTATTTCTGCTGAGGAACACTGAAATTCGGCTTCTCCGTTCAAAGAATAAACAAATGGATGCTAACCTATTTCCTGCCAAGACTTTGCGATAAAAATTGCTGTATCTTTACGATTTGCTTTTTACATTTATTATTTTTCTTTCTCTTCTATAGCTTTTAGTTACTAATGAAAATAACGCTCTTATTTAAGTTCCTCAAGGTTTGCATTCCTACGATGGCATCACAAAACACCCAACTTCTTTTTTCACTTCTCTTCCAAAGAATATTGCAAGGGCGGACAACCACAAGAAGACGTTGAAAATTTAATGCTGTGTTATGACATAACTTCTAAATACCTAAACATCTATGAATCCGTCAATATTTCATCTTCCTGAGGACATAATTCTTTTTCCTCAGAATTCGTTATGAATATATATCAAAAGAATGAATTAACAAATAATGCTTTAAAAAATAATGAAACATAAGTTGCATGTGGTCTTAATTACACTGTTTTGCTATTCAACAAAAGTAATCCAATAATGAATTTACTAAACCTAAATTACAATGATTTCTGATCGATGTAATAATCCAATTAACAGTAAACTATTGTCCAGTAATGAACTCAATTAATCCTAATTACAATAATTTCTTTTCTTTATTTTCGATGCAATGTTTAAAATATCCAAAAGTAATAGACCACTTGAGGTTTACGCCCCTACCGACGTCACGTATGACATCTTAAGCACATGCTAAGAGATCTTGTGGGATAAACAAACAGAAAGCCCAAAAGGCGAGTATATAACTGACAGTGTGAATTACTCAAAAAATCGTCGATTTTTGATATTTCAGGAATGGTTCAGTACTGTGCAGTTCCTTATTGAAATAATTCTGTAAAAACGCTTGAAATATCCTTCTTTAATATAATATTTCCTCAATATCTACACGGGTTAAAACAAAATATATGACTTTGTTTATTCCACAAGCCAAGCAGTAGTCTGATGGGGCATTTTATAACTATGAAGCCCCGCCTATCCTCAAGTGGTCCATTGTATGAACTTTTAAAGGTTTATCTTTGTTCATATATGGTTTCCATTTATATAACAGATTCTATCATCAGGCTTGCAGTTTCTTCTTCTGTTTGGTCCTATACTAAATCTGTATAGGTGTGAGGATGGTGATGGTTCTCCTTACTGTGATCAGCCCAATGAAATATCCTTCGTTTTCTTAAATGCTCTTAAGTGTTCTTCCAGTCGTGCTTTTAATGTCCTACTCTCATAGCTAGGTCTTCCCTCAGACTCTGTATGTCAAACTATAGACTAAACCTATTTTCTTTATCTCATCTTTGTTATCAATTATGTCATCTTTGTTATCTCTTTTCTTTTTAATTAACTTATTACCTTTAAAAAAGATTAATTTGATACCATTATCTTCACATAAAAATCTTTAACTTCTTTATCTTTTAACTGAAAAAGAAACTGCACGCCTGATGATAGAATCATGTTATATAAACAGGAAACCATGTGTGAGCAAAGAAAAAACTTAACAAGTTCAAATAATTATTTTTGGATATTTTAACATTGCAACGAAAATAAAGAGAAGAAATTATTGTAATTAGTATTAATTGAGTTCATTACTGGACAATAGTTTACTGTTAATTGGATTATTAACAGAAATGATCAGAAATCATTGTAATTGTAATTAGGTTTAGTAAATTCATTATTGGATTACTTTTGTTGAACAGAGAAACAGTGTAATTAAGATCACATATACCACATGACATATAATTTGAACATTTTTTTGTTATTTTATTCTTTGATTGTTAATTTAATATGTATTCATAACGAATTCTGAGGAAGAAGAAAGAATTCTTCTCTTCGATTACGTCCTCATGAAGTCTCAGGAAATCCTCAGGAAGTCAGGAAAAGATGAAATATGGTAGGAGATTAAAGATGTTTCTTTCGATTAATAGAGGTTTATGAATTTAATATTAATAAATTATCTGTTTATGGGTGAGAAGCCATAATAAGAACACAATGGAGATAAAACAAGTGAATATAATTTTGTGCTAAAGCATAAATTTAAGGGCGACCCATAATAAAACAATTTAAAAATGATAATATAAAAAAGGAAGTAGATTAACGAAAGGAAAAATAAAAAAAAAAAGTTAGGAAAATAAAAAACAGTAGATACACGGATTCGAAACGGCAACATTCAGCATAGGAGAATTTACCGATAACACTTTAGCTGACAACTGAAATGAGGTGGTTGCATTTCTGACATTTAAGCTAATATCGGAAATCCAAAGAAAACAATGCTAAATATCTCGAACATGAGGGGGGAAAAAAACCCCATTCCTACAGCGATGGTGAAATCCGTTTGTCGATCCGACCTTCCGTTAGGGTGGACAGACTCAGACGGATGGACAGGACAAACGCAAGGATTGAATTAAAAAAATTAAAAATGACGTTTTTGGATAGATCAGATTTAAATCAGGTCCATGGGATTTAAAATGTCAAAGTAATTCCTGACATTTATTTTATTAAAATAAGTAATTTTATTTAATATCTTTTAAATAAAATTATGATTTTTTTTTTCCCTCTTTAATTTATCTTTTGTTAATATTTTCCGTTATTTTCTTTTCTTTTTCGATTTTGTTAAAAATAATTATTAGCGAAATTAATATTAAAAGTTCTTTCCACAATTCACGTCGTATTTATAGAATCATTTTAAGGGCTAAGAATTAGATTGACGCATACTTTCTTTCTATTAGGGTCAGCGTAACAGTTAATGTTACGGTGATTTATCTACAAAGGAGCATCAATGTCTTTGTTGAAATCTGAAATGGACTGAACAATCATTAATAAACCATAACTTAAACGTGATTAGTGGAATGGAATTGAAACTGAGTAATAATTAAGTAATTTGTTTATTTATTAGGTGAAATTATACCCTTGGTAAAGAGCAGTGCGGTTGTAAATGGGAAAAGCATTGCTTTTGCTGATGACATCACTGTTTCGAAATCAGGTGACATTTATTTTACTGACGTTGGAACTCCCTACAGCGTCAAATTTATTGTCTTACATTTCATTGAGCATGCGCCACATGGAAGGTAATTATATTTTTCCAAATATTTAAAGTTGCGATAGATCTTATGTTGCTTTCGTTGACATTTTTTTTTGCTTAAAGTAATTAAAAATTGAACTTTTCATTAAAAAAAAAAATATTGAAATATTGCTTTTTTTTTTTTCAAGATTTAAGATTTAATTAATATTTTTAAAGTTAATGAAATACGTCTATTCTAAAACAAAGAAAAGACATTTTAAACACAGGATATCAGTAATTCAAATGATGATTTTTAAGGGAAAAATATTGTTTGAATAAAATTTAAAGTTATAAAAAAATCTACATTTATTATTTTGTTTTAACAGAAAAACTGATAATCTAGTAGCCAGGGGCGTACAAGGATTTTATTTTTAGAAGGCAAAGGGGATCAAGTTAGCGAAATGATCAAGAACAACCACAAAAAAAAAAAAAAAAACCGTTTTCAAAATTTGAGATTTTGGGGGCAGGTCCTCCTCTATATATGCCCAGTAACAATAAAGAAACTTATATCATTAGAGTTTCAGAGTGAACTCATGTAGATTTTTTTCTCTCGATAAGGTAGAGAATTAAAGCTTAGAATACTACCGTATTGTCCGGCGTATAAGACGACCCCCAACTTTTTAAATTAAAATATAGAGTTTGGGATGTACTCGCCGTATAAGACTACCCCTCTTCCAATGCACACCATATAAAAATTTAAAAAATATCAGATTTGATTTCAATATGGTAATTTTAATTCAAATGCTTATGACATGCAGATACGTAACAGGAAAACTGTCACTTATAAACATAATGCTGTTTGTCATCAAACATGTAAACATAAAACAGTGCAAGTGGATTAAACTTTTCCTTTAAAAGCGATGTACCTTATCGGCGATTGGCTGGTTGTTGTATACAACGCCTGCTTGGATTGGTCAGCTCTCCCTGTCTCCAAGTAACTGTAGCTTTGTTTATTCTGGTGCATTATTTTAATGCTACATTTTTTTAGAATTTCACTAAAATCATAGTATTTCTTAACTGTAGCCTTGTTTATTCTGTCCCCGCTCTATCTCTTTTTTCCATACCCCGGGCGTCCCGGACGCCTACATCTTGCACCGCTCTTTCCACGAATCCTGGTGAGTGGATTTTCTTCTACCGTACTTGTACAATGCCATTTTTGCTGCTTTCATACGGTTGCCGTATACGGCGGGGATGCGGCCGCGGCCGTTTTTGAGCTCCCCCACCATATGCGGCGACCGCATATTCTCCAGTCCGGCTCGGAAGTTTCAGCACCCGGCGTATAAGACGACTCCCGACTTTTGAGAAGATTTTCCTGATTTAAAAAGTCGTCTTATACGCCTGACAATACGGTAATTGTCTAGACCAGAGGTGCACAACCTTATGAAGTCTGAGGAGCAATATTTTTATGAAAGTACTGATGGAGGATCGCAGCTTTCCTTCTTCCTCTCCTTACTAAATCATACTAATTAATGATTTCGTAATGACATTTATAATAACAGTTGATAATTAATGTAATTTACATAAACTTAAAATTACCAAATAATGCGCTAGTTGTGTTTCAAAACCAAAATTCCATAGTAAAGTCTGAGACAGTTCCTATAGTAAGTTACGATATTTGTCAATGCATCTGTTGGCAGCAATGTAAAGGCTCAAATTAAATTTTAAGTTTGGCAGCTCCGGACCGCAGCAAATACACCGGCAGGCCAGGGTTGTGCACTCCTGGTATAGAAGCTGAAGAATGTAGAGAAATCTGAAAAACAAAATGTATTACGGGAGAGGTTTTATATACAGGGTGACTGGTAAGTCGACGTGTTCCTTTCAGGGCTTGATAATAGAGCTCCTTTGCAATTGATTTAACTATTAATGAAGGAAACAGAAATATTTCAAAAAAAGGCTTGATTTTTTTTATTTTTTTATATTATACTACTTAGGAGTACTTTTCTAAAAAAAAAACAAAAATTAACGTATCTCAAAAGCATATTGAGTTTTGCATAATGGATATTATGGTTAAATCAATTGCAAATAAGTTCTACTAAATCACGCACTGAAAGGAATACGTCGACTTACCAGTCACCCTGTATTTTGGCTCATTGTTAATTTTTTCAGTCTGAATTACGCTTATTTGCTAGATTTCTATTAATTTTCCAAAAGGATGTATTTCATTCACTAATTAAATTAATTCAAAAACTGATCTCATTAAAAGCTGTATTTTTATCTTCTATTTTCTTAAACTACATACTTACGTAGCCCAGGATTTTAAGGTTAATTCATTAAATCTCAATATATTTTTGAGTGATCATTTAAATGAATCATTGGCATTGTGGCTTCTATTTATAAATTCCCAGTCGTCGGCACTTAGCAACGATGGAAAGAGAGTTCGTGACTTTTTAAAAGTTGGAAGTTTCGATTAACGATTCAGTCCGCCATATTTGATTTCCCTATCATCGAGATTTTTTCTGAATTTCGTGATGGAATTAAGATAATCAACTTATTGCTCAAATCGGTCAAACAATATGTGCATGAAATAGGGGAATCTCCCATCATGCACCAAAAAAACAAACAAATTCGTACTGATTAATATGCGCATGACTTTACTACAAATTTAATAATGCTCAATATTAAAATATTTAAATAACTTAAAAAGAAATACAAGAATAAAGGCAACAGATGTTTAAAATGTTCGGAATTGCAAAATTTGCATGTGGGCGCACGTTATCCGTGACTTGATCATCATCACCAAATAGGCTAACAATCCATTATTTGTATCTTGTATTCGAACCTATTTCCTAGCTAGAACTGAATAGACTATAATTTTTCTTAGCCATTTAGGTAAAAGAGATAGTTTACTGTAATGAATTTGATAACAATTAGATTAGAATTACAAATGTTGGGCCAAAACTTACCTAAGGTAAGACAATTGATACTAGCTGACTATCCTGTCCCAGAGCAAGAACTTACAACTTCTGAAATAAACATTACATTTTTGTTCTCCTAAACTACTTCGAAAATTGAAATGATAGTTCTAACAATGTGGGGATAATTGGAAAAAATTAAGAAGATTGCTACTAGATGGCAGCACCTGCCTGACAAAGCACAAAAGCCGAAGTAAATTTTCTGCCCCTCTACATTACAGTCCGCCAAACCAGAGAACGACCGTGGCCACCAGATGTCGCAATAGTAGAATTTGAATCGATTGTATATGTCTGTGTTTATGGCGGGAAAGTGAACATTTAGGGAGTTTGAAGTTTACGGAAAAAAGACGATATTTATTTTCTTAAACTATTCTGATTTCTCATCAAATATAATTTCAAAAATTTATTTTTATTCATTCGTTCGTTTCAATCGTTTAAAATCAGTCTCCTACCCTTCCCAATTGGTTTTTTGACGAAATTGCATCCCTGAGATCGACAGCACGAAGACGAAGATGGGATTCTTTTACTCACGGCACTGGGATCGAAAACAATTTCTCTGATGTGCCATAAGTAAGCATGTCTTAAGGCCTTTTCGAAATAAGAAGTAACGTTAGCAATAACTTCCATTGTTTTGCTTCCAACGGTTTTCTGTTTCGGAGAGTCGCCATTTTTAATCTTCTTTCTCTTAGTCCTGGAATGATTAAGAGATCATCGTTCTCGTTCAAGGTCAAAGTCATCCTCTGGTTTGGCCAACTGTAGTTAAAGTTAATAAACATAAACATTGAGACCGTTTTATGGTATAAAAACATGATGCAAAATAAATATACACTACTCAACAGATTAATTACCAACCCTCGAATGGTATTTAAAAGATAAAACATTAAGCATTTTTTCTATTATCATGCATTATCCATTTAATAATGCGTTTTTGAAAATGAATCAATGAAATTGAGAACCTGAGACGAACAATGCACATTCTTTAGAGGTTTCCATCTCTACAACTCAGGTATTAGTTCTTCAAAAGAAAAGAAAATTGGAACTCAAATGAAATAAACAAAAGAAATCAAATAATAAAAAAGTGTAATCTTCGAAATCTCCGTGGAGTCTCCAAAGCTAAAATAATCATTTAAAAACTCGCTAAAAAATATTAGAACGGAAATTCGTGTGCAGCATTTCGCCGGCCTCAATGCATTTTTTGTAGAATGAAACAGCTGTTCTAGGATGTCACTTAATAAACGCTTGGTGACACCCATTGATGTTTAATAGGAAAGTTGTTTTTTTATTATTCATTTTTATATTATTTGTTTTCTTTTATTTAGTTCCGCTTTTCTTTTCCTTCTGAAGAACTTTACCTTTTTCTTTTAAATATGAAAATCAACCTTGTATGATTGTAATTGTTTCCAATCTTTACATCAGTAATATTGGAACCATTCAGACATGAGTATAAAAGTAATATAATATTGATTCATATTCCCTGCTTTATGTTTACTTTATTATTATCATCATTTTTTAAACTTATGTATTTTCAAATAAATATTGTTTTTCAAATGCTTTTTGTAAGTTTACTAAAGAACTAAATGTTTCTATGCATGTTAAATTTAATATTATGTATATTCTTATAGTTTAATCCTACATAAGCCAGCGGTTGACTGGCGGGGATTGACTGATTGCCGCTTTTTTTTTTTTTAATTTATTTTTGATGTTTTATATGAAGGGCCATTCCTATGTTTACTTTGTTTTTTGTTTATATTTTCTTTGATATCACTGAGCTGCAGACACTGGGTGAATCCAGCTTAGGAAAGGTAATAACCTCGAAATAGACTGTTCTGGATTCCCGGTGTCAAATATTCCAAAAGTAGCTCAGTGATTTTATTTGTTGTGCGTTTTTTATCCCTTTTTATTCCTTTGTAAAATATTTCTATTCATGTTAAATTTAACATTTTTCTATTCTTTCAGAATTCTCCATTACAATGCAAAAACGAAAGAAGTCGTAGAACTTATTGACAATCTATATATGCCAAATGGAATTCAGCTAACACCGGAAGAAGATGCATTAATTATCAGTCACACATTTGAATCTAATCTTCTCAGGTGAGACTCATTTCTATTTATATCCATGAGTTTTTTTTTTCCTCAATCATATTCCTTTAACCTGCCTTGCTTTCCATCTTGTAGAGAATTACAATTATAAATTCTTTATATTTCATATTGATCAGCTGTTAAAATTGTCTCTGAAAGTTTAGCCGTTGCCTTGTGTTTTGATTCTCTTACCGTTAATTTAGCAGTTATTGTTTTTGATTTTGATTCAAAATACTCAATAATTACAATATTATATGTAGAAGTTATAAAATAAAGCAGTGCGCGAACTAGAATACAAAAGGAGACTCATCAATTTGAACTGTTGTTTCAAGAAGCGAAATCGGTCTTATGTTTGTAATGTAAGGAAAATGTGTATTTATGTGTGTGTGTGTTTTGCACATTACTATTACCGTGCTTCTTTTAAAATGTAGATATCTGGGAAGGTTATCAAAGGGTTGCACTATTGTCTGACGGTGTATCTAAGATGTGAAATCTCTATAAATACTACAGATATTTCTTCAAGGTCATCAATGCTATTTGGTGTTAGCTACTGATTTCAGATTTCGGAAAAAAAAAAATTTTTGCTTATGAGATTTAATGGCCATTCCATTTCTTATCTGTGTCTGCGAATGATATTTTATCCACTTTCTGTTCCAGAATATCAGCAATAACTGAATTTTCTTCTTTTGAGGAACATTGATCACAGAATGGTATTTTCGTACATCATTCATAGGTTAGGCTGGTGATAAACATCAATTGCAACTGTATTTATGGATCTATTATTCTGGACTTTATAGTTACGTCTACGTAATTATCTTTTAGATGGAAACGCGCCTGATTGCTAAATTTGATATTGTTATTTATGACCATTCAAAAAATTTCAATCTAGTTCTTTTAAATAGTGTGTTGTTTGGAATATCTGAAAGCAAAAAATATTATGTAATGGACTTACAAGATCTTGACGAATACAACATCACTGTTTTCATTATCAATTGGAGTTCATGGATGACCTTTCATTCTTTTGTCGTAAACAGATTCTCTTGAACAGTTTATGTCAAATCAATATCATCCATTTTTTATGGGCAACTGTTGCTGTTGTAATCGTTATAACCCTGAAATATTATTTATAAAATATATCATTTGTATGTTTCTCGGTTTGCTCGCAATAGCTGACAATTTCCTATACCGTGTCCTTAAACGGATTCGACTTTATCTTAAATTTAAGCAGTTCCATTCTTTTTTATCTTGCACTTTCTTTGCACTTTTTCTTTGTCTAACTAGATACTGATTAGATATGTAATATAAGATACAAGTTCGAGACACTTCTCATTATTATTAAATCACCAGTACAAGAAGATAATTTCTTCTTTAGACTTAACCGATGAAATTCGAACAACTCAAGAGTCCCAACAATGTTAATATCCGGTTTATCCTTATCCACTGCTTACTTATCTCTGCCTATAGATGTTGATCATCATTTTTTAACTATGTCCAAATCGACAAGACAATCATATATTCTTCAAATAAGAATAAATTTCAATAAAAATAAGAGAGAAACTCTGCCTGCAAGAATATAACACTGTTTCCTTCACATTACTGTAAGTTGTGCAACGCTATTTTTTGGCCTAGCAGTTTTCATCTTTGAGGATTTCGGACAGGAACGTTTAAATCTCGTAAAATCCGAAACTATGGTATGTGAAGGAAGTACTTTTGAATCATCGTCCTTGATCAAAATGAAACATTTTTCATTCATCTGAATCAGACAAAGCAGTAACTATTTCATCAACATTTCCTATGGATTTCCTATGAAATTTTCAATGTTTTTCAATGTTTTTTTTAATGAACAAATCATTCAACATAGTAATAAATACAGCAGCAATGATTGTTTAATAATGTACAGATTCTAAGAAACTGCTGATGACTTGACAGTTTTTATTCTTTGTCATCTATGTTTCCATATTTCTGTATCAAGTCATCAGCAATATAACTCTTATTTTATTTTTTTTATTTATGTACGGTAAAACCCTAGTTGTGGGCCCGGTAGCCGAGTGGGTTAGGGCGCTTGGCTGCGGGTTGGCGGGTTCGGTTCCCGGCCTCGGCGGAGTGCGGGAATTTTTCCACGCTCCTTTCTCCTCCAAACGGGCTCCAAACGGGCCCAGCCCTCTCTAGAATGGGTACCGGGTTTCTTTCCCGGGAGTTAAAGGCGGGCGGGCGTCGGGCTGACCCACCGACCTCAATTCGTCCCGTTAGGTCGTGAATGCTGGAGCCTACCCTCCAGCCACCCCATAGGCCTTTGTAGGCCTATAAGTGGGATACTTTCTTTTTAACTTTAAAACCCTAGTTAACCGAACTAAAGGGGGGGGGGGAAGCCGTTTCGGATAACAATTTTTTCGGTTAAGCCGAAAATACATCTAATACAGCTACATTATTTTGTATTGTAATTATAGTACGTATTTTTGAAAGGTTTTGAAGGTCAACCGAATTCAAAAATATCTTTGTGTTCTACACTTATGTTCTTTACTAAAGTTAAAATTACATTTTTAGGATTACAGTAGACTACATCAATATACAGTATTCTGTACGTAATAGTTTGTAGCTTATGAAATACTCGTTTAAAAAAAACTCAGTAATTTTTGTTTGTTTCTTGCGACCCTCCCAAACTTTTTGAGCAGCAATGTCCCACCACCTTTTCATTAGAAGGACGTCAGCGATTTCCGGAGGCGTTTCGGATAACCCGGGTTTCGGTTGACCCGACTTCGGTTAACCGGGGTTTTACTGTAGTTTGTTTGAATTACATAAAAGCAAATACAGTAAATTGCGTTTGTCAGATTTCACGCTACTGGAATAAGAGTAAGTTTGAATTGAAATGTGCAGAGATTCAGGTTGTATCGTAGCAAAAAATAAATAAATAAAGGCTTAAGAAAGGAGATGCATTGAAGTAATAAAAGAAAAACAAAGGTGAAATTTAAAAAAGTAAAACTTATTCTACTGTTTTTGCAGGTATTATATCAAAGGACCCAAAAAAGGACAGCTGGATACTTTCTCTGATAATCTTCCGGGATATCCGGATAACATTCGTATAAGTCCTCGTAATACTTACTGGGTTGCTCTACCAGGTGTCAAAATACCCAATACCTTAACTTTCAACGAACGTTTCGCCCAGTGCCCAATTGCTAGGAAAGCCATCTATAGAGGTATTTTCTATATGTATCAACTTTGCAAGACTTTAGAAGAGATAACATCCTTTGAAATATTCAACTTCTTATGGAAAGATGTGAGTAAAATTATTTTACTATATATTCAGAGAAAATGACTGAACAATACCTTAACTTTAATATTTTTGTTTAGAATTGTTTTATTTTAATTCAAAATGTGAAAAGAAATGAAGAACCACAATCAGGTACCACAATGAACACGCACAAACTACGCAAAGGATTCGCACCCCCGAGCTGTCATCGTGAAGAGACTGGGACTTGGCGTAGTTTGTGCGTGTTCATTGTGGTTCTTGATTAGTTCACTCCGCACGTTTAAGAACGTTTAATAACAGTGAAAAGAAATCTTTCACAAACACACATTAAAATTGCTAAAATTTTCTTTATAAAAATTTTAAAAAAAGTTTAATACAACATATTTTTATAAAGAAATTTTTAACATAATTTTAATGTGTGTTTGTGAAGACTTCTTTTCACATTTTAAATTAATGTCACATTATAGCATATGTAAAAGTCACTTATTTGTTTATTGTTTAGAATTGTAACAGAAAATAACTAAAAGTAAAATAATAACAAGAAAATTTTTTTGGATGAAATTATAGTTAAACGCTCGGGTCTTTATTGTTGATTCTTTATATACAGGGTCTTTCAGAAATAACAGTAATATTTGATAAGGGGAAGGTGCAGAGTACAGTAAAATAAAAAAGGCACGGATGAATAGAAGAAGCATTCAAGTTACTTAACAGATGTCCAATATGGCCGTCTTTGATCACTCGGCAGACGTCCAACCAATAGTTGAGTTTCTGCATCAATGCTGTGACTTGACGCCAAATGACTTTTTCATGTGGGGCTACATCAAGGACACTGTTTTTGTGTCACCTCTTCCAGCAAGCATGCAAGTATCATTATTTCTGAAAGATCCGTACATGTATCAAAATCAAGAAGAACGTGACTTCAATTAACCTGAGCTTATCATTTAAGTTGTTATATTTTGTCATAAGTCTTATTTTTACCTGCTAAGCCTATGTAGGAATGTTGATATATGCGACCAAACTTAAGAAACGTTTATACTATGCTTAATTATCATTCAATGAATCACAGGAACCTAAAAACCTTCAGCTCCCTTGCGAAATAACTACAAGAAACTAAATAATACACACTGAAACAACGATCGAAATTCACAGATACAAAGATTTTGTTAGTTTACAAAAAGCACGTATATGGCTTTCTTAGGAGATCATTTGACAGAATAAATAGAAAAGAAATCATTTTGATTCTTAATAAATCATTTGACAAGTCATTTGACAGGTTAAATAGAAAGGAAATGAGGACAAAAGTGAAAGTCCAGGATATGTGTGTACGTAAGTCGGAAAAGTTTTAGTAAAACAAAATTTGGGAAACTTTATATTTTGAGAAAACAGGATGATTAGACAGGAAAGTAAGTATTTTATTCGTTCTTCTATTCTTGTAGTCTTGCACGACATCTTAGTAAAAATAAATGATTAAAAAGGAGAAACAATGTGTTGTGGTGATCATATGTAGAATTGGGAAAGAAATGACTGTGTGGATGAAATAATGGAAATTTTAAAGCGAAGTATCAAGAAAATGAAGTTTATTCGTGGACAGGAAAAGAGAAAATAAGATCTATACCTTTAAACTTAGTGGAAGTAAAGATATACTACGTAACTGGCAAATTTAAATACATCGGTAATATTGTTATACCTGAAGAAGTATGAACATAGAAAAGATGAGAATAGTTAAAAGTTAAAGAAAACTGCTTAAAGAAAACTAGTTAAAATATCCTATTATAGATCTAAGCAGTTGCTTGGGATGCGCATTTAGTGACCATCGGGACTAAATTGATGTTAATTCGACGCTCACAATCTTTAACCGTCAGGAAAGAAATTCAATGCCCAATTTAGAGAGGGCTGGGTGCACCCTTGGACCGTCTGGAGGAGAATTCACTGTGGAATCCCCGAATTCCGCCAGGGATCGGGGATTGAACCCAGCTCCTCCAGGCAGCAGTGAAACGCTTACCATTCAGCTACAGGGCCACAAAGAAAAGCTAGTAGGGTCAATGTTTAAAACATTAGGGCACTCTTTTGGGTATTTAAAGAGAACAAGATCTTTAAGAAAGCTTACCCTGTTTGTAACAGTCAATGATGAAGAGTACTGGAAAAGATGAAGAGACCAAGTGAGGAAAATTGGAAACGAAGGATTCCAAATTGGAGCGAATTTTATTATTTGTTAATGAATCATTTTCGGATTAATCAAATCCCACGCTATTTCAAGAAATGTATAAGACTTAAATGAGACTTCAGATGGAAGAAGATTGTTATAAGAAATAGTTCTCAGTAAAAATACATCTTCTGAATTTTAAATTCCATTTTGGTATTATGTTATGTGGTGAATGTGGATGATAGAGAAGCTTTGTTCAGATTACGAGAATTTATTGATATTGCGTATTTTTAAACTGATGAGGTTCAATATTTAAATTCTTTTTTGTTCGGTTTTGTATTGGCTATTCCACACATACGCCCAACGCTGAATAACAGACAAGTATTTGGTATTCCCAGAAATGAAAGGGGAAATTATTGGTTTTAAACCTTGTATAAAATAGAACTTTTAACATTTCACCATACGTGTTTTGATATCAGCTCGTGGAAAAACTTAAGCAGGAAGAGAAACTTTGACAATTTTGCGAAGTATATATAAATAACAACGATAGTAGATGGGAGTACAACGATCCTAACTAAAGTTTGGCCCGTATTAAAAGATATTTACTTCCGGCAAATGGTTTTATTTAATTCATGTTTTATAATTTTTCAATGTTAAAACAGTAAGCTAACAAAATGTAACGCATTGCGTGTTCGTTTTATGTTTACAAAAAAGGTTTTCATAAAAAGTATAAAAAAAAATACAGTCGGAAATTAACAGAAGGTTATAAAAGATTAAAAGTAAAAGTATTTACAATGTCTCCTGTGGGGGAGGGGAAGGATATCTTTTATTTATACTTCTTTATCTATAATTCGAGGAAAATTTTATTTTCCTAACCTAACAATCTCTATATATTATTTTCAAAGGTATTTTAAAAATGTAGAAGGCGCCATCTATTGACAATCTGTTTAACTAATCATTGTTTTCAAAGAAGTTTTGTAAAGTAAAGAAGTTTTAAAAAAAAATTCATATCTGACAAAGCCAATATCTGCTTTTTAAATGTTTTACAATTTAACCTATTGTATATAATGATAACGACTTTTTATAATAAGACTGATATTTATTACTACTCTTCAAAATAAAATACCTTTGAATAATAAATAATTGCATTTACTTATTTCGAAGATATCGTGAGAATAATTTGTACGGGTCAACTAGTAATCATTATTTTTCATATATAAACATATTAAAGGAAATTCAAAGATTAAAAATTAAAAAAAAAAAAAAATTAAAAGTTTCTGATCTTGTTTTTTTAAAAAAATAATAAACAAACTATTCCTGATATACTTACGATCACTACTTATAAAATGTAGTTGTAGATTATTAGGATTGGAATATGTAATATGTCATTGTTATTTTAATTATTATTATTATTATTCATTCAAAATATTGTGCTAAATCCTTTAATAATTACAAAAGGGAAAATCTGTAAGTTTGTTTGTATGTCTTTCATTCAATCACGCCTCAACGGCGCAACCGATCTGAATGAAATTTTGCATGCGGTAGTCTATGACACGAAGAAGGATATAGACTACTTTTCATCTCGGACGATCAAGTAGTTCCCGCGGGATGCGATGCTATGGTTATACGGCACCACTGCAGATCTGCATGAAAAGCTTCCCAAACCTGGCAATAGATGGCGCTATCTCAGTTTTAAATCGCGGCAATGTTTGGTGGACAATTACTGCATTTAAAACATTCTCACAACCGTCGATAGATGGCTCTAGCGCTTTTATTATACTACTAGGCCATCTCCCGTGTACAGATTGTTCATTATAGATATTTGAAGAAGAGATTTATTTAGATGGACGTTGGTTGATATAGATGTTAAATGAAGATCATAGCTTATATACGATACTCTTGGCGACGAATTGATTGTGACTATTCTTTCGAGTGAAGATAACCAAATTCTGATGACTTGTGAATCTAGACAAATTTTCCTCTTTGGCGGAGACTTCAGACAAATTTTACCTGTAGTCAAGAATGGCCGAGATTACGACATTATCAACAGTTCTTTGAAAAGATCTCATCCTTTCTCTCGTTATCCATTTCGATACTAATTGATTATCGATGATAAAACGATGGTTTATATGAGATAATCCAAGAATAATCGATTCCAATGAAAGGGGTTAAAGCAACATTTTGAAGTTTTCAAGCCATCTCTTTTTCAAGCATAATAAAATTGGAATAAGTACAACAAAACAAAATAGTTGGAAGCTTAAACAAATTTCAAAAACACGTGAATCAATAAGTTTAGTTGTTTTTACAAAAATATATTAATAAGGTACAATTCAATTATTAAAAGTAATAATAATAAGAAAATAAAATTTAAGATAATCTAACAAAACTCGATTCCAAAGAAAGCAGTTAACGCATTATTTTGAAGTTCAATAATGCTCATTTTGAATTTGTCGACTTCCTCGTGACAATAAAAAATGAAAAACCGTTTTCCATTGTTGCACTAACATTGGGGCACAACAATTGCGGAGATATAAGTCAAAAAACAATATAAAAAGAGTTGTAGTCCCTATGGCCTAATGGATAACACATCCGACTTCGGATCAGAAGGTTGCAGGTTCAATTCCCGTCGCAGAAATTTCATTGTAAAAATTATTTCTATTTTCCATTCGCACAGAAAATTGCGCCGGACAGAGACAGACACAGACAGACAGAGAAATGAAAGATTTTAGTAATATAGATTGACAGTTATTCAGCAGTTTACCATGTTTCGCTCTACAATTTATATAGTTTGTATATCTTAACGACAGGAACTTCCACTACAATCTACGATTTATTAACTTGGAGACACATTATGCTGTCAAAAACAGATTAAGATAAATTATTTATCAAAATGTTCAGCTAAAAAAAATAAAAATAATTACACCAAACCTTTTACCGGTTTAGCTGTGGTTCAAAAGTTATAAGCTTTTAAAAATCTCCGAAAACATAAAACACTTTTAAATAAGTACACTTTTTTGACTTATACTTCATCAGAAAAAATTCAAAACATGGAGCAATTTCGCACCAACCTCATTTGATTACAGACAATTTTTGCGAAATGGATATGCGCGTTTTCATTCTATTACCAATGTGCAAATTTGCAGACTTTAATGAAATCTTTGATTTGTTTGTAGAAATATAAATCATATGATAGAACAGATAGGCAAAAAGTGATAAAGTCACTTGGAAAGTTTATTTTATTTTATTTTATTTTATTTTTTTTACATTTTTATTTTTCTTATTTATTTTATTAGATTTTTCTTGCATTTTTCCTAATTTTTCAAAATAATAACAATAATAATAATAATATTACACTTGGCAGTATGTGCTTTGGTCCTTGACCCGCCATATTGTTTTTGCTGGGGAAACCCAAGGTTTGGAACATACAAACATAATAATAATAATAATAATAATAATAAAAGAACTTGTGTGTTATTTTGATTCCCTCTACCAGATCCCCCCTCTTTGCGTTTTTTGGCTCATAACTTTTGATCTGAACCAAATTGTTCAGATTTTTCAAGAAAAGAAAAACAATGTTACCCAAAATTTAACAAGATGACCTCTGAGTGAACAGTTATGAGCGAAAACCGAATAAACTTATAAATCATCCCTGTAATAACATTTTATTTTCCTTTCTCATGATTTTTATTTTGAAAATTAGGAAAATGCAAGAAAAAATCTACTAAAGTAAATAAGAAAAATAAAGATTGTAAAAATAAAATAAATTAAAATAAACTTTCAAAGTGATTCCATCACTTTTTACCTATTTGTTCTATCTGTCAACCGTATGATGTATATTTCTACAGACAAATCAAAGATTTCATTAAACGTCTGCAAAATTGCACATTGAAACGCGAATTTCCATTTCGCAAAAATTGTCTGTAATTAAATGAGGTCGGTGCGAATGATTTTTGAATGTTTTCTGATGAAGTATAATTCAAAAAAGTGTACTTATTTAAAGTGTTGTATGATTGTTTAATAATGTATTAAAATGTTAAATGTAACATCTTTAAAATAGTACCAACTTAAATTGACCATTGGTTTTCGTAGATTTTTAAAAGCTTATAATTTTTGATCTAGACGTCAACCGGTAAAAATTTTGGTGTCATTATTTTAATTTTTTTTTTTTAGCTCAACATTTTGATATTTAATTTATGTTAATCTGTTTTGACAGCATAACGTGTCTCCAAGTAGTTGTCCTTGCTTGTCTTAACTTAAATTCTTAGAAATACAGTAGAGCCCCGATTATCCGCGGAATTGGGTGGCAAGGGCTTCGCGGATAACGAAAATCGCGGATAACCCGAAAAAAGACCAAAAATGAGGTGCAAACACGAAAAAAAATATTTCACCATTAAAAACTACGTTTTATTGTACAAAAAACATATTATGTAAAACTTTTAAAATATGTACAGTAAAGCAGAAACCTTTGCTCTAGGTTTGCATCCACAAATTCCGAGAAGGCCTAAAGGATCATGATGCACAATAAACCTGTATGTAATTTTCGACCTTCGCGCTGTAGGGTCTATTGTATTTTCCCTGTTGTAGGCTTGGATTAAAATTGGTTTTTTTGAGGTTCGTAATTAAAAAATTTTTTCGAGGCACTCGCGGATAATCGGGACTCTACTGTATAGAATAAGGAAAATAACCTAATCGTTATAAGTTAATTTGGATACAAATTCAGTTACCTGATGAATGCAAATTTATAAGCAAATATATTTTCATTTTCCAAGCTTTATAAAACATTTCATTATTCAGTAAAAACTTCATTCATCCAACTGTTTAAACAGGGACGTAGCCCTGGAGGGGACGATAAAAAATAAAGGGAAGAAAAAAAGAAAAAAAGTGTATATGTTCAAGTGCGTATGTGTAAATCATGAAATTCAAAGAGCTCACTCTCGTCTCGCCATAGATTTTAGTATTAAAGATCATTTTACTTTTAAATTTTCATTTTAAACAAGCAAAGTTATTTACAAAATTTAATGTAAAGGACACCCCCCCCCCTCTTGGCTTCGTGCCGCTTTTTTTTTTTTTTTTTTTTTTTGTAGAAAAAAAAAAAAGATTAGTGGTAAGCAATGGTTTCATGATATATTCTTTAAACATGCCTTACTCCATTTTGTTCTATTTATTGATCAATTTTATCAGGCCTCGTATTTTTTATTAACTTATTTCTTTTCATTAACAGATTGAAAGATGCATAGAAGCGACTATCTCGCATAAATACGGATTAATAGCTGAAGTGAATCAAGACGGGCAGATTATTCGCAGCTTTCACTCACCAGATGGCAGCAGAGGAAAGTACAGTGAAATCACAGAACATCAAAACATTCTCTATCTTGGATCTCCTTTTAACCACTATTTAGGCAAATTAAAAATTCAAAATTAATTTATTTGATAGCAGTTTCTTTATAATAATACTCACTTGTCAATTTCGTAAAATCTCTTATCAATATTAATAATAATAAAAAAAAATCACGGGTTTGTAAAAAAAAAAAATTTTTTTTTTTTTTAGTTACTTTAAAAAGAACTGTTAATTTAAGTTTTTAGTAAAAATTGAAAAAGAAAGAAAAAAATCAAAGTTATAAAAAAAAAAGTAAAATGTAATTAAAATGTAATTTTTATTAAAAATAATTTTTAATAAAATACTTTGTTTCATTTCTAAGTTACACTCAATGTTTTAATTAATAGAGAGATTATCAAAGAATAGAAAAACAATGAAATTTATGAGAATTACAGGATAGGGTACGATCTAAAGACAAAGAAAGGCAGAAAGAGAATGAAATAGAATAACAGATTAATGGAGGAAATAGGACTTTCATCAAATTCCATTCAACCCTTTTCGTATTTCTTTTATCAGTTTATATTTGTTCGATGAATCACTTGTTTTGATCATTGAAACTCATCAAGATATTTGTAAACACAATGTTTCTATTCAGCATCTGACGGAAGGAAGCAATATTTGATAAGTGATCAGTTATGTTATTATTATCCTACATTACAATAAGATAATATTATAATAACATTATTATCTTTTTATACATTAAAATAAGCTTATATGAAACTGAAGTATATACGAAACAGCTTTTAAAATACTCATAATTGCAAAATTTAACGTGCGTAAGAATGTACTAAATAATAAAAATAAAAACGCACTACAATTAAAGATCCACTGGGTTATTTGTGAAATTCGCGTACAGGGAATCAGAAACAGACTGATTTGACCTTCCTAGGTATCATCAGTTTGATTCGTCCAGTACTCAAAGCTCAGTGGGATCAAAAGAACATAAACAAAAAACAAGCATAAGCAAAATAATGGCCCTTCTTAATAAAAAACATCAAATAGAAATGAAGAATAAAAAGGGCAGTAAATTAATCCCCGCTAGCAGACAGCTTAGCTTATAAAGGATTAATTTATAAAATAAGGATTCACACACGAAAACTTCAGCATAAGAATTAGATCGATTGTCTCTTGCTTTGAAATATACAGATCAAGTTTCAAGAAAGATGACTCATCCAGTGCTCAAAATTATTCGGTATGTATACACCCACACAGACTGGATGATTGGATAAGTCTCACTTTTATGGTAAAGGTTAAACACAATTATTTTTGATGATAAATCAAAAATTATAATTTTTTTTTTAAAGTAATCAACATCAATAGAGGAAATAAAAAAACCAACAACAACAGTTATTTTAAAAATTCTTTTTTAGTTGCCTATCACGTATTTGTTCCTACTCTATTCTTAAACTTTCCTAGCAAAAAACAAAAATTTAAATTGTCTACTTGATTCTAATGTAAACCATTTTGAAAACAAAGAAAAACAACCAAAAAAAAAAAAATCACTATTCGAAAACAATAAAAAAATAATTCGCGTGGTATCAAGAAAACGTTGATTGATTATGAATTAAGCAAATTTTAATAAAGAAATAAATATTTGATATTAAAAAAAATATTTTTTTGGAATAAGTTTAATTATCACAAAGAAAAAAAAATACAATTAAACAAAAAACATGAACAATTTTTTTTATGTAGACATTCAGACGACACTACTTCATTTAATATCTTCTTTATATTAGATATTACTTTTCCTTATACTGGAAAGTTCTTCAGATTAGTGAGGACAGGAAAAAAACATTTCCCCTTCCTCTCTAGAATTCGTAAATAATCTACACAGTCAAATTTAAATTTAACAATATACAAGTAATAGTAAATATCTCACATTAACATCTTCTTACTAAACAATTAAATATAGCAATAAAGAATATATGACATAAATCTTTACTAATAATTAAATCTTAGTAATAATTGAACTCGGTGATATGCATCGGTGCTAATAATTAAATGAATGAATGTCTATATAAAAATATTAAGAAATATTTTAAAAGTTATGAAACATTAATAGCAATTGTTTTATTAATTCCATGTGCTTTATATATATATTTTTTATTTCTCTCGTTATTCATTCATACATCAATAGCAATTGAGGACAATACTAATATACGAGGATTGTTCAATAAGTAATGCAACATATTTTTTTTTCTCAAAGTAGATTTGTTTTATTACAATTTTAAATACATCACCTTGTTGCTCAATTCTTCAGCTAAAAAAAACCTGTGTATTATTTCAACATAATCTCCGTTCAAGTCTATGGCCTTACGCCATCGAGATGTCAGAGCTTGTATGCCTTGACGGTACCACTCTACTGGTCTCTGCCTCAGCCAACTTCTTATTGCGTCAAGAACTTCCTAATCGTTGCCATATCGCTTCCCGCGGATCGAGGTCCGAATAGGTAGAAGTCCGAAGGTGCGAAATCAGGGCTGTAGGGTGGATGAGGTAGAACAGTCCAGTGAAGTTTTGTCATCTTCTCGCGCATGTATAGACTTGAGTGTGGTCAGGATATGTCATTGAGAAGGTGAAGTTTGTTCACGTCTTTATATTAACGAGTTTATGTGACGAGTTTCAGACATAGTTAATCCAATGGGAAAGGCTATGTTCAGAAAATTGTTAGTCTAGTTGAAATAATGAACGAACCAATTTCGAAGATAGACAATTTATAATTTGAAGGAACTAACGATTTCAAATATTAGATACATCCATAGAATCAGATGATTTCTAAAGAACTGTAAATTACGGAGTATAAGTAGAAAAAATAGACCATTTCTAGATAAAACGTTTAGATAAATAGGAACAGACGAGTTCTAAATGCAGTATTCATGACAAGTTAAAGAATCACATTTGTCTAGAAGAAATTTTAGTTATTACGAACAGACAAGTTAGAAGATTGACTGTATAAAATTTACTCGTTCCAAACAGACGAGTTCGTAATATAGCGTTCTTCAACTTGCAAGATTTGAACTAAATTAAATAGAACGGATGTGTTGTAAACAGTTGAATATAAAATTTAATTAATATCAATTCCTTGAGCGGACGAGCTCATTGTTAATGGACATTCAATTTAATAAGATGAATGTCTTCAATGTTTTCAATCTTGTTATTGAAGACTTTTTCCAAGTTTTGTATAAAATTATTTAGATCAAAGGTATATATGAGTTGTATATAATCCAAATTATAAATCGTATTCAAGTTAATTTGGTGTGTACCTTATATGATTTATTTAAGTACAAGATTCATATCAATGTAATTTACTCTTTAAGCTATTAAGTAAAGTTTATGGACCTTTTTTCTATGTGCTTAAAGATGAGGATAAATTGTCAGTAAAGCAGAAGTATATATTCTTATCCTCTTAATCCGTTACTTAGCCATTCTATTATTAATTTTGTATATTCATTTTTTTTATTAATAAAATTTGTTCTTCTTCAATCCTCAACATAAAAATATCTTGCCCCACCTTGGAAATTGTACTGTCATTGAACTAATCAGTTGTATTTTATATATAATAATCAATCGATTATATTTAATAATAATTCTTTAGAACATGCTACTTAAGATATGCAAAACATGATAGCAACTTGTATGAAAATCAGTCAGACGTAAAAGTGGTCTGAAAGTTACAGTCTGTACAATAATGAAAAACAGAGGGCATCATTAGACACTGAACGTTCGCTTTAAGAAGCAATATTCTTAATGAAACCGGAGCTACCCATTTCTGTAGCTCCCCTGGAACTCATAAAAAATTTAGTATTAAATAAAAGTTAGAACCAATATTGCCTAACGTGATAACGTTAAGAAAATGAAATTGGCACGACAATGGATGTGGATTAGAAGCATTGAAACTATTCCAATGGCTGATTCAGAAACAACATTCAAAAGGTAGCAAGCTGTACAAAACATTTATGAGGACTGGAGCAACAACTTAAAAATAGATAGAAATACTGATTCACTAGTAGCCTACTACAGTATCGAAGTATGAGAATAAAAAATAGTGACAGAACAAGAACTGATCCTAAATGTTTATTAGCAGTCGTTATAGACAGGGGATTATCCATGAATCTTTGTATCCGGCTGCGATACAAAGTTTGGGAAACTAAGATAGGTTTTCAAAAGAATTCAGTTTATATTATGACGTGAAAATTTCTATCAATTCACAAGATCGGAAGAGACGTTCATAAATTTTGGAGGAAACTATTGACTAGTAGAGGCAAGGATACAAAAATTGTTAAGATCTTAAAAAAAAATAATAAAAAAATTGTTTATGCAATTTTGTATATTTAAGCAATTCTGAACACCTTGTTGCCACAAGTAAGCCTTGAAAGAGCCTTTCAAAAAATACTTCAAATATTTCAAAATTTGTGAATTAAGATTTTATTTCTTCTGCATATCCTTTATCTTAAGCTCTCTTTCAATAGAAAAAA
>JAFIDM010012231.1:89444377-89485029 GCA_023159025.1 Thereuonema tuberculata
TACAATTTTCGCTTTAACCGAGTTTTTCGGTTATCCGAGTTATGCTTGGTCCACTTTAACTCGGATGATCGGGGTTCTACTGTATTTACATTTTCTTTATATAAATTTCATTTCGTGGTCGTTTCTGAATGACCCACGATAAAGAAAAAGTTATCCTTAACTGCTTTCGTTTTCTTTGCTAAATCCAAACTTTTAATAAAAATAAAAAAATATTTTAATGTATCCTTTATCTTACTAAATAAGGGTTTACTGAAATCTGAAAAAAAAAAGGAAAGAAGTTTAGAAATGAAAATTTTGCCTCTCAGCTCCTGAATTCAGGTTTTATATCCTGCGCTCTTGGAACACTTCCTCTACTTTATACAAATCTTGTACTCCCCCCACCCCTCCCCCCCAAAAAATCCATATTCACACTAATATTAAGAAATGTCACTCAGCATCGAGTTTTTCTAGGAAACCTCTCATTCTTCACTGAAAATTCCTTTTTAATAAACGCTTTAATATGACTTTAATTTTGGCAGACCTAAGAGAGATGCTACCCAAAAGACTATTGTTAGGCTTAATTAGTTCTGGGAGCGAATATTGAAAGTGGCCTCCGAGATTGGACCATCAAAAAAAAACAGTGGTAATAACTACATGATCGATTTTATCCTATTATGATTATGGGACGTATTCTACGTAGTTAATTAGAATACTTTTCTATTATCCTTGTATTTTATTTCCTATTGTACCTTGTCGCACAGAGCATTTGTCCCACTCGTCTCTCCGTAGCTACGATACCGTCGAGAGGAGCAATATAAACTTTGTAAGAATTGTATGTTAACAGTAAAAACTGTGAAAATTTGCTTTACGTGTCCCTTTCTCTTATCATATCAAAATTGGAATTATTTAGAATATCACAGCAAACAATGGATTTTTGTCTTATAAGGAACCGACCATAAAACTTACTCATGCATGAAAGGTCACGTGACAACAGCTATTCAAAAATATGAATAAAATAAATCAATTAACAAGTGAACTTGATACTTAAAATATTTTAATTTACAATAATAAGATGTTATAAGGAATTACAGTAATAAAAATGTATATACGGTAATAAAATATTATACCTTAACGTAAAGGAATATTTTAATATCCATTCACAAAACGTTTACAAAACTTTACAGGTTACTAAATCTGAAATGATTAATCCACAATTAATTGTCACACCTTTTGTACAAATTTTGATGGTGTCAGCTACGAAAGCTTAAATAAACAGGAAAAAATTAAAAATAACAGAGCATTACAGAGCATTCCTTGCATTTACAAGGAATCATCGTTTTTATCTTGTTAGAACTATTCTTCTTTGTAGAACTGATGCTCTTCTCCTGTTATGTCCTTAGGCTACTGATGGTTCTTCGCTTTCACAGGAAGACTTGTGATAACTGGTGCAAGATGTTCTGCAACGCCTCCTTCACTTCGTCCTTTGATGAAAAGAGATGACCCTTACTTTGGATGCTTCGCAAAAAACGTTTCAGTGTGTCATAGTAAGGCTGCTGTGCTCTGCTGGTCAGAATCTTGCACTTACAGGGACTGAACATCAAGGTAAGTTGGACGTTTCTAAACACAAATCCAAATTTGATATTATTTTTTTTTTGTTCCTAACTTTAATGTTATTATCTCTTGCAATATTTCCGTACACTTTCAACGGTACATTCATCTTGACGTCCTCTGTTCAAAAATCAAGGAGCATCCATAACATCACTCTTCTTGCCCAGTCTTATTTCTGGGTACTGGCTTAGAACTTTTTAATATTGCTTTTCTGAATAATATATCTTTATCAATGAATATGAAAATCCGTCAATATTACTGAACATACAACACCTACGCATACGAAGCTTAAAAAAAAATACATCAGCTAAACTAGCTGGCAAGAATAAGAATGCATTGAAATATATTGATGGAGAGAAAATCGCCAACCGGACAATAAATATGCCTTCGCACATTGAGCCACCATCAACGGGCATTCTGTACAGCTGTTTCATCCTTATTATGGAATCATCAGCAGAATATACCCTTGATGTTTGGCTCGTTGCGCGAAAGCTTCACCCAAAAGCATTCTCGATCCCGGGATTGGGCCGCCGAGATAAAAAACAATATAATAAAAAATGATCCTGAAAGATCCAATATGTTAACCGCTTGTCCTCTCACTGAAAGGCACTAAAAAAATTAATTACAAAAAGGCAACATCATAAGTTCAATTGAAAGCAATGTTGGCTCAATGTGCGAAGGCATATATATTGTCCGGTTGGCGATTTTCTCTCCATTTATAAATAATTACGGACGTTAAACTTGCTTTCAATTGAAATATATTGGATTAACTTTTTTTCTTTTTTTCTTTTTTTTTCAAATTACATACAAGTCCTTTTAAGATTAGTTCCTTTTAGATTAGAGAAGTACTGTAAAATTTAATTGGATTTGAGCTACTGAATTTAATTGGATTAAAAAGAAATAGAAATATTTGGGAGACTGATTATATATACAAGCATGAAACGCCTGATAATAATGCTTAATACTTACAATTAACAAATACGCATTAAATTGACGAAAATTCAAGACTTATTCTTTCTTAATAAAGTTAGAAAGGCCGTGCCGGCAAGGTCGTGCGGTCTCAGGCGTCGGTCTGCGGTGCGGCCTGTGTGCCGGTACCCGGTTTCAAATCCCGGTCGAGAGCATGGATGTTTCATCTTTCTTCTTCTGTGTTTCGTCCGTTTCTCCCATGGGACTTACTATCTCAGGGTTATTCTGGACGGGATGTGAATCTCGTCCCCCTTCTGGAATTTCCTAGCCTCACCCTGACGTTGTCAGGTAGGGCTAGCCCGTGCTCCATAGTTGGCCAAACTCGATGAAAGGAGGAAAGTTAGAAAGATAAAAATTATTAGAAAAAAAGGAAAATCTCCCATCACGCTCTAAGCTATACAAAAACTAAATCATGCTTCCAATTTTGTCATTGACGGAGAATCTAGAATGGCTTCTTCACCATTATTATCTAGCTGATGATCCATAATAATGAAGTAGCTATCCTAGATTCCCAGTCAATGACAAAATTAGAAGCTTGAATTGGTTCTTGTTTACTTTAGTGGATGATGGAAGATTTTCCTTTTTTTTTTCGAACAATTCCTCTGCATTTTTATAAGAAAAGAATTAAATTTCTTTTCTTTTAAAAATTATTATTTTCTCAACTTAGCATTTGATCTACGGAAGATATAAACCAAAATAACATTTATTAACAGAATCTTAGCGAGACATGAAAGAATAATTCGATAGCTAACTTTACATTATTATCGTAGGTTACAAATTACTGTCTCGATATAATTTTTAATTCTCACCAATGGTGATGGGAAAGAATGTTGGCACAAACAACATGCAAAGACAAAATATTTTGTTAATATATCTCTTTTATTTTAATTTCCTGATCGTACTAAATAACCATGTCTCGGTTTTAAGGAAAGTTGCTCCTAAACAAATTCAGACTCTTTTTTGGCGGGATATCAGTGTGTATGTGTGTGTGGTGTGTGCTCCTATTCCGGCTGTGTATTTTAATAGAAGTCTTTACAATAGAAACTGCCTTATCGGAAGATAGTTCGGAGCAAATAGTATCATATTGAATACAATCGAAGTGAAGAAGAGCAAATGGGTGAACTATCGTTAAGATTCCTGACTCAAGCAAATGCAGGCGACTGCAAACTTTTTATTTCTTTTACATATTTCTTTTTTCAATCCACCTAAAATTCTGAAAATTTAAATATGAACTTGTGAAGCATCTGGGATTTCTATTTTCTTGTTTTTAATTTTCAAAATATTCTACAATTAATTAGATTAAAATTGAATTTTAATTGAACAGTCAATTTTTTTTTATGTTTACGATATTTTCAACTCAAAAAAAAAAAAAATTATTGAAAGAAATACATGAATAAAAAAAAAAATTAATAAAATAATGTTTCGTATTTAAAATATTTATTATTAGTACAACAGTTAATTTTTAAAAAAGTAATTTAATCTCACACAATTTAAAAAAAACACACAATTTTTAAAATTTTGTTTAAATCTAACTGTTTTTGCTGAAATGATTTTCCCTAAGTTAAACTATATTTTCTCTTTGTCATTAGGGAGTTTTCGTAATGCGGGAGTTCACTATGAAAACGTATTTATCTCGGTTTTTTTTTTAAGTAGCAACTTGGAGAAATCGATAGCATTTGTTGGATATTAGAATAGTGTTTATGTAGGCGATCGCAATTAATTTGCTTTTCCTATGTATTGGTTTTCGTAAATTAAACACTCCTTTGGAAAAACAAACCCAACCGTAATTTTTCTAAGGGCAAACAATTACTTTCAGGAGATCCACATCGGAAAAGTCATCTTGGAATATTGAATACCTTGACAACGTGATATATCATTATACCAAGAATATCTTGTGTATTTGATGAAAATTACAAAGCTTCGACATCTTCCTTTAGTTTAGCCATTTTTATTTGCCATATATACGAATGCCATTTTGATCCAAGAATTAGGCAGAAATCAACAGCTAAGATTCTGTTAAATGCTATTTCACAAACATCTCAATTTCATATATTTTACTTTATAAAAAATAAAAAAGTTTAAAATAATGTTATTACTATTACTAGCTAATATCATGTAGTATAATAATATCATAACTCATCCCTTGATCAAATATTGCTTCCTTCCTTCAGATGCTGAACAGAAACATTTTGTTTACAAATATCTTGATGAGTTTCAATGATCAAAACAATTGATTCCTCAAACAAACATAATTAATTGAAAAAGGAAGTGAACAGAGGGTTGAATGTAATTTGATGAAAGGGGTTCCCCGTTCTTATTTGATTTGTTATTCTCCATTCTATTCTTCATTTGTTATTCTCCATTCTATTTCTTTTTTTTTTTATCGTATCTTATCATGTAATTCCCATTAATTTAATTGGCAAAATCCAAACATAATAAGACAATGAAGAGTGTAAAGCTTTCCAGGAAGTTTTCAGCTTATTAATTGATGCTATTTATCGCATTTAGCATAATCCATCCATCATTGAGAAGAATTATGATTTGGACGGTGAGATTTCCCTGCAATAGTTCAAATTTTACTTGTATTGTAAATTAATGCCGTTCCGGCATAGGCTAGTTGTCTAGGCAGTGATCTGCCATGAAACAGATGTCGGAACCTGGGTTCGAATCCCGGCGTCGGTTGTTTGAAAAAATTTCCTTTTCTATGTTGTCTGTTTCTTCATCTTTTTCTTCAGATCTGGAGTCATTTCTCAATGACTTCCTGAGGAAGGCAATGGGAAACCATCTCAGTATCTGTTCCTGAAAATTCAATCGCTTCTTCTAGGAATTCGCCAGGATGGCAATCCTAGGGACCACGAAGTTTGCATTTGATGCTCACCGTAAAATAACAACCATATTGCAAATTAATAGGGTCTTCCTTTTTAATAACTTAAACATCCTATTAAGTTTCAAGCTTCTACGGTTAGTAGTTGTTTTACCTTGATCAATCGGAAAAAAAAATCTGTTAAAATACCCTTAAACCTTTTTGTTTGAGATTGATACAAATTAAAATGTATCCAAATACAGACCAAGTCTAAAATACCTTTGTACTGATGCTTATCAAGAGGTATTAAAAAAAAAAAAGCACTCAGACTGCGCTCATTGAACTTACTCAACTGTAGACTAATTAAGAAAATTGTTGATGGGTAAACAATGAAAAAGTGTACTATATATTTACTGAGC
Organism: Thereuonema tuberculata; assembly: GCA_023159025.1. NCBI lineage: Eukaryota > Metazoa > Arthropoda > Chilopoda > Scutigeromorpha > Scutigeridae > Thereuonema > Thereuonema tuberculata. The sequence goes on from JAFIDM010012231.1 coordinate 89,450,156, forward strand.
CTGTTAAATAACATTGCCTCTAGTAGACGTTAACTAACACCACATTAACTACAATTAACACTGTTAAATAACTTATTTGAGAATAATCAACATTAATCCTTCGATTAATCAATCAACACAGAAAAATTGTCATGACAGTGAAGTTCTGAATTTAAGTCACAAACATTTCGATTCTTCGTAGCACTAAAAAAACACAAATATTTAAAAAAATTAAAAGGCAGGACTGGTTTCCATTGCTTCTTTCAATCTTTTCCAAATGCCAATATAACAACGAAAACCACACAATAAAAACAAACTAAAGAAACAACTCTCCGTAGGATTGTTGAGTCAACAACATGCAAAGGAGTGATTATACGTCAATAGCCACTGCATACACCATATTTAAACGGGTAAAAAATATTATAATTTCTGTATGTAAACCATAATATAATCTTTAATTTTCTTAAGAAATCATTTTCTTCATGATCAAGAATTTAAAGATTACCCAAATCCAGTGTGTGGCCAGTCTTCTACATGTATGCAAGTTAAAATTGCCATTTTAATAGCGTAAATGTGCTCTTTGATACGGATTATCCAATTCTTTTTGACTCTCCAATTTACATGCAGTCTTTTCCTATGCACCTTATTCCATTATAATCAAGTCTTGTTTTATTCTTATTGAACTGAGCCATTTTAATAAACCTGCTTATGTATCGATTCCTTATATTCAAGGACTCTCAACACTTACAGATAGTTTTATCTCGTCATAACATAGACACAGCGTTTGAAGTGCGCAATACAGTGGCTCAATTCTTTAATAAAACAACAAGACTTGAACATAAGAATGACAAGTGCTTAAATAATTGCTTTTATGGAATTAAGTGTATGGGAAAAGACTGAATTGGAGAGTCAAAAAGACTTTTGATAATTCGTATCAAAGAGCACATTGACGCTTTTAAAAATTTTAACTGCTACACAACTGCACACATTTATAAGACTGGACGTACACTGGATACGGATGACCCTTTAATTCTTGATCGTGAAGAAAATGATTTCATTAAAAAAAATATATATATCTATATATATATCTTTAAAAAAGAATCCTTACAATAATAAATTATCTAATGCAGTGTGTGTGTGGGTGGGGTGGGGTGGGGAATATTATGATTTACATAGATAAATTATATTTTTTACCCTTTTGAAGTCTGGCCATTGATCTACAATCACTCCTTTGCATATTGCTGATTCAACTATTCTACATGGAGCTGTTTTTTTTAGTTTGTTTTTATTGTATGGTTTTTGTTGTTATGTTAGCATTTGAAAAAGATGGCCGTTGAAAGATTCAATGGAAGCTAGTCATGCCTTTCAATTTTTTAAAATATTTGTGTATTTTGTTTAATTCTACGATTGATCTAGTTCAGTGTTTCTGAATCTTTTTTTTTACTTCATGACACGCTTTTATTTTTGAAAAAAATACTGCAGCACATCAAAATTTGTTTCTAATACCACACGGCACTCCAACTTTTTCGTTACTTTTTTACGGATATGTTTACTTATTCCTCTTGTGTTAATAAATATCGTGGTTGAAAATATTTATCTATTTTACAACATATTTCCCCTTATTTTCCCATTTTAATAAAAATATTTTGTTGCTTTTTTTCTCGCGGCACATCCTTTGAGAATCGCTGATCTAGTTGTTTACACACGTTAAATCTTTTTAAATATTTCGATTCTTATTCAGTTTGTGGTGCGATACGTCTACATCTTTCCTCATCTTAGTCAATGTTGCAATTTTGCCTTGAGACTTACCATTAAGATGTCGCAAACAGAAGACCATTACTGCATTCCAAGTGGCTCAGGTATTGTTTTGATAAGAGATTTCGAAATATTGGTTCTTAAGTCTACTGCAAACGTGTCTGGAAAATGTATTAGCTCAGTAAATAATAGGATCAATGAAAAATTTCAAAGAAAAACACAAATAGATGATCATTAGATGATCTATCTAATGACAGGATTTCAAATGATTGGACTTTACTATTTTTTTTTTTATTATAAGGACTGCTGAAACATCATATGTACTTTTGAGACAAGTAGAAATTTCTCGAATACCTGCTATTCCTTGCCAATTTCCTATGACTTATCGTTTGAATTTTGATACTCACCTTTATAACAATGATAATTAGACTTACATCATATTTAAAGCAAAGAGACAGTTTTTATTTTGCTTTTTTCCCGCCCTTAAATTTCTAATAAGATTTCTCTAAATAACATTTGTTAATTTCCCAAAAAAAAGAACGAATCATTTATAATCAAATCAGGATTTAATAAATTTTCATTTTATAAATACTGTAATAGTTATGTTTTTCGTTGATTGGTGATTATTATATTGTAGAATATGATTCCTTCTTAATATTGTATTAACGTTTTTAATTGTTAGTATGATATTTAAGGACATTGTAATAAAAAGAATCTCGCTTATTATTGTTATCATGTAAAAGGCTTGAGAAAGAGGAGACGTTGCATATCTCCTTGAAAATTCGTTTTTTCTAGTAATAAATGTGGTATTGTGACATTTATTTCTGATAGTGTGGATGATGTTTAATAATATATATTATAAAAAAGAAGATTTAAGGAAGAAATGTGGGTCGTTTGTCTATAGTAAAATTTTCATTTTTTGTTTGTTTGATTATTGAAGCTGTTTAACGTGCAGATGTGAAAATAATAAGAACGATTAGACTGCACTTTGAATAACAGGATTTATGTAAATACAAAACAAAGTGACAGTTTCGATAGACAGGCTTTCGCAACTGTCACATTTTTTTTTTTGTATTTTTATAAATCCTCTTATTCAAAGTGCAGTCTGGTCTTTCTTATTATTTCATTTTTTTGTTTTTTTCTGGGTTAAAGTTGACAGTTCATTGTCATTATATTGAATTCGACTTTGAACTTAAAAGATCAGGAAAATTAAGTACAATTAACATGGCAAATTGTTTACGTTATATTAAAAACGTATTAAGAAATTAAAAAAACGATTTTCAAAAAAATTAAAGGTTCATATAATAATCTTATAAAAATTATAATCTTATATTATAATCTTATAAATCAGATAATATTTTTTTATTATACTACATTTTTTGAAAAACAAAAGGAAAGGATATTTCAATCTTGATAATTTTATATATTAAATAAACAAGAGCCATTATTGAAAAAAATATAGCTATAAATATATGTGTATGTGTGTGTAATTTTAAAGGTTACTTTAAAGGTTAGGTACTAATTATTAAGCTAAGTGTTTACAATTCAAAGAAATATAGTTAAAATGTTCTAAATATGAATAGTAATTATAATTTCTAGCTAGCAATAGTTTAAAATTAGTAAAATTGGATGGTGTTATGCATCATTTGACCAAGCGCCAAAATAGATTTTTTTAGATTATTGCTCCATCTACTAGCGAAAGATGTAAAGTCTTTATATAAAAAAATTGTTTCTGCTTGCTATCTCAACATAATTCTACGGAAAATGAATTTTGAATAAAAGCCAATCGACTAATCATAAGGAATGAGATTTGCATCATGTGACTGACGACCTTTGAAGGATATTGTTAATTTTGATAATTATCAGAATTGTCTTGTAAAAGTATCTTCATTTTGACATATAATACTCTTCATTCCATAAAAAATGTGAAGTAAAAAATAGCCTTTGCGTTCAAAATCCAATTTTGGCGCTGGTCAAATGATGCATAACACTATCCAATTGTAATTGGAGTAGTATAATTTTTATGTTTCTTATAATTTAATCAACATACAAATTTCCTAAACATCATTTTAATTATTATATTTAATAACGAATTTTTTTAATGAATTTTTTTAAATGTGATATAATAATTTCTTTAATTAGATTTCGTTAACTATTTCAGCATTTCGTTACTAAAAGGAATTTATTTGCAGTAAATGCATACATTTGTCAGGGAATGTGTATGAAATTTATATAAAAAATAAAAAAAAGGTATTTAATTGAAAGCATTTAATTTAGTGTTAAAAAATTACTTAATGAGGCTATTATAAAAATCAAATTAATATTTATTATTAGGACTGCCAGATTTTTCACTTTATAATTTATTTATAAACATTTAAAAAAAAAATCAAGAGCACTTAATTTCGTGAATGAAACAGAGAAAGACAGTCGCAGTTAGTCTTGTTTTGCAGGTTTCAAAATATATGGTTTGACTGTGGATCGATACCGAACCAGTGACTCAACAATATTAGCCGTTTATCCCTTACTTAGGCCTGGAGGCAACAGTTGCCAGTAGTCGCTCAACGAATCATATTGCACCCTTCGCCATTTCAGAAACACCGATATTTATCATGCTTCTTTAGAGAACTAATATTCATTACAAATGGAACAAGAAAAACAATATTTAATTTTTTCTCAAAATCCGAATACCGATTAACGATAAAAAATAAAAAAAGGACTATTTTCATTGCGATATTTGGTGTTTGGCGTTTCATAACAGTTGAGATAACACTATGGTAAACTAAACCATCCTATATGCTGATGCTGATCAATGAATGAACGTCAAGGAGGAATGATTAGGATCACATTTCTCAGTAAGTAATTATCTTTTGATCACTGTAAATAAGAGACAAGTAATTCTCTAGAATACTCTGAATTTGCATTCCTTTAAATTAAAGTACATTGTTCTCAGTATAACTATAATTGTACAATACTTATAAAATTACTTAAAATAAAATCCATATAACGGATCCACAGAATCACTATAAAAAGAATGTTGATCGTTTGTTGAAGGCAACAATTAAGCTAAATTTTAACACCTTAATATATTGAATTAATGAGCGACGTAGCGTATATAGATCAGGCTAAGAGTCAATATATGAGTATCACATTTCTTAAGTATATGATTTTGATTCCATTGTAAGTTTTATCATCTTAAAAAGACATCTCCTTTGATTTTAACAGATATCTTGCGATTTAACTCAGTGCGTGTCGTATCCCTGATATTTTATCTTAACGAATATCATATCATTAATCATTAAAAAACAAAAATCTGATAGTCTGTCCTAGAAATTTACTTCATAATTTCTAAGACAAAACAATTGAAAGTAAAGATAAAAGATTAGGAATAATTATGCTTGTTGGTTTTAACTTTTATTTTCGTTTTTCTATTGCTAAGATGAGGTAGCTTTCCTGCAATAATCGTGGGGTATTAAACCTTTTAATTCACAGAAAAGCACAAATCGATTGTCACACCGATAACAGCACGTGATTATTCCAGTTCAGTGACCGTGTGATTTTTGGATTTCTCATAAATCAAAGAGATTGATTATTTGTTTAACCTTTCCATCTCCAATTTTTCTAATTATGTGATTGTAAAAACGTTTTTAAAATATATGTCTTTATCTTAAAATAAATGAACGTATTTCTCATTGAATATAAAAACAAAATAGAAGTCAGTATTACAAATCAGAAACACTTGAATAAATAATAAGAAATACAAACAAAGAAACTGTTTAAATGCTTGCTTCTTTCCAAATAAATAACTTAAATTCTGTTAATTGAAATTTATTTTCAATGAATATTCAGCAGTTATCATCAGAATAATAGTGCTTTTAAAACTCCTTGATTGGGTCTAATAAGTGTAAGATTCACCTGCTATCCTTGTTTCTTATCTAAAATCTATGTATGGTATTTCACTGCTTCTTGAGTAAAACTTTTAACCAGTGCTTTCTTTACAAAGCGAGTAAAATTATCGAAATTATAAAGTAAACGAAACATTTTAAAAAATAAAAGCATTAAAAAAATGTCGACTTTTATTTTCTATACTTAATTTATTTATAAATAGTATAATATTTTACGTAATTTATTTCTAATGTCCATGAGATTCAGGCAGTTAGGTTAGAGAGAACAATGCTAAAAAGTAGGACTAGATTTGAATAATATTACATAAAATTCACAACATTGAGAAGTAAATATTATTTTTATTTATTTATTTTTTCGGGTTCTGTATGTAGTCGAAAGCGAGCTCACTCATAATTATCAAAATTAATTATATAAAATTAAGATTTGTGGGGACCTAAAATTTTCTATAAACCAAATAGTACACAGTCCCATTTTAAACATAAAAATAATCGTATTTTTTCTATTTGAAAATTTAGTAATTGAGCTTTCGTTTCAGACATTCCAAACTTACTAGGTATTTAGGAACATACTAATGAACTGAACTGTTATAGCCCAAGAGTAACCCTTCCAAACCGAATTAAAAAGGAAATAGCCTAGCGGTAAAAATGAACTGGTTCACTGACTGCAAAAGATTTCTCTTGTGAAGAAGACCTTGAAATCAGTGGCCGGTAAATTATGGGTTTTGAGACTTCCTGATTAGCTTTCTTCAATTTGAGGAAACAGAATTGAAACATTTCGCCTGAGGACGGAAATCACAGTCTGACATTTTTGCAGCAGCTTGATAAGAAAAACATTTCCTTTAAGATGGAATTTTATTCTACATTTTACAGACCTTCATGTTGGGTTAAGAAGGAAAAAGGTATTCATCACTTCCTACAAGAGACAGTGACTATCCTGCAAATATTGAAGTTGTTGTTTAAATATAAACTATTGAAGCAGAATATAAAAACAACAATTCAATAGTTCAGAGATAGTTTTCTAATTTTCAATGAGCTACTGCTTGCTTTTTTTTTTTAAAGTTGAAATTGTGCCAAAACCCAACAATAGTTTATTAGCAGTTAACTTTACGTGTAATTATTGAAAACAATGCTGTTAAACCAGAGTGATGACCCGTTTTTGTTTTGTTTTTTATTCGATTGCATCCGTTACATTTAGAGAAATCTGAAATGAATGTCGCCTCCTAGACAAAGTTTCGACATGACTTTTTCATTCGTTGATTTTTGTTTTCGTCACATCCTTGGACATTACATAACACCTGTTTCACTCACTTCCTTCCAAACATATCAATATAAAATTTCCAATACATCACCTCTTCATTGTTGAGTACTTTAGTTGCATTTCACGTGTGACATCAATTAAGTATCTTCCAATTGCCTGTCGTAAAACTTTAATATCATCATCTAATAATTGCACGATATACAATCACTCACCTTCACTGAGCAATTAACCAATTAAGCCAATTGGGTAATTCAACTTATTATCTTTTAATTTTAATATTTTAAATTTGATAATGCAGCATTGTTGAAACTTTAATTTAATTGTGTTAATTTAATAGAAATTTAAAACAATTCCTATTTTTATAATTTTTTGAAAACTTGTGATTTGATTGTAGATGCATTTTTCCTTTTCTTTCTTTCTCTTTCTTTTTTTTTTCCTTTCATAATTAGATTTAAATCATTTTTTTTTTTTGCTGGTCATATTTTAAACACTTGATAATCATTTTTTATTGCAATTTAATGTTGCATTAAACCGTTAATATGTATAATCAGCGTGTGCTGCTTCATGATTAGCTAATAATAATATCACATGTTCATTAAGGAGTTTGGGAAGAGAGGTATCATTATTAGTCTACACTTCCTGAAATATATTAAAATGAATTGGTTTTAACCACATCATGTTAATACACAGTTTACAACGTGGTGTAGCTAGTCCCTTATTATTATAACTGTACTAACACTCTAATTTCATTTAGTATTTGAATATATTTAATATAGGTTTTAATTATTGTAATTATTTTTTTGTTTTTAGGTAACCAGGGTTTGAGATGACTCCCAAGTTCGCAATCCAGGCGTTCTTAGCTGCAGTGTTCTTAAACTGCGTTTGGAAATGCTGCGAAAACTATCCAGAAGTCATGTCTACGATGCAGATATTTGAGTGAGTTTTCAGTTGTCTGTTAATTTGTTAATTAAATTCACTTCAGCAAAGGAAACTCTTTCAAACATCCTTTTTTATTTATTTCTTTTTTTGGTTGCAGAATAAGCATGCATTCATGATACATTATAAATAATTTGATCAAATGTTTGTAAACTACACCTTCATAAGCTAGCCCAATACTTTAGAATGGTGGGGATGGGGAGGATTTGTGATGGAAAAAAATGCGTCCGTTTTCTGGATGAGATGATTACAAGCTCTCCGATGAAAAACAAAATTATCAAATTTCTTCCTTTTAGCAGTTGCAGTGAGTAGGGGTCCCCCTACCCTGTCTTCGATAGAAAGAAAACAGAAAAGCTTTATGAAATGATATTGAAGTCTAAATATACATGTTCGCCCTGTCTGTAATCAACCTACTTGAAAATTCTTAATCTGTGATAGATTAGGATTACGAAAAGGATAATCCCTTTCGACTTTGTTATAAATTGTGATCCATTGGTAACGAACTAAGGACCAAAACTGTTAAAACTGACAGCTTAAATACTAATTATAGTAGACTGCTGGAAAACTAAATAGTGTAATATGTTACTGAATGGGATTTTTTTTTTTTTTTGGTAAAAATTGAACTCTGATATAAAAATGTTATTAATAAAAGAGTAGCCTTAAAGTAAATCGTTTGTTTATTTAAATTTAACTCTTAAACGTGCATCACAGCAACGAAAAAAAAACAACGAAACATGTCCGATTAATGAACAATATCGAAAACCTGAAATCATTGCCGGTTCATAAAAAAACAAAAAAAAAAAACAAAACAAAACAAAAATAAAACACCATCGAAATGCAGCTTCAGATGGAAGTCAGGTTCACAATCGGAAACGGGATGATACTTACTGTCGTTGGGTATGAAGACTTGAGCAAACATTTCAAAATCGTGCTAGTCGATCGATCTACTGTCATAATCGATCATCTCAAAATTAAACACGGAGGTTTTGTGTTTTCGCTCCACTTCAAGTGAATGACAGGATATTACAAATTTACTATAATTGCAGTAAAATTATGTTGTGATATGAAACAATGTTAGTTTAAAGCTTTTAATTTGATGATTTTTGAAGTATTTGCCAAGGAATATTGTTAGTTTTGAAAATTGGATTTTGAAAATTGTCGCCGATTTGTGTCGCGAAGGATTCTGGGAGTGGATAAAGCTCTTTGAAAATCATGTGACATCGTTGAATGTCCATTCAATTTGACCGCTGCAACGATGGATGATCCAAATCGTTTGGTAAAAAACATTGCAGAGAAACTCGCTGTCATGTAACATAGGTAGGAAAGATTTTTTTTTTTTTTTTTCATCGGTCGGACATTTTGTTCCTGTGAAACACGCCATAGGCATTCATTTCGTTCTTATTTTGTATTCATTTATTTATTTTTATTTATTTTATTTTAAAATATACAAGTGTTTATTTCTGTTGCAGCTTGAAACCAGGCCCACAATATGAAGGTCCCCTAACCAAGAACAATATCCTAAACGGAGTGGAAAAACTATTCGAAAATGTAGTTAAAGGTCCTGAATCATTTATAATCAGAGATGGTAAGTTTCCATTTAATAATAAAAAAGAAGCAAATTGGAATATTTAGATCATATTTTTTACAAATACGGTGGAAATGGAATGAAGTCGGGTTCGGAGTTGAATTGAATTAAAATGATAGTTATAGAACTTGTCCCAATTTTAATCCAGAGAAATTTTATCCTTCGATTGCTTGAACTTTAACCAAATTTATTCATTGCTGACATAAAATTTACGGTTACAGTTTTTTTGCAACGTTGGGATATTCAAATCCTGATGTTATTCTTTTAAAACATCGTACGAATTCAAGTGAAAGCTTGACTTATTAATCAATCAAGTATTCCAAAAAATAGTTTTGTGAAAGGATTATGTTGTATCTTTAAAATTTCTCTCCGATTCGAAATCTGTGATCAGAATCTACAATAGAAATTCTGGATTCTAGGTTAGAGCCACTATGTGCCTCAATTCACTTTGTTTTAGAAACATGACCGATAATTCAAGATTATCTAACGAGATTTATATATAATAATCGCTGAAACAAGGTCTGTGATAGAATTAATGCCAATGAAACCATGAATTAGTAAAACCAACTTGTTTCCAATATTTCACTCACTATAAAACGGCATTTTATTGTAACCGGATATAATGATCTTTTCTTCCGGTATTAAAAAAAAAAACAATAAACATTATATTATTACTCATTACTCAAAATACCTCAAGGCTCTAATCTTGGTCCACTTTCTTTTTCATCAATGATCTTCCAGGCATCCGATGTAACACCATATAATGTTTTATTAACGCAGATCATTGCAAAATCTTTTAGTAACTTCATTATTTAAGGAGTATCTCTCTTTTCAAAAGTTATTAATATGTAATTCGTCTGTCACCAATATTTCAGAATTGCTTCACTATCTTACTCAAAATACAGAATGACAATATAAAATGGAAACAATCTAGTTTTATCGTAATGAAATAGAACACCTTGATGTAATTTTCACCTCTAGTCTGTTACTCAGTATGAATGTGTTAGAAACAAAGTTTATCAAACGTTTATGCTTATGATTTCACAAAAGTAAGCTTACAGTTAAAGCCTATATCTAATATATATAGACTACAGTTATATATCTAATATGTTGAGCATTTGTACAGTCAAATTTCAAGTAGGATAAATTGTTTGCGACCTTATCTACAATCCTTAAGAAAAAAAAACCAAGATATTAATTTTTCCCTTGATTAATTCAATCATTAATTGTAGAAAGGCATAAATGCCAATTCATATTTCATTTCTTAATAATAAAATCAATAATTCCACTTTGATTATTGAAAAAAAAAATGTTAATATTTCTTGAATATATTCGAACTTGAATTTATAATGTGTTTTTCTTTTAGGGTATCTCTACACGGGTTTAGAAGATGGAAGGATTATTCGGATAAAAGATGATGAAATTGAAACCATAACTATTATAGGAGGACCCAATTGCGGTATTTAGATTCTGTTGTTTCTAATAATAACGGAAAATTATCCTCATTCTGAAATTACAGCGATTACATAATATGAACAATTAAAATAATATTAACTTTTAAAATTATTAAACCCCAGTTTTGTAAAAAAAAATTTTAAGTTGACATCTTTAAAATTTTATTTCTTTAAATTTTTTGTTTTAAATTCCTGAGTATTTGATCTGTACAAATTTTGTTTTTCATTGCATTCCTTTCCTTTATATATTTTTTAAATTGTCTCAAAATATTTTTTACGAACTAGAAATACCTGAAAGAACTTGAAGCCTACTTTTCATATAGTTTTTCTTTTGCCCCATTTTTCTTTTTCTTTATTTTAAAGTCCCGCTAACAAAAGAAAGGTCTCCACCGTATTTATATAAATATCAACAGTATCTTATTTTTATTTTCTTTTGTAATTAATTAAATCAGCCTTAACAAAATAAAAGCTGAATTAATTGATTTTCAGAATATTAAGTTGAACCAATCCAATTATTTTATAATCGTACTAAACTACCCTCAATGGATTACTAAAGGATTAATATGTGTTTGTTTTCCCTCTTCTCTTTTGTCATCTATCGGCGAAAATTTATCGACGGAAAATTTTTCAAACTCAGAATTTAGATCCATAAATATGCAGGTTAAATTTCAAGAAGATGCATTCTCTGATTATAAAGTTAATAGAAGGGAAAATACACACACACACACACACACATAGCTAGAAAAGTAAGATAAAAGTGGAAGCTATTATAAAGTTATGTTCAAACATTAAAAAGTGTAAGCAAACTAAATTCTTGTTAAATAAAACAATTATGTTTAAAAAAAATCCCTTACATTATGTTTTATGCGCAGTCTTAAAACAGACTGAAGGTTTTTCTAACATCTGTAGAACACAAATTTAATCTAAAAACATTAGTCAACATTCCATTATTTCGAATAACATTGTAAGTTAATAATAATAAAGAAATCTTCAGTAATCTTTTTTTAATTATTTATTTCTATTAAAAGAACCTATTCTGCGTGGGTGGAATATGACATTAACATAGAATTCTGCAATCCCATTAGGTAACCACTGATCTTCTGAAATCAATCTTCGTATTTGAATTAGCATAGTAATTTATTCTTATACATATTTCGTTAATATTAATTCATTATTTTAATCCTGAATATTTTAAACCAAATTTTGATATTTCTTTTCCCTATTCCTCATCTTGTGATTGTTAATCGTGTGAATATAGTTTAATCAAATACACAAATATATTAATAGATCTACCTTGGATACATTTAATTTTTCTATTTTGATTTAATATGAAAGTAGAAAATTTTCTAAATTCGATATTTCATTCGATATTTTAAAATCGTTACAAATTAAGAAATTTGGTAACTATTTCTGACATGCAGCGTATTTACATTTTCGTTTTCAAGTGTTTTATCCTGAACCTTCTCATCTATAATTTTTCCTATTTGCTTAACACTATAAATGTTATAATATTAAAAAAAAAAAAAAGACTTGACTTTATTTTATTTTTTTAACATAGGCCTACTAAAAAAGTTAGTTAGATGAAGTACATCGAAGTCAATCTAAGAAATCGTCTCTAACCGGTTACTCTGTGAAATAGCCTGTGAAGTTCCATACAAATAAAAGAGACAATTATGAAAATACACCAAACCCAATAGTTCTTTTTTTATTGTTCTGTCTTTGGGTAGATTCTTCTTTTTGCGAAAATCACCAACAAAATACTTAAAACTATTTAGCGAAGAATTAACAACTCGAAAAAATTCTAAGACATTAATTTTTTTGTATCTCTTTTTTTACTTACTTAACGTAGTTAAGTATATTAAAGTAATTTTTATATTCTTATAACAACAATTTTCCTTGTGTAGAGCAACTTTCCTTTGCAGTACATTCATGAAAGAGTAACCGATGAATAATATAACATGATTGCCTTTTTTATTTTTTAAAAATAGGCTAACATCATAGCAGTCCAATCTTGATTTTTTTCATACCGAATTTTACATTTGAATTATTGTTTAGCTTTCAATTCAGTGGATGATCTATGTACTCAAACAAACAAACATCTAACTCATGTTGGTGGATGAATAAATAAAGAATTATTATTTATGTTTTCTAACCATGCAATATCTAACATTGTAAAATTATAATTGTGAATTCCGTTGTATATATTTCAGTACCAGATATTGATTTCTGGGAGTCGGTGGGTGGACAGAGGGTTTGTGGTCGACCTTTAGGTCTTCGTTTCGATGCTGCAGGAGATTTAGTGGTGGCAGATTCGTTTCTTGGTATTTATAAAGTCAACATTACAACAGGTGAGTGGAAACAATTATTAATCTACTAATATTCTGCACTTTTAAAATCTGTGCTTTTCAACAATTTTTTCGACTTATAAACCACCTTTTCAACATTGTAGAAGTCACGTAAGTGCATCATACGGAGTAAGATAATAGTTGGTTATTATCAAATGCTGTCAGTATCTATCATTTCTTTCAGAGAAAAATGTGTGTAGATAAATTCTTGCCGACTTTACCTGATATCCAGATGGAAGCATTCATAACATTCTAATACTTCAATATTTGTTTCTTTTCAGGTGAGATGGAAGTAATTGTTTCAAGTACTCATCCTTCTTCATCATATAATCCTAATTTCGCCGATGATCTCGTTATCACGAAGGAAGGTAACATCTTTTTCACTGACGCCACATTGCGGTGGGAATGGAAACACATGGGCTTGGATTTAGTTGAGCATCTTCCTCAAGGAAGGTTTGTGTCTTATCTCTTCTTAAGACTTAGCAGCCATCTTAATTACCAACAAAAAACATTATCAACTCAAAATTCTTCTCACACTGTAGTAGGGATCACTTGAGAAAGACTGCCTTATAAGGCGGAATCGGATCACTTACATTCGCCTGGAAATCATGACGTCAAACATAGAAATGGCGTCTCTTCAATGGCGAGTTACTGTCAGGACGAGAGAGAAGACATTACACAGCTAAACCCTATAATTTGGAATGATTATTAATGTATAAAGAGTCAGAGTAATGAAATATATATTTACGAAGCGATGGATAGAATGGCTGCTGCAAAAAATTTGTCCGCTTAGACTGTTAAGAAAATTGTCCATGAAGGGTCTTTTCGCAGCAGAACGTTTACGCTCATTCACTCGCCGCTGGAAGCGAATTCGTATAAAGCTAGTGGTGGATGGACGACTTTGACGTAAATATTCTTAGAGCCATTATCAGGAAAATTATGAGAATGAATACTCAACCTTGATATCATTCTTTCGAAGCTTCAGTCAAAGATTGTATTCAACGGAAGCAAAATATCTGCAACGAATTCTGCAAGCGATACTGAAAATGAATTAATATCAGGGATTTTTACATTGACATTACAAAGTCAAGCCAAGTTATTAAAAAATTATAAAATTATTTAAATAATAACAACAACAACAAAATATAATCGTAACTTAAGAAAATACAAAAGCCAGAATTTTCGTTGTTTATAAGATTCAGTTGCGAATCTTAGCAATAGATGGCGCTATTACATCTTGGAAACATCAATCTATAAGCAAATAACGTCATTAATAGCTTTTCTTTCGTGATTTCAACTGTTCATATTTTTTATCTGCAAGTTGGCTACACAAAGTGTCTATTCGACAACGTTTTCTTCAAAACTTTTAGAATTTTTGATATTAAAAAAAGACGACACAGTTCTTTTAGAATATATAATATTAAAAAATACTTATGACTGAAGTTATATATTAAAAAACAAATATTTTAGATAATATCAATTTCCAGTCCTGCTTTTGTTATTTTTTTTTACCAAATTTATCAACTCTTGACCCTGGTCGACAAACGTCCAAAACGCTCCTAATTATAAAGTTAAATCAAGTATATTAAGTAAAAAAAAAAAAAAAAAAAATCAAGTTTTTTCTTTTTTTTCTTATGAAGACGGTCAGACAGACAAATCGATTGAAGAGGTGCTTCGCTTCACACAACCTCATTTATAAAAAATAAAAATAAAACTTTCTTTCAGTAAATAAAAATTTCATTACATACTCAAACTTTGGGTATTATATATATAAATTTGAGATATAATTATTTTAACATTTCGAGAGAAGAAAGAAAAAAAATCCACTTCGTGAACAAAGTAATTTTGTTATTTATTTGGAAAGAATTTATCTTCTGAATTCTACATTTTCTACAGAATCCGATTGTGTGAGAAAGAGATGTTAGCTGACACTTGATGGAAAATTGAAACGTCATAAATTCTCCCAAAAAAGCATTTCTCAAATGAAAATAGGATTAACAGTTTATTTTTTTCTTCTTTTTATCAAGACAATTATATTTTTTTTTCTCTCACAATTACATTCACCTTTTGAAACTTTTATGTCCTGGCACAGCAGGTTTTGCAATACTTTTTTCCCCTTTTCATTTAAAGATTTATTCAGTTCTTTCTATGGCATGACTTTGTATTTTTTGGCTGAGTTCATCTTTTATTCCAATCACTATGGAAATGATTCAACCAGGAAGCGAATCTAAAAAATAAATGGACACTTCCAAAAAAACATGTGAAAACCAGAAAGTATGTAAGATGAACAATGGAAATGGTTTTTATAATCATAATAATTCACGAAAATGGTGACGGATTTATGATTTGTCTTTCTTTCTCAAATACTATTCAACTCTATTATTATTAGCTTATAATGAAAAATATAAACTAAACTGACATTCAAAAAGATTTACATTAAATTAAAAGAGATGAATAAATAATAAATTTTCGGCTTTAAAACATATATTAACAGCAACATAAGTGACTTGTGTTTTTTTAAACAAGTAACCAGCTTTAGTACATCGTAAAAATTTGAGCCAGGATTTTAACGAACATTTATCAAGGACGCCATTTTGTTTTTATTCCCTCTGGGCGACATCTTTTTAAGTTAGGCCTTTCCTTCTATTAAATTCATTTAAAGAGTTTTTCCTATTGTGAGTTCCAAGCGTATGGATATTAATTTTTTCTAATAATAGGATTACATGATGATAATTACATTTTCAGATCAAAATAATCAAATTAATAACGAAATTAACCCTACTTAATGTTAAAATGAATATTAATGCTACAAGTGTTTTGGCTTGTAATGCTTCATACATAAATGGTGGGAAAATATACGATGTGCAAAAGAAATCCACGATAGGTTTCATTGCATTCATTTTGACCTTGAATATTCTGTATCTTAGGTCAGGGTTACTTAGTTACATCATTGCTTCTTAAAGCAATTAACATGTTGATTAATAATGATGATTAAGATGATTAAATTATGCTTTTAATTGAATAAATAAATATTTATATATTTTAATTAATTAATAAATGGTTTCGTCGATTTGTTTATCAATTGTTTATTGACGAAATTATCGTTATCAAATAAACACAATTTTATTTTATTTATTTCTTTATTTATTTATTTATTAGGTTAATTTTGTACAATGCTACCACGAGAATAGGCAAAGTGGTTTTACATAGTCTCTATTTTGCTAATGGACTTGAATTATCTCCTGATGAAGATTATCTTCTGATATCTCAACACACAGAAGCGAATATTCTCAAGTAAGTAATGGTGTTAATTGTAGAAACGATTTCCCGAAATGATCTCTAATAAAATATAAAGTACAGATTCATATGCAATTTAAAACTCTTCGGTATTTTGTAAAATTCCATCTATGTCAATTTTGAAAAACTTAATGTCCAACAAAATAAAACACAAATAGGAAGATGAATTGAAAGTGAATGAAAAAATAAAGTTATTTTGTAACTTGTTGTTGATGTTTTCTACCCGAATCTTTTAATCGATTTATTGTTTTAATACTATTTTTATTCTAGTTATTACTATTAAAAATTTCGAAATTATCATATTAAAAAAAAAATTACTTGTGAAACAGAGACAAAAAAGAACAAAAACACAGGCAAGCAATAGGCAAAATAAAAAAAGTTTTAAGTTTTTGACGAAAAATTCAAAAAATGGATTGTATTATAGGAAATTATCATCAAATATAAATAAATATTTACTAAAAATTAAAAAAAAAAAGCTTAAGTATTTCGATTAAATAAAAAACAAAATTAGGATCCTCGTTTGTTTTTTTTATAATTTTAATATTAAGCCAACTTTTAGTAAATAATTCACTGAAATTATTATAACAGTCAATTATTACGACAGTGGTTATTAATAGCGAGAATTATTGCGAATCTTGTTGTTGAATCTGAATCTCGTACTTCACAAACAGAAAGACTATAGGATTTACAATTTTTCCTAATATTCGCTCTTTAAAAAATTAATAACTTTTTTAATCACAATTAAGGAATCTAAATTTCTGAAGAATTCTATACATAATGTATACATTAATCCCCTGTAAATGAATACAGACCCCTTGGAGTTTGAATCTCACGCCCTAGGACGATTACGTGACCAGTAGGGGAGATCTTGAACCTTTTTTCGTTGGGTTTTGGAAAGAGTGAAAATGACTGAGGCAGTAAAGCATTAGAAATACAAATGCTCTTTACATATATAATGAATCCTCTAAAATCATCGGCAGCGAGCTCTTGAATTTTTTGATGGATTGAAAAATGATGAAATTTCGGGGATTTAAAGTTTTTTAGAAAGTAAAAAAAAAATCTTTAAATGCATTGTACATGGTGTGTCCTTCTTACACCATGTGCATTGTAGGCCTTCAAAATCAAATTCCAAATATCTTTCTGATACTGTAAACCAGGGGTCGGCAACCTTTTGTTGTAAGAGGGCCAAATATTTTATGGGGGATTACTGCGGGCCGCACTTGGGCCAAAAAGGGCCTAAATCTTATTTTAACAACCAAAAAAAAAAAAAGGAAAATCTTAAGACGCCTCGCGGGCCGCGGGTTGCCGACCCCTGCTGTAAACCACTGTTTCCCAAGGGGAGGGGGGTAGTATAAAAATAAAAATAAGGAGTGGTGGAAGCATAAAGAAAGAAGAGAAGAAAATTTTGAAACACCGTTCGAATATGTCTCATCTGTTGTGTAACAGAGTTAACGTTAATTGCTATTCGTAATTTTTATTTTAATTTTATCCTTCGTTATCTTAATTTTCTGTATGTAACGCGAATGGTTGATTTTAATAAATAATTTTATAATTTCAAACTTCAAGGTCTCCTATTTACAACAACATTTTTTTACTATGTTGTAGGACATAGGTAAAAATGTAGATGCATAAGAAAAGCAAATTTGTCACTACATCTTTCTGTTTGTTCGCTAAAGAAGGTAGATTTCCGGGGGGGGGGGGGGCACTGAGTAATTTTTTTTTTCTGAAAAGGGGGCGGTAGGCCAACTAAGTTTGGGAACCTCTGCTATAAACAGTAGATTATATTTGTAATTCACTAATAGTTCTGTAGGAAACTGGACCAACCTAAAATAAAGTTACTTTTGGAGCTGTTATTACAAAAGCTAATGATTTACCTGTATTGATTATTTAAAATACCATTTTTTTTAATAATGGTATTTCATCAACAATTCTGTTCGTTTATATGAAAACTTTTACGTGTACTGAAATTTATTGAAATCATAAGAGAAGCCATAAGATTAATGAGAATTTAATAACATAATAAAATACAACTAGTTTCACCAACTCGAGAGAGGGCTTTTTCACGTGAAAATTAATTTACGAAACTTTAATGAAAGGGGATGTTATTTATTGTGAATTCCCTATTGAGTTTGATTCAGTGACGTTGTTAGGCATAAAAACCATGTTGCAGAATTATGATAAAATGAAGTGTCAATTTTTTTAAATTTTAATAGTATGTTTAAACTATTCCCTATTGCTATCAAACTAATTTATTAACTTCACAAAACATCACAAACCTCTCCTTACGATATTTCAAAGGTCTCATCGACCTTCTTCTTCAAGTTTACATATAAACAAAATGGGAAAAGAAATCTCTTATCTTCTTCCCAACTAAAAGAACAAACATGAATATGAATTTTATACAACAATAATATTAAACGTGGAATACTCCGTGTAACACATTATTACCCGAAGTATTATTTAAATTCAGAATAAATGTCCAAATTTTTAAAAAATAAATGTCCAAAATTTAAACTTTGAAGTTCATCTTTAATTTTGTGGATCCTCCTTAATTTTTCTAGAAAATTCCATAACTGCCTATAAAGTCCTATTTTTTAACTTAGAAGTAGAAGTAGAAAATGTCCAATTTTGGAATAAATTTCGTAAATTTCCAATTTTAGTAGAAAACTCTGAAGAAAATTTTTCGGTGAGACCTTTGAAATATCGTAAGGAGAGGTTTGTGATGTTTTGTGAAGTTAATAAATTAGTTTGACAGTAATTTTAACATGTTTTTTTTTATTTTTCCCTACTGCTTTTGACAGAAGCCACAGGTGAACAGATTTGGTTATTCAAAGATCAATGTGTTATTGTTTGTTTCAGATTGCATCTGACTGGTCCTGACAGAGGCAAAGTGGAGAAATTCGCTCAGAATCTTCCTGGCTTTCCTGATAACATTCGTTCAACAGGAAGAGGTACTTACTACGTTGCCATCCCTGTTCCCAGAGTGCCTGGCAGCCCGACTCTACTGGAAATGTTAGGTCCTTATCCACGTCTTCGCAAACTTGGCATGATCATTGTGGTGTTCATGGGAAGAATATTTCATTTCCTCTACAAACTATCGGCAATTTCATTGTTCGAAACTTTAAGGGAAGCTGTAAGTGATTCCTATGCTTGTAGTTTTGTTATTTTGCTTTTTTATGCTTTTATTTTAATATTTTAATAATATATTATAATATATTATTATATAATATTTAATAATATATTTTAATAATAATAATAATAATAGTCAGCAAGTGATAAATTTGAATAATAAATAAAAACTGAAACTCCATGAATTCAATTGAACAAGACTTGATTTAAACGTTTATTTTACTGACCCTTTCAGTTTTCAATTAGGCCTGTAATTTTGTTAATATTGATATTTATATTTTTAAATTAACTAATAATTACTCTTTTTTTTACAATACTGAAATGAAAAATGAAACTGTAAAAATGACTTACAAAATCAAAAGAATTTATCGTTATAAGTTTATATTAATTTAAGTTGATCACAGACTTTTCTTTCACATATTTAAGAAGTGTCTACTCAACGAATTTATTACTTGACTCTTCCAGTTAGACGTTTTAATTATCATAATTGTTTTTTAAAGTCTGCTTTTTTTTTCTTTGCTTCTGCTAGAAATTAGAATTTTTTATTATTATTATTATTTAAATGTTTAGGTTTTTCCCAGCTAAGACAACATGGTGGGTCAAGAACCGAAGCACGTGTTGGCAAGTGTAAAAAAAAAAAATGCAAGGGGGTGAGGGATGTTATGGATATGTGGTTGTGTCAATGAATTCCCTAACTATGCGTGTTGTGTTGAGTATCACAGCCTTCTGGAGTTGTGCATAAGTGTTTTTATGAAGTACTAGTGTGCTCAGGCTGAGGTGCAATGTGTGAGGCACTAGACCAGTGGCGGACAGGACGATGGATACAACATGCACTCGGTCCTGCATCCACTGCTTCTGGAGCTCGTGTGCTAACTCGGTGTTATTATTATTATTTAAAGATACAATTTTATTATTTATGGAGTATATTTGATCTGTGGGCCCGGTAGCCGAGTGGTCAGCGCGCTTGGCTGCGGGTTGGAGGTCGCGGGTTCGATTCCCGGCCTCGGCGGAGGCGGGAATTTTTCCACGCTCCATTCTCCTCCAAACGGGTCCTTGGGTCTACCCAGCCCTCTGTAGAATGGGTACCGGGTTTCTTTCCCGGGAGTTAAAGGCGGGCGGGCGTCGGGCTGACCCCCCGGCCCCAACTTCGTCCCGTTGGTCGAGCTGCGGGAGCCTGACCTCCCGCGATCCCACAGGCCAGACATGGCCTATCGAAGGGAGAAACTTTAACTTTTTTAACTTTATTTGATCTATGCTTTGAGACGCTATTTAGCCTACTTTCCTAAGAAAGTGAGGTCATCAAATCAGATAGTCAATGTGTCGTGTGTTTCCGCACTTTTGAAGCTCGGGGTGGATCTTCTTGAATTTTGACATATACATTTAAGGAAAAGAGATGATTTAACTTTTATACATGATTTTTTTTTTCTCTGTGAGTTCTTGTCGAGAAATTAGCGCGTGAAGACGATAAAAATACCCATAGAAAAGCTTTCGAAGGAAAACCATGTTATCTATCAGTAGATAATAACCCACTAATTTGCGCGCGCCTTGATAGAATTAAAATTAATGGTATTTTAAGAAATTTAAGTAAGTAATAGACATTTAATTAGTTTTTTTCATAAAACGGGAAATTTATACTGATATTATAATTTAAAGGTAAACTGAGACATGGATTTTAGTTTCTTTAAAAGAAAAAGAAATTTTAAGGAGCAGCATTGTAAGAAAAGTAGATTTTAAGTATTTTTTTTAAGGAATTCTATTATTTTTTTTTAATTGATTGAACAAAAAAAATAGACCCATCTTAAATCATGTAGAAATGTTTAATTTCACAAATTGAGCAGAATTAAGGATTAATTTTTTTTATTTTTTTTTTTTGAATTGGTCGCTTTAAAACTAATGTTATGGTTCTTCCTATATACCGTATATGCTCCATTAGAGGCCCCCGGCGTTTATTTGCAAAACTAGCCTCGGCTCCCGGCGCTTAATAGAGACCGGCTGCTATTAGAGGCCGGCCATTATTAACAAAAACTTTCAGAACGTAATATTTTTACACATAAATACCGGCTAATATTACAAACAGCTACTTTATTTGAATTTCAAAGGCTACATAGGACTGATAAATGGCAATGTCTTTCTGTACCTTCGCTGCTATTCGTTGTCCGAATCCGCAATGATGGGCGGCCGCCTCACCGGAAGTTTCTTTCACATATTCCACCGCGCAAATCTTAAAGGTAATTGCCGTTTCGGTGGCATTTTGTAAGGCAATGTACCACAAGGTATTACGCACGACTATAAAGATACGGACGCTTACACTAGTACCGGTAGGCAAATATGAAAGATCCGGCTACTGTTAGAGACCGGCTACTATTTGGCCGTGTCCCCTCTGCAGCCCGGCGCTTATTAGAGACCGGCGACAATAAGAGCCTCGGCGTTTATTGGAGCATATACGGTAATCACCAACAACAACACATTTCTTCACCCAATATTTCGATTTTTTAATCAAAAATCCTTATCAAGGGATGTTTACATCATATAGAAAAGAAAACTATCTTTCTCCTTCTAAAAACGATCAACAATAAGTTAAAAAGAAATAAATTGAAAACATACTTAAACGAGAATAACAAACGTTCACGTTTAAGTATGTTTTCAATTTATTTCTTTTTAACTTATTGTTGATCGTTTTTAGAAGGAGAAAGATAGTTTTCTCTGCTGTATGGTGTAAATATCCCTTGATAAAGATTTTTGATTAAAAAAAAAAATCGAAATATTGGGTGACGAAATGTATTGATGATGATTATATGTGAAGAATATATTTTGACATTTGAAGAAGTTATTAATGTTGTTGTTGTTTTTCTTGTAGATCTTTGATTTTATGGAGTGGTTCGTCGTGGGATCTCCTTATGGACTTGTCTTAGAAATGGACACTAAAGGTAATATCGTGCGCAGCCTGCATTCCCCCAAAGGTAAAGTGCACAGGATAACGCAGCTCATCGAACACGAGGGTTTCATGTATTTGGGCTCCTATACAAACAACTTCATTGGAAGAGTCAGAATGGATCCCAACGAACCATTCGATGACTGAATTCCTACGATAATAAAACTTCCCATTTCACTGCCCATTAGAACAACAAAGTGATGACAAATTTTAATATTCGCTGTTTGTGACTTTTGTTGCTCTGAATTTTACTTAATTTTTTCGTTGACTTTAAAAAGAAATTGCAAGAAATATTTCAACTGGGAAAAAGAAATATAAAATAAAGTTAATTTAATCGCTAAATTTATAAAATATTAAGATAACCTAAACCAATTCCACAAAAATTAAATAATTAACCTGTGTTTCATTCATAAACTGTGCGAATAATTTACTCTTCACTGAGCTTCAAAAAATGATTTGAATTATTTGGGCGGGAAAATTATAGAGAAAGAAAATAATTCTTCAAGTTAGCTTTATATAATGTTAACTGTGAATCTACTGTTGTAAATCTAGTCCTATTTATGGAGAGCATTAGTGTGACGTCACAGAAACTCTCGAAGAAGTACAAATTATATTTTGTTGCTATGCAAATTCTTAGATTTAACAGTAGATATGTGTTGCTATGTTTAAACAAACTTTTTTTAGAATTTTTTTTTTTACGGCGCCAGTGCTAATTACGCAAAACATTTTAAATGAAAACATTAAACAAGTATAAATAAACTATGTAAACGATGTAAATAATAATAAAGGGGGAAGCCAAGTTGTTTACTAAATGACATCCTAGTACAGCTGTTTCACGCTAATATGGCGATCATCAGCTACACAACCACGTCTCGGTACTTTTGGCGAGTTTTTTATTGTTTATTTTAGGTTTTCAGGCTCCACATTGATTCCGACGATATAAATAATAACTTTACGATTCCAGAAATTTCGATACCTTGTCAAAGAATAACACGTATTCAAAGTGAAAATAATTATGATAAAAACTATATCTTTTCAGCGCTAATTTATATATATATAAGCAAATTTTTTTCCATACGATAATACAGTGTTTCTGAATGTTTTAATATATATATATTATTGTAATATATAATATTAGCAGAAGTAATACAGTAAATGCTTACAGGAATTTAATTTGAATAGTGTAAGTTATCGGGGAAGGCGGAGATCGGGCTGATGAGTCCCAAGTAGGACGAAACGGCCGTTCCCGATTCCTTCCCGATAATCGAACCAGAAAGGCAATTTGGTTAGATTTGTGCTGAATTTCATTTCTTGTTTTATTTAATTTGAATTATTTTACAGCACGTTAACTTAACTTAAGTTGGCCAATGAGAGATAAATTCTGTTTTTACAGTCACGAAATCATTAATGATTTAAGAATAAATAATAATAATAATAATAATTTAAAAAAAAAAACCTAAAAATATTATAATAATGATTGACTGATTTATAGCTTCCTACTTATTTTTAAACATTAAAATCTTGACTATGGAAGTAAAAAAAAAAAGAGAACTGAGCTCTTTACTTGTTTTTTATTTTTGTTGTTTTTCGTTGACAGACGAGTATCTATGAAATTTCCAAGAGAGGAGTAATGTTATTCTTACATTCTGATTCATAGTATATTGTTGGAATAAACACATTGTTATATCAATAGAATTTGCTAGAAACTATTATTGGTGATTTCGGGAGTTATCGTCTTCATGTAATGCTGCCTCATTTTTTAAAACAGTTGAAAGAAAAAAAAGCTTTAAAGAACAGGAAAAATCTGTGGTTGTGAATAAAAACTGTGATAGCGAATTTTTCAAATAGAAGGGTATTTACGTTTACAGCGTTATATAAAATAAAGTATATCTGCACCAAAACAAACAAAAAAAGTAAATAGTTTTCGTTTGTCGTCACTGAATGATTGAACTGTATTTTCTCTACACTAAGGTATAAAGCGTACATTTGTTTGATTACATAGTTCTTAAATACATTCGTTGTAGTTTGAATTTCAATCTAATGTAACAAACAATGTAATTAACTGCAACAGGAAACAGAAAACTCAAAATAATTCGAACAGACTTCCCAGAGAACTGCCAGTAGAGCAGAGGAAGTTGATATCGAATAGGTTAACGACTACCATGAGAAAATCAACGCTAATGGGACGGGAACTAATACCATATAATTGATGTTATTCTGTAAATAATTATGATTCACATATTTCAACAGATTTGAAAACAAAAATATGTGTCATCTTGTTTTTATAGTGAGTTCTTCAGAAGTGCTGTAAAATGCAAATAATAATAAAAATATAGTAATGTTGTTAAATGTTAACCTCAGATCTGGAATGCTTAGGTCTTAGATTCGAAATGGTATAATTTTTATTTATTTTTTAAATTTTTTTTAACCTTTGATGTAAAGAAAATAATTTTTAAAAAAAACGTATGTACATTAATTTAAAAATTTGTTCTAAATTAAGTAAATGAAAATATTCTCAAATAATTGGAAACTGTTTACAGTAAGTAAAATAAAGTTGATTTTCATCTTAAAATAGCAAAGCGTTTAAAATGGAAGTAACTGCAGATATTGTAGATTTAGGCTTTCGGTTTCTGTTTTCATTAAGATTTAATGAAATCTTCAATGAAAAGAAAAATGCAAAGAACTTCAGATACAAACTTAAAAGTAATATTTCATCGTCATCATTTTTAAGTTAAATCTACTTTGCACTATGTCATTTCTCGAAAAATCTTTGAACTTTCCTGAAATGTTAATCAGTTGCCGTGAAACATTAAATATAATAGAAAAAAAAAGTATGATTAGCAACACATCACAAATCAGATCAGAAGCCTTTATGGTTTGGATTTCCACAAGCCAAAAGCAGTTGGTTCCCAATCAAACACGCACTGCTCTTTAAAACCAATAAGATGTAACATAAATTTCGTACTTTAACTTACATGGTCCACAACCTATAAGTCTTTCAGATAATTTACCAAATACTTATCGTATTGAAACAAACAATCTTAAGAAAAATGTCTCTGCAAACTCAGGCTTACATAAGCCTTTTAGGATATCCATCATTGATTATAAAAATCCTTATTTCATTCAGTTAAGCTGTGCCTAAATTCACCTAAATATTCTCTCACACTCTTCCTAGTTGTTAAGTTAAAGTAAACAAAAATTATGACTTGTGTAACGGCAGTCGGCCTTTGTGTTGTATCGCCGACGAAGACTTGGGTGTTATATGATTGTGTGTGTCCGTCCGAAGTCAAAGATATCTGTAAAGAGGTTATTTTTAACTTCTTCCAATTGTTTCTTCATTCCTGGCTTTTCTGATAACTGTAATCATTTATTGTCTGCGAGAAAACTGTCTGTGTTGTACAGACTAGTTTTTGTCTATAGCAGTTGCTTAATTAATGTTCAATTTAAAATGTAATTACCTGTCAAATAATGTATCTTGTTTTTTTGTTCAAATTTTTGTTAAATTCAAATGAAATAACAATAGCAGCACTGATAAATTTTTAGAAAAATTTATCAATAAATAGTCCCATATCCTCAAGAAACTCTTCGACAGGGAGCCAGCTGATGAGAGGTGATGCTTCGAAACAGGTAGATCTGCAATGCTTACATAATTTGAAACTCGCTACCCTTTGGATAGAGAAATGAAAGAAATGTTTCTAGAAGTATTCTAACAAAGGAACTAAAATGAAAAAGAAAAATTTATTTGAAAAAACAACAATAAAAACAGTGATGTTTTTAAAGTTGCTTCCAGTTCATTTTAAAAGACTTTAATATGTTAAGATTTTATTTCACAGAGAATAAGGAATTCATTGAGTGCTTACACTCAATCACCAATGCCTCAATTATGGATTTATTTACAGATATAAGTCACAGAGCAGTTTGATAGACCTCGGCAGCTTCCTCGATTCCTTTTCCTCAACTCTTACAATTCTTCATTATCCAAATCCAGTAAACGATGATTTCTAAATATATATATATATATAATATAGAAAAGTTGAAGTATTCAAGTTGATTTTGAAATACAATGGATATATATATATTTCCTAATTTTAGTTTAGTTTCAAAATTTAACACCAGATGCTGCTGATGAAGTGAATGTAATTAGAAGCCGTACATTCACAGAAACAGTTTTCTGAAATTTGTATTAGGATTTTAAGTTTCAGATAGCTGTCCGGCTTGGCTATATATATAAATATATATATATATATTCATTGTATTTCAAAATCAACTTGAATACTTTAACTTTTAGATTTAAGTGTATTTTTTTCCTTTGTAATGATTAAAGTATGACGTACAAGTGTTTATACTCTTGTATATTTTCTCTGTTTAATGATTACAGATGGCAATTTTGTTTACTTCAAGTGCATATAGATATACTTTGTTTTTTAAGTGCAATATCTGTAAATTATTCATTTTAAAATATGTAAATGAAAATATTCTAACTATACAAATTTTTGTAGAAATATAAAATTTTTACAACATTGTAAACCCTGTAATTATGAATATAAGTTATTTTTTATAAGAAATTAATTAATAACGGAAAATTGTGAAACTTTTGTTTTCTTTAACAATGAAAATGAGAAAGATATAAAATTTTTTTACTGTAAGAAAACCTGTAAAGAGTTCCGAAGACATTAGATTCTAGCGTCTTTATTTTGAATCACGTGATTTTTCTCCCTCTTTGATTTTTGGAGAATTGAAATTATTGTAAAAAAAAAATTTAAAGCTAATTAAAACAAATGTTTGTAAAACTTCAATAAAGATAATACATATTAACACAAGAAAGGTTCCTCAGTTTATTTTTATTTTACAATAACCAATTATTTATGTTTGTCCATTACATTTTTTTTCACAATTCGACGGAAAATTTTGGTAATCTTAAAAATACATTTTTGAGAAAAAGTTTGTTTTTTTATTAAATAAAGGGTGAGACAAAATTGTATACTAAACGATATACTAGCTGATGATCGCCATATTAGCGTGAAACAGCTGTTCTAGTATGTCACTTAGTATACAATTTGGTTTCACCCTTTATTTTATTAATCTTTTATCTGCGCAATGATGCGCTATAAAAAAAATTCATAGAGGCCGCGTGGAAGCGTGCACATGAATTTTCTCGCAATTTATCCTTTTGGCGAGTTTTTTATTGCTTGTTTTAGCGTTTCGGGTTCCACGTTGATTCCGAAGTTTTTTTAATGTTTTTGAAATTCTTTTTGAAATTCTGAGGGACAGAAACTCAATCAAGACAAAACAAATGAGATGCATTCTATCAACTCAGTAGAAAATAATAATCGGCTAATATGAGAAAAAAAAAAAAATAAAAAAAGATTCTCTTACACCCAAATCAACCTTCAATTAGTATTTCCTTTTTGTTGCTACTTTTTTAAATAGCAACAAAAGGGAAAAGAAAAACAAAAATAACGAAAACAATTTGTTTTGAATAATGTAGTATTTTTTTTTCGTAACAGTCCATTTTTTTTAAAAAAGCTTCAATATGACAAAAGAAGAAAACAAAGGCTGTAATGGCATGTCATATAAAAGTTGTTTATAATTAAAAAAATTTAAAATGATTTTGTAAAGGAGCGGTTGATATGAAATTGATTTTTTTTTTTTTATTCTAAATGCAAAAGAAAGAAAATTGCCCAAAATTACTTCCAATGTGCAACAGGGAAGACAGATAGCCTACGATGTGGTAGCGATGTAATGGTGTGGGCTGGGATAAAAACGAGCGGCTGCACTGTCCTCTTCCCAGGTGATACATTCAAAGGTAACTCAATGTCATCGTCGACTCAGATCTGCGACTTCATTTCCGATAGAACAGAAAAGTTCCCACAAGAGATTCTTAAAACTTTATAATTTATCTTTTTTATATTTCGATCTAAAAATTTAAGTTTTTATCCATCTGAAGGAACTTTTTTTTTGTTGGAAAGGCGCAGCTCTTAAGCTCTTGTGTTTCCTTTTTGTTGCTACTTTTTTTAAATAGCAACAAAATGGAAAAGAAAGACAAAAATAACGAAAACAATTTGTTTTGAATAATGTAGTATTTTTTTTTTCGTAACAGTCCATTTTAAGTTTAGCTTACAATAGCGAGATAGAGTACAGATCTTTTAGTTTTCCATCGTCTGTAGTCTGGAGAGGTTCTTAAACATTGAAAAAAATAAAATAAAAAAACACATGTTTCAAAATATAAACATTTACTAAATAAGGTAATTAAGTATTATTAAGCTACTTCTAAATTCATACGAAGTTACTGAGTTTCTACAAAAAACTATTCTATTCTGTATTAAAGATTCCTGAATATCATAACATTCACATTAACCTTTAAAATAGACATTAAACATCTCTTCCGTTGCATCCAAATCAGTTTATGTTTCTTTTTGTGTTTGACAACCTAATTCATTATATTAAGCATCAACATACTCAACATAAATAAATGTAATAAAATATATATATACATTTATTAAAACGTAAATTTTCGAAGAGAAATCGTCTCTTCTTCTTCAAGCTTACAATGAAAATGTAACGAAATAAAAAAGAATTTAAATAACAAACTAAGGAAGATTACGTGAAAAACAGTATTACATGGATTGTTGAAACAATTAACATTACAACAATTATAATAATCTGAAAATAATACAACGAATCAATCATTAAAGACATCGAATTTTATTTTGTTTGGGTTTTAATAAATGTATATATATATTTTATTACATTTACTTAATATGTTGATGCTTAATATTAAGACTTCTAAAAGAGAGGAAATTATTGTCCTCAAAATGAAAGATGACCGGCGGAAGTTTGAACTGCGCAGCCCTTCCGGTAGCTGATCAATTATGTTTTCCTGTCACAATGGACGATGGCGTCTGTTTTCACTGAGAATGACATGTTGATAAAGCCAAATTAAAACTTCTCTCGACTATTTACCGTTATTTCAATACCAGTTGCTAACAATAAGTATTTATATAAATAAATAAATATATATTTATAAATACAATGCTCTTTTGCAAAGTAACAAGCCTTTACCGTAATGGCGACGTCCAGTGATAAACTCATACGGAAGTGCCTGACCAGAGTAATCGATGATATATGCGCAGATATCACAAAAACAGGGCGGCCATCATTCACTGGGAGCACAATAGGAAGAAGTATGGTGTAAACACTAATTCATTATCTTTAAATAAAATCATTAACAAATACATTTAATTCTCTGAGTGTTATCATTTAATGGAATACTCTTTTAGCAGAACAAACAAAACCAAAAGTCCAAAAATAAGACGAACCAACTGTGTCTCTTTTAGCCTTGCCCTTCTCCATTGATCGTCAGCATAGATCAATGGATAATTAGGACACACAAGTTAACTCACAACGTTAAGATACATCGAAATACATTTTCATTTCTTATTTTGTTTTTTACATACAAGAGAATAAACTAAAATAAGAAAGGAAAGAAAATAAAAAAAAAAAAAAAAAACGAACTTTATTTATGGAGAAAAAAATGAACAGAAAATAAAAATTATAACAAAGAAGAAATAAACATAAAAAAAAAAAACACCAGATTGAAATGTTGAAACTGATGTTCGTATGCAGTATTCGTAAATGCAATATTTGTAGAAATTATAATAGATCATCATCATCATGAACTTGATACAGATTTGATACAGAACGACCTGTTCTTTGTCGCTCAGTACAAATGCTTCTGATCTGTCCATCCTTCTGTGGTCGCAGAGATGTAGGTAGAACAAATTATAATACAATTCATGAAATTCTATTATTCGTTATTTTCTGTTATTTATTACAGTGTTTCCACCACATCTTCAATCCTGTCCCTATATGTTTGGTTTTTTCTTTGATTTTTAACGCAACTGATCATTTTAAATTAACAAAGCCTTCGTTTTAAATGCAGTAATATATTTCTGCCTTTTCAGCTGCTCTGTCATCTCCTAAAAGATTTTACAGACCTTCAGTTTTAACAAAAGTGATATTAATAAAAATAAGCTTTTCCTATTAAATGTTAACACGAAGATTTTTAAAACGATATATTTTTACCATGACAGTAAGATTAGCAGTTATAATAAAAGAAACAAGACAGCAACATTGCCGTGAAATATTAAAAACACCTGTTACTCAAGGATATATAAAAAATAATAATAATAATGACATTAAAGTATATAATTAACAACATATCAAAAATCAGTTTCGACAGTTCAGCTTCAACAGCTTATTGCGTGATCTTTATGACATCTGTTCAATCATCGTATTTACAAAATAAACCTGTCGTCACTTGATTTATCGAAATATAAACAGTACCTCCCTCTTTTTTTTTTCTCCCCCTTTCAAATATTTTCATTTCGGAAATGTTGATTGTTGTGAAAAGTCTGATATCGTCGGAATCAATGTGGAGCCTGAAAAGCTAAAATAAACCATAAAAAACTCGCCAAAAGGATAACTGGCGAGAAAATTCATGTGCACGCTACACGCGGCCGCTAAGAATGTTTATAGCGCATAATATTTCATATAGGTCGATGTACCGAGACCTGATTGTTTACTGATGACTGCTCCTAGCTGATGATCGCCATATTAGCGTAAAACAGCTGTACTAAGATGTCGTTTTGTAAACAACTTGGTCTCACCCTTTATGAAAAGTCTGGTCTCCCTTCTAAAATATCTACTGCTTGAGGGTTTGTATGGAGTCAGTCACCATCCCTCACAGATACCTTCAACATATCCCTTCTGTTTCTATTCTATTTCGTTAACATCCTAAGACCTAAACATTACTGTTCAGATATGTTGACATCCTAAAATTGCTATGTGCATTTCCCCCCCCCCCCCCCCCGAATGTAATTTAAAATTCTTATAAAATTGTCCGTCAATTGTCTAAGAAATAATATATAATTATAGGCAATTTTACAAGCTTGACTCTTGCACTGACCAATAAAGATATCATTGTTTGGTTGCCGTGCTGGCATGGCCGTGCGGTCTCGGCGGCGGTCTGCCGTTGCGGCCAGAGTGCCAGTACCTGGGTTCGAATCCCGGCAGTGGCGTGGATGTTTCAATTTCCTTTCCTGTGTTGTTAGCCTCTTCTTCACTTTCTCTTCGGTCTGACGTCATTCCTTAATGGCGTCCTGGGGCAGGCAACGGGAAACCACCCCCAGTATCTTTCCTCAGGTGTTTCTGGGAGTTCCAAGTGAATTCCATAGAATTGGACCTTTCTTCGGACAGAATTCTATGGATGGATGGATTGTTTGGTTGCTTGATTCGTTTTTTTAAGTTAATTAATTAAACGGTGCCTGGTAATTTTATACAAAGCTATTTAAAATTCACGCTTGCCCAGAGCCTAGTACAGATACTCAAATACCTCTGTACTTAATCAGAAATAAAAGTTACAATTTTGTCCCATAGCATGAACTTGTAACTGATGCATTTGACGGCTTTTATCAATGATAAAATTAATTCCAATCGAATTTTATCTTTAGTTGTTAACATGACTCTCACTCTGAAAGTGAGAGCAATGAGGAAGACAAAGAATTCAATTCTGTTCCTTCCAATGAGTCCAAAGGCCTTTCAAATCAACCGAAGAGTCAAGAGGAATTATGAAAAGAAAAAGAAACGTTTTATAATGCATTAGGATAATTATAGCCTCATTACAGAAATCTAATACTAAGTTTGGAGGAATTAAAGAAAACGTTTCATCCACTGAGAAATATACAGAGCACTGTAACGGAAGTTTCCAGTGGCGTGCTTTTGATTGTTCCCATAATACTCTTGTAAAAACAAAAAGCGGAAGTTGGAAGATACCTTCTCTCTTATCCTCTAAAAGAAATGAGGAATTCATTACTTGGAGAAATGAAGAAGAAATCTGTGCTGAAAAATAGAATTCCGAAAGAAACTTAACTCTAAAGCTGTGTAAAAAAAAAAAAAAAAAAAAGCCAAAAATTGGAAAGAGATCGTTCACAGCTGCATTGCATGAAAGTAGGGAATGGACACTAGGCTAGTGGGCCCCATCCTGAAAATCCGGCTTAGCGAGCGCTGCTAGTCAATTTCTCACAAAGTGCTATGGCGAGATTCTGAAAAACCAGCTCTCAGGCTCTCAGTGCCTGCTCTAGCTGCATAC
Source organism: Thereuonema tuberculata (assembly GCA_023159025.1). Classification (NCBI taxonomy): domain Eukaryota; kingdom Metazoa; phylum Arthropoda; class Chilopoda; order Scutigeromorpha; family Scutigeridae; genus Thereuonema; species Thereuonema tuberculata. Next base: position 89,482,878 of record JAFIDM010012231.1, read on the forward strand.
GACTCGTCGATCACTTTTGTCTATTTTCTCGATTAATAATACCCGGTTTTAAGACCAGCGGATACGGAAATGATGATTCCTTCGCATTTTCCCGGGAAATTTCAAAAAGCGACAAGCGATCTTTTTACTTTTTTTTACCAGACGAATTTTAAATTTACATGGAAATAAATTTACAGATATAAATTATAAGGTAAAGTTGGGAGAGATGACACACAAATCGAATTTTTCACGGAAAATATTAAAAACCCTATTTTTTAAATGTTTGAAAGCTTTAAACTGTTGATTTACCCTTTGCTTTCATATTTACGTTATTTTTTTATGTTTTTAATGCTGTTTCTTATTTTTAGAATTTTAAAAAATTTTTGACATTGAGTCATCTCTCCCATTCCTATGGAAGAGATGACACGGGTAGTAGGGGATAGATGGTCACATGGAATATGAATAAGAGACCTGTGTAAATCAAGCTGCTACTTTATTTTTATAAAAACATATGAAATGAAACACTAAAATCAAGTTGAATAATGATATTTTTGAAACTTTTTGGAAAAAAATGTTTAATAAAAAATAAACCACTTACAGTTATCAGATTTGCAAAATACTTTAGATTTTATTTTTTTAAGTCTACATGAAACTTAGTGGTAATTATTTTTTTTTAATGTTTTGTTTCTAAAGTACAAATGCTTCAGTTTATTTTTGTGCTACTTATTTGGAATTTATTACAAAAATTATTGCCCATTCATATTTCTATATTACTTTTCCAGTTGCAGTTAAATGTCAGTTAAATGTCAGATACAGAAACATCATTCAACTTAAAATTGTCTACATTTTTAAATACAAAATGACTGCATCCTTTTTTATCCTTTCAAATGATCTCATTTACACAAGTCATGTTAATAGCAATTCTTATAACTTACTTCTATTTTATTTTTATTTCTTTTAAATTTATTCTTGGCCTTATGTTAGTATTTTTTATAGTAACAAATAATATAAACAATTTACAAATAAATTGAAATTTAATTCAGTTATCCTTTAACTGATTATTTGTACCTCACACCGCAACTGACGAAAGTTGGAAATAAAGCATAAATTTTATAGAAAAAAAAAAATAATGATTTTTTTAAATTTATTTATTTATCTAGTTTGCATGTAACAGTGAAACAAATTAGTATTTAGTGCCTGTATTGTTAATAAAGTAAGACATAGGATACTTATTATATTAATTGCCACCAAATTCGATTCTTAACATAATGGAAAAATTCTGTTCAGTCAACGAACATTTTATTTGATATAAAAAAAGATATTTTTAGAATCTTATTCTTCATGTTAATATTAACTGTATAAGAATTTACAATTTTGACATAATTATAGAATAGGTTGACCTAAAATATAGTTTCATCAAATGAAAATGAAATGAAATTGTTGTTTGGTAAGTTTGCTAAAAGCATTTACAGTAAATTTATAAAATCATTTAATTAAAAATATGCTTAATGGTACATTTCATTAAAGTTTAAATGTATATTATAACTTACAATTATAAAATTATAATAATATTGGTAAAATTATTAGAATACTCCTGAATTTCTGTGTAAAAATACTTTTTATTATGTAATTCACTTATGTATTTCATAGTTAATTTTACATTATAAGTTCATTATTTTTATCTAAACAAACTTAATCTTTAATTCTTTTTAATTAGATAAGTTAATTTTAGATAAGAATTCAGCTTAATTATTCATTTCAAATATCCTGAAATTTTATTTGAATGCAATCAGCGATTGTAGCTACCATTAAAATTTAAATTAAATGAATGAAAATATTTTATGTTGTATAAAAATTGAACGATTCATGTTATTATTAAGTAAATAAATAAATAATTAAACATTTTTAAAAATACGATCCAAGATATTAATTTCTTTTCTTTCATTTCTGATAGAACTTTTTTATAGATGTTGAACATTGATATAGAATTAATTCTATTTTTTGTTTTTGTTTTTATAAAGATATAAAAACGTATCTAAAATGTTTCTAAACTTTTTATATTCGAATTTGTATCTACTTAGAAGAAAAATATATTATTTTGCATTATTCGAAATGGAAGAATTGCTTGAGCTAGTCTTGAGTCAGGTCGTTTCTGAGCAGCGAGAGCGATTTG
>JAFIDM010012231.1:89485129-89498190 GCA_023159025.1 Thereuonema tuberculata
GAGTTCTGCGGAATTTGTAAATTTCTTACAGGATGATCTAATGTTAATATAATAAACGGATTCACGATTATCCCCTCAGCAACTTGCAGACGAGGGGAGGACAATGATCTATAATTTCGCAGGGACACAGTGAGCGCAAATACAGGGATGAACGCAGTTTAGAGGAATTCGGAACGGGTGATCGTTAACAACCGCCGAATCGAAAAACTGAAATCAAAAATCACCTTAAAACCATAATATAATGAATAATCGATTAGGGACTTAATAATCTTATTTCCAAATTAGGAATACTCTGATATCGGAAGAGAATCTCGCTTAAAAAGTAAGGATAGTCGTCTTTAACATGCCTTGAAATGTTTTAATAATTAAAACGTGGATCTGAAATGACAGTTATTCTCTCTTCATCATTATCACTCACTTACAGCAGCTATCTTGTACACTGAATTGACGGCTTATTAGGTATACATCTGTCATTTACACTTACTATCGTTTATATGAATAGGGCTAACGTATGTAATCCACTAACAGTTCTGTGTAAATCTCTGCAAATAATTGATTGATTACATTAATTTTTTTCCCAAAAACTAAAGTTAAGTGACCCACTACAGGTCTAAGTAAGCCCTTGTAGTCGTAGGAGGGCGTTTCCTGCCCAACCTGATTAAGTTGGGTGATAAGCCCGATATCCACCCGCCTTTAACCCCTTTTAATAGAGGGCTGGGTGGACCCTAGGCCCCGTCTGGAAGAAAATTCTGCACGGGAAAAAATTTCCGACCTCCTCAAGGTACCCTAGAGCTGTACAAAGCTCTATAAGCTCTTCGCTGTATAAAGGACTTTATTTTATCCTTAAGTATGTTAATTTTTAATAGAAAATACATTTATATCTATTAAATATATGTATGGTAATTTAATGCCTCAAAGCTTAATTATTTTCAAGTTGATATTTTTCTTCATTGAATCCTTTCTATCGTCGTGAGAAATCACTTTAATTCATTTTAATAAAATTATTGCCGTTTATAAATTTCATTTATTGCTTTTTGAAAACTTGATCTGAAAATATATAAAATACTTTGATAAAATACTTTAAATATTTGTAAATATGTTGGAGTGTTCATATACTGCACTGCCAATATCAAATTTACTGTATTTTCAAAAATTCTTATGTTTCATTTTTGTGCATTCTCTTCCGTAATTTGAGAAACTAGGCTATCCCTCTATCTTCCCCTGGTAAATATGAGAAAATCCAAGAAAATCGATTGCAAGCGGTTATGGCAAAAAGTGATATTTTATTCCTTTTTGAATGAACTCATTATTTGATAGCGCGCGCCATTGTTGACGGAGAGAAGCTAAAAAAAAATGAACATTGAAATTTAAATTTTAATCTAGTAGGCTAAAATTAATGAGTAATTTTCTTTTTTTCTCTGGCTCGTCTCTCATTGCGCCACGCAAACACAAAGGGATTGATAAGAAACAATAATTTGAATGTAGTCCCCGTGGCCTAAAAATAAGACGTCCGACCGACTTCGGATCAAAAGGTTGCAGGTTCGATTCCCGTCGCGAACGTTTCATTGTAGCAATTTTTCCACAGGAAATTAACAATTGCGCCAGACAGAGAAAAAAAAGATTTTACTAATATAGATTATTATAGAGATATGCAGATAGATAAAAATATTTGAAATTTATTATTAATTGATTTATAGCTCTCTCCTCAGAAATTAAGTTTGTCAGGCGTTTTATAAAACATGAATGTATTGAAAAACAAAATTATTTAATTTCCTTGACATATAAGAAAACTTAGATGTAGTTCTAAGATATAAGAAAACTTAGTTTTTAGTTAAGTAGAATCATGTTGTTTTGTTTTGTATTTTTTCTTTTAACAAGATGAACAGGTAAACAAAATAGAAGATTTTATCTAATTTAAAAAAAAAAAAGAAGTTAAAAAAAAGAAACCGAGGATATACTTTCAGTGATTAGGTTTCTATGGGTGTTGGTTCTGTGCCAACAAGTGTTGACAAGAAAAACTCTTTTATTATCTGATAACTAGACGGGTACCGTCGCTTCGCTCCGGAACCCTTGCATATATAGCATTAAAAAAAAAAAAAAAAAAAAAAAAAAACTTTATTTATTTAGCAAATTAACATGGAGATCGGAGAATACACGACTTCCCAGCTCGTTGTGGGCTTCTCCGCTTAACTCAGTTGTATTGCGCGTTGCCGCAAAAACACTTCATTTTTGCATGTACCTTAACAATGCATGTACAGAAACGTTTGTGAATAAGTGATACATCGTTCGATAGAACTTTCAAATACCAACATTTTCTCACTATAATGTTCTCTTCCAACTTTTATACTTTCTTATATTGAGAAAAAGTCAAAATTTGACCCTTTAAAAGGCGCCATCTTGGAAACCAAAAACTTTTTTCGAAAGATTTTTGTAGCATTTTGTTTGTCTTAAAACGATCTGTATTTTATCCATTTGCATGACCAATCTATCTCTTATAGTTTGGTCACAAAATTGGAAAAACGTAAAGTCTTATGACAGACAGAATAACGCTTTTATATATATAATAGAATAAGCTGTTGGTGTGAGCGTCCACAGGATTTTATCAGGGGGGGGGGGGGGAGGGCAACGTAAAAACAGGCCGGTAAAAATTTTTCTTTACATTGTGAAATTATATAAAATAAAAGTAAGTAATGTAATGTAATGTAATGTATTGTAATGTAATGTGGTGAGTGTGGGTGACTTGACAGCCGAGCACCGCGACCTGAAAGATCTATAAAGTAAGTCAAGTTAAGTAATTAGTTGTAATAAAATTTACCAGTTTTTCTATCTTGAGAGAAAACAAAATTCTCTGAATTCCATTTATATTGAAAATTCCAGGGTGGGACAACTGTTCCCCCCTTGCCTGTCTGTGTGAGCGCCCACGATCTGTCGATTACTAGTATGACAAATGTGCCTAAACTCAGTGAGAAAAGTGATAACCGGTGATTTTGCCAGGAAGTGTTATATCTACTTCTATATCGGGGTGGCCAAAACGTAAGAGCCATATGCGACAAACTTTAGATGTTCGAGAGCCTCAAGACATGAATAAATATTACATACGTTTTAATTTTGTTACAAAAATTTTTATGTAAGTTTGAAGAAATACATATCCATAATAGAATACTGCATAATATATATATATATGTAATCATATATGTTTAAACTATTAATTTTTATTAATTGAAAAGTCGTAACGTGCACTTATATACTAGATGTTTACAAAATCCTGACTGATTATTGTTTTAACTACATTCAGTCTATGTAATACGATAAGGAACTAAGGAAACAACTCAGAAAAATAAGCAAATTTGTATTTTATTAATATTGAATGAGACTGCATGAACATTAAACTTACGTAATAACAAGGTACTGTTTTGTTTACGAGAGCCTTCAACGCTTTTGCGCAAGCGACAGGTCTCCTTCGATTTCTTCAAAATAAGGTTGAGAAGAAATAAAGAGGGGATGTTTACTTTTTATCAGTGTTAGTTTACTAGTAGCTGAGTTCTATTTGCGCTTTTCGGCAGAGAATTACGGAAAGAATAAATACTATTGCAAAAATAACAGGTACTAAAAAAAAAAAAAACATAGGTCTTAGGAAAGTGCTCATCTCAGCGTATCACCCCTTTGCGGAGTAGAATTGTCCGCGAGTGTTGATTCTCGCTTTTGAAACCGAACAGTAGTCGACCAATACCATATTAAGCATTAACAACAAAAAACATAAATATGACATGTTTCGATGAGCTCCAAAAAACGGCTCTCTTCATCAGAAAAAAAAGAACTAAAATTCAAACGAAATGGTCCACTATCTTGTTATTATTATAACAGCTCGCCAAATATGTTTATTCCAATTAAATTTACGTTTTAATCCAGTGGACACTTCAGTTTATACCCGGTAAATAATTATAAAGCTCGAATTTTATTTTTTTCTTTTAGCTTTTATATTAATTGTTCAGCCAAAGAAGCTCAGCCAACATATTTCTGCGAGCCACACATTATATGTCAAAGAGCCTTATGTGGCTCGCGAGCCATTGTTTGGCCGCCCCTTGTTCTATATCATATGACCTACATAAAAATTAATGCTTTTTCTTTTCTTTTTTCTTTTTTTAATTTATACAGGATATATTATTTATAAAGATTCTTGTTCATCGTTAAGGCTTATAAAATGTAAATCCTTTTCTTTTATAACAAGTTTACGACAGATAATTTCTTTTTCAGATTTTACCTTAACTCCTACATTGTTAAGTGACAGATATGGATATCGAATCAGGAAGTAAGCGATTCAGTTCCAGATTCAAAGGTAACATTCCCTATTAGTAATAGAAGAGTCTCGCTATTAAGACTAGTGCAAGTAGGCATTAGTCTTATTTTGAGGCTAAACATTTGTTTACAAAATTATTTTTTTCCCATTCCATTTCATTTTGTTTTTATATGTTCAGGAAAAGGAAACTCATTAAAGACGTCTTTAAAATGAAAAGAAATTTAACATGCCCGATGATTCAAAGAATTGAGTAAGCAAAAGAAGGCACAAAGCTACAAGAAAGGATTCGCACCCTGAATTGTCATATCCTATCTTGTAGCGTTGTGCCTTCGTTTGCTTACTCAATTCTTTGAATTATCAGGCACGTTAAATTTCTTTTCATTTTAAATACATGACTTTTGGGCTTTATTTAATGCCATATTTAAATTCCTTTTGCGCCTAGCAGATTGCAGGACAAGGAATAGTTGTTTTTTTGTTTTTTATTTATTTTTTGGTTAGGATTTCTTCGGGGGAAGTTCCAGATTCAAGATAAACGTAGTAGGTACGTAATAGAAGCATGTATCATCAAGACTTTTCAATGCATAAATAAAGACAAAGGGTACATGGTAAATCCAAAGACCCTATCCTACTTCCAGGACTTAGTAAAAAACTAAAGGGAGAAATTTCAATAAAAAAAGTGAACTAATAATTATAGCTATTGTATAAAATAATTGGTTTTGTTAAAACTATTTTGATACATTGTCATTAATAATTGGTTTTGTTAAGTCTTTCATTATTATAACAATAATATATGTGTATTATGCGTATCAGTATTAAGAAATGTAATGGAAGTTACTCTTTGTTGTTTTAAAAAAGGTTCGAAAAAGCGGAAAGATACTATTTCCGCGAAATATCACCGATAATAAATGAAATATATCAAAAGATGGAGTTTCTAATCTAATATCTCGCACTTTCTGAGTCTGTCATCGGTGGAGTTTGGCTGGCTGATGAGTCCTAAAAAGGACGACACGGTCCGTCCCAGTCTCTTCCCGTTGACAACTCAGGGTGCGAATCCTTTCTTGTAGCGTTGTGCCTTCGTTTGCTTACTCAATTCATTAAATACGTCTAAATGGTTTCAAAAAGACTTTTGAAGTTTTTTTTTTTTTTTTAAAAAAAAACAGGTGAATAAATTATTAAGAATCTTAAAGGAAATCACACTTTCCTTAAAATATTATTCTTTAGAATTTTTTTATTATTTTTCTTTGTTTGTTTATTTTTTTTTCTTTTCCCCCGAAGTCGTGAAAATGAAAAAAACGAAAGAATATATTGATAGTCTAATATCTGCTGAATTTAGTCTAAATTTTCCATTTCCTGAAGAAAAAAAAAATCAGTTAATTCCTTTTTATTTACTTAAATTGGGATTAATTTTAATCGTATCAAACCATACTTAAAATAGTAGATTAGCTAAAAGGATTAACACTAATTGTTTAAAAGATATCCACCGTTTTGATTACAATTATTTGCTTTGGGAATTTTTGGCGCCTTAAGTTGCTTATTTCTCGACAAGGTCTCACTTGAAAAAGATTTCATATCTAAAAGTTTGAGCGTCAACTGTCCTTAAATTTACATTCTAAGTTTCAAGAAGATCTATTCAAAAGTTGTAAGGAGGGGGGGGGGGGAGAATATACACCCACACACACATACTGGCTCATTCGATGAGCCTCACTTTCAGTTTGATTTTTTAAAGAATATTTTGACATAAATAAGTTTTTAAAAAAAAAAAACCCAAATACGTCCTTACTTGAGTAAGGTTTCTTTTTATCAAGAGAAGTAAGGATTAAAAGCAACTAGCATTTAATAATCTTAAAATGACCTTAAAAAAAATCTTTTTGTAATTTTTTAAATGTAAAAGTAAAAAAAAAATGCTTTTATTATGACATTATTTTATTAATTTGCAACAATCATATGCAATATTAGAAGATGTAAAGTGAAATGTAAGTGAATATTTTACGTAGATTGAACATATAACTTTTTTTTTTTTTTTTTTTAAATTTGAAAATAAACCAGGGATAAAATAAATAATGTTGAAATAAAAAAATGCTTAAAAATTAAAACTTACCCTGAAAAAAAAAATCCTAGAAATCATTAAAAATGACAATAACAAAATTAGAATATATATATTTATTTTTAATTTTTGTTAAAAAAAATTAAGAAAATATAAACTCGTCTCATAACAATTCACTTAATCATAAAATTTATTTGCAACCACTTGATTCGATTTTCACCATTGCACCAAAAAAAAACAAACAAACAAAAAAAGTTCACCTCTGATTACCTGGTTTCTGTTCTCATGTGGGTTTTGCGATGGTGGACGATCCGCGTTGGGAGGGTTTTCTCGGGGTTCTCACGTTTCCCGTGCACTTCTCCTACCATACTTTCCAGTCTTTCTCTCCATCTGTCGTTACTTGTGTCAGTTAGTTCAATAGACCTCCGGCCGCAGTGCTTGACTACCCACATTCACCACAAACATAAGATATCAAGTTTGTGTTGGGTTTGTAGTTAAATAATGGTGAAGTGCCCAATTTAACAAACTATCATTATATTGATAGTAAGATTCAAATAATTTATTTTAATGAAGAGAAAAGAGACTGAATAATGATGATTCACTGTTGAAAAATGTAGTTTGGAGCTAGGGGCTTATGAAATGTTCAATGCTCCAATAATCAAAATAAATAAGTTAATAAATAAATAAATAAATAAATAAATAAATAAATAAATAAATAAATAAATAAATAAAACTTACAAGGATTTTAATATTGGAAGCGAGGAAATGATAGAAGACAAACGTTTTGGAGAACATCGGTTAGAATAACTAATGAAAACAAGATAAGAAGGACAAACAGTGATAAATTATTTAAACTCTCCAGGAATAAATCAAATCAGATACAGATCTAACCAAGGACTGACTGGCCTTCATCGTTTCAGGATCCCTAAGAAAATATGTATATACTTTTTTTTTTTTAACATATTTTTTAAATGAGTTTCAGATTTTAAGCGTAATGTAATTGGTTAACTATATTTTTTTCCAAGTTGTCTTATGTTTTTTTTTTAATGAGCAATTTAAATGAACCACCAAAAGCAGGAAACAATTCCTATAGTTTGATTCTGAAGGAAGAATGGGACATAATACTGTATAGAACAATATATCCTTTTTTGAGGGATCTTCCCACTCCGGGGTGAGGTTTACTCGATATTTCGGTGCGGTGCCTCGGGCCTTCTTCGGGAGATAATTATTAATTACATTAAGGTGGGCGCAAATCTAACAACTTCCGTTATTAGTTTCTCGGATAAGTTGTTTTCGTATTGTGCATTCCGAGCCATGGTGAGCACACTGGTCACACTGCTCATCAATATATCTTTTACCGGATGCATTACTAAAAATAATTTAATTTACAGTTAGTTATCGGGTTATCAGCAATACATTTGTTAATGCAAGTTTGCAGCGATAAAAATTTACATTAAAAAAATATATTAAAATACTGAACATTATAAGATATGAGAACACGGGATTAAAGAACGCTATATTTGTAAACAGACAACAGAGAGTAATTTAAAATAAAACCTGATATTTTTGAGATAGCCTATGAACAGTAGTAGAATTGCAAAATTCTCTTAAAATACATAGATCAGAGCTTTATTTTTCGAAATTCAATGGAAAAATTTATTCTATTGAAATTATTCCTCTTTTGTTATAATAACATTATCAGACTGGCAATGTTTTCTGATTCAGAATCACGAAGTCAATAAAAAAAAAATAACTAATCACAGTTTTAACACGAATAGAGAATAGTAATTTTGATAATAAACAATTACATGGTCAAAAATCTGTGTAATTTTAATAAACGGGGTCTTTAGATATAATTTTGTTTTACGTTCTTCTAATTCATCTAATTTCCTCCATAAGCTTTCCTCATGAGCAAAAGTTTGGTTTATTAAGAGCTAATAGAAAACCCGCTTAATTTATATAAATTAGAACTAATTGATATCTGAAAGCAAATAACTTTACTTAACTGAGAACAGAGACACCTATTGGATCAACAAAGTATTAAAATGAATTAAGAACGGTATTAATTCCGATGTCAATAATACTAAAATTACTTCAATAACAGTCATCTATCTACACAATAGAGTGTAATTTATATATCAGCTGATAGGTATGTAGTGAAAGAAACGTATATTGTAGTGATTTTTATAGTTATTTTATAGTTTTCATCATAATTGTATCGTTTGTATTCTTGTTATTCCGTTTTTCAGTATTCTAATCATCATTATTGAATTTTCTGTACTTATCTATTAATCTGTTTATCTTTAAATTATTGACGGTTGTGGCGTCTCTTTTAATTCACTTTATTTAAATCACAACGGTTTAAAAACCCGTTGTGATCACATGTCATTTAAATCTACCAATAAATTGTAAACGCCACAATCAATCAAATCATTTGTACATAACCTATCAATACCGATGTAATCCCAAAATAAACAGTTCAGCAGAGATCAGTTGAGATCAGCAGAGTGCCGTTAAGTTCCTTTCAGACCCAACAAGTCTAAGCCTCCTTTATTTACTACGAACCAGACACCACGGAAAACACCCGACAATATGAAAGAATTTAAACTTTTTTGCTAGATAAAAGTTCAATGGATGTTTCCTTAAGTCCCTTCCGTTCAACGTAATTGTATAGACTAATAACAGAAGGGGTTATTTCAAAATGATATGCTCAGTCTTAGGATAATGCTGAGAATATGTCAGAAAAGCAACTTACATAAAATAACATAACAAATTAGTCGCTTGATTCCTTTTGTTACTTATAATTTTTTCTTTAGTTAACTTACTGTGGACACTGAACCACTCTATAATTTATTTATTGTAGAGTCTACAACCACTCTACAGTAAGCAAACAGCTTGTCTGATATAAATTTTTATCAATTCTACCTTTACTTTCTTATACAATTTTAAATACAAATAATGAAGAAATCATAATTGTAACAAGTTTTTCGTGCAACAGAAGAAAAGAATGACAAAGCTTATATTTCAGTTGGGTATTTTTACAAATTCTATATTGTCTGCATTAATTAATTTTCAAGTCTTGATTGATTTCGTGACATAAGACTTTATAAAACGCTGTTTACATATTTTAAAGTGGTTTTGAACTGCTAATTTGTCACTCAGTTGTCATCGTAGTTAGTTTAATATTGTTCAGCCTTTCTAGGTTACAGGTTTTTAAACCGCTCTTTTTATTGTGAATTATTGTTAACGAAAAAACAAAACAAAAAAAGGCTAAAAATAAATTTTATACATTTTGTTTTATAATTTCTATAATTTATTTATATGAGGACAGTTTGCAGACTTAACAAAAATTATGATTGTATCTTTCCTTTTTGCTTGTTGTTTCAATAGATTTTTTTTTGACCAAAATAGACCTATCCAAAAATTGTCCTTAATTAGGATGAAGACTACGGTATAACTGACAGAGATCTACAAAGAAAAAGTTAGATTTAAATGCTGGAGTTAGAGAATGGCATCCCCGCTAACAAATCTATTATGATATATAATCGTTTAAATTACCTAATTGAAAAAGAATCTTGTAAAATAAATCCCATTGCTTGTATTCCAAAGGCTACAAATAACAATTTCCAGTGATCCCAGTACTATCGTCATCAATAGGTTAACAGTAAGAACACTTTAAAAGCCACTTATCTACTGAAAAAAGAAACTCAGTAGATCTTCAAGTATAGAATAGTAAGTATTTAAAAATGAATCAAAAAGTACAGCTGAAACAAAGCGGTAGTAATAACTCAGAAATTGCAACAAAATAATTTGCATGATTGTCTCTCAGATCTATAACAAATAATGACGTCATATTTTTTAATGTTGTGTGTTCATTCTTTCCTTTATTAGATCGCTGCTGAAATAACAGATTATATTTTGCCTGTATTTTCAAATAAGGTTTTTTGAATTATTAATCATTTACTAGTGTAATGTTATTTTTTTATGTCTTGTATTACAGGTGAGAACTCAAAGAGCACTGATGGATTACGTAAGAGATACAGCAATTTAGCTGATGACGTCATTGAGAGGCTTGTAACTGAGTGCGATACAGAAGAGCAGTATGAAAAGCTAGTATCCTCCATTCTAGCTGAAGCTCCGTCTCCTGAGTCAGTGGCAGCATTGCGTGAGAAGTTACAGCTACTAAGGCAGTTGGCTGCCCGTACAGCCCATCGAGAGAAACAGAAGTCATGTATGATTGACGACAAATTCCTTAGTGTTCTATTTGCCGTTGCATTGTTTGCTATTGTTGGTGTAGCTATTTACGCCTTTCAGGGACTTTATGATGCCATTTCTAAGAAAGTTCCAATCAGTATCAGTCGACCTATAGTTCATAAGTCCCTTTAAATATTATGAAAATGTAATTGTTTTCTTTTAAATAAATGATTACAAAATATTAAAGCATTGTGTTGTAACAATTTTCAAATAACTATCTTATTCAGTTAAATATGTCTTTGGGAAAAAAAAAATAGCACTTTCCAAATACTTTATTAAAACCATGACGATTTTTATCATGATTTCCTCAAAAGATAACTTATTCCACCAAACTGCACCTATCTTAGTTTTTGATTGGAAAAAATAAAAAATAAAAATCATCTCATTCAGGGCTTAAAAGTAACAGAAGAGAGTAGGATTGTACACATCGTTAAAGTTACTCCTAGAAATCCTTAATATTACACTCCTTTAATTTCCACGATATTTCATCCTTCTTTGCGAAGAACTTCTTCAGGTGGTACCAGAGGACAAGAAACTATTATTCTTCCTTTACCTTTCATTAGGATTACAAATAAGAACTAAAATAAAACAGTTTCGTATTCAAGTTAATAAATGAAAATTATCGTATTCAATAGCATTAAAGATCTTTAAAGTTAGTCATTTGTCTAAGCGTGTAATGGGAGAATGGGCAAGTTGACAGAAGACGGCAATTTCTAAAAGACAATGAGCTGTAATAGACCAATCTCTTCACGTGCCATCACCAAAATAAGGAAAACATTTTCATTCTACCCATCGTGCAGTTCTAACTTGCCTCACTCCCTCCACCGACTATTATCTATTTTGAATACTGAAGGATAGCCTGCCAGATATTCACTCGTGATAGCACTACAAACAGTCACATTGAAAGTCGTGACCATTTCAGTCTACAACGAACAACTCATTTTCAGGCAACTGTGTTTTTATTGACAGGAATGTCTCCACAGATCTTTTGCTATCATTTGCAAACGGTTCCCAATAAAACTCTCAATAAAACTAAATCACAGTATGTCCTTTATAACGAATGACAGTAGTAGATGCAATCGAATACTATTCACCAGCCAATAGCCGATAATACAAGTGAATACAATTTTGTGCTAAAGCATAAATTTAAGGGCGACCAATAAATAAAAAAAATTAAAAATAATAATAATAAAAAAGGAAATACATTAATGTATGAAAATAAAAAAAAAAGTTAGGAAAATAAGAAAAAAAAATTCACGAGGCATTAAGAAAAAAAAAAAAAAAAAGATTAAGAGAAAAAAAAAACAAAAAACAGTAAATATACGAATTCGAACTGACAACCTTCGGGATATCCGAGTCCGAGAACTTACCAATGAAGCTACAGCTGGCATTGGAAATTAGACGGTTGCATTTCTGACATTTAAGCTAATAGCGGAAATCCAATGAATACAATGTCAAATATCCCGAACATGGGGGGTGGGTCCTTGGCCCCTGAAAATACCCTAATCTTAGGGTGTTTGGGCCTCTGAACACGATGGTAAAATCCGTTTGTTGATCCGACCTTCCGTTCGGGAGTTGTGGACAGACACGGAGGGACAGGACAAACGCAATAGCTACCGATTGGCCGCTATCACAATAGCTCCCAAATCGATCGCTAAAAATAAATACAAATAAAATAAAATTCTCAGTTTTTCGACTGAAACATTTTTTCAATAAATTTCAGCTTTAGTTCCGTTTATACATCAATAAAAACTTGTCCTTCAAAAATTCCATATTTCATTATTTAAAATAATAATCAAAACATTTATATAACCACCTACCTTAACCACCGTTTAGAGGCACTATAAGTATATAAATATAAACTTACTTACTTTCATAATTTCAATAATTACCATTAAATATAAATAAATTACAAAAAAATGCCATTTTTGTTTCAATAACTCAAAATTATAAAGATCATTTAATAGTTTCAGAAGAAATTCTTCCCAGGACTGTAATAATTAGATACATACCAAGATATTACATGTAGATATTACTAAATTTAATTTCAACTAATTACAGTACTTACAGAATTCACTTTACAATAGGAAGGTAGGCTACCGGTATCTATACAAAGGAAAGGTTATTCACTCACAAAAAAAAACTCAAGAATAACATACCAAGAATATCTTAATGAAGATCTTGAATATCTACTCCTTTGAAAAATAAGAAGAAACAAAGTAGGTATAGCGATTAGTGAACCAATCACAATGCTTCGCAACGGCCTCTGATACGTGCATGTAGAAAATTATTCGAAAGTAAATACAAAACGCCTACTTATAAATAAGCGGAGTGAAAGTCGGTTGCGTGCAAATTAAAATATATTTTAACGAAGACATTTTAACATAGAATAATCTGTCTTTTACGTGTACTGCTGTTGGTTAAGAAGCACAAATATAAGCCGGTACACCTGATGACAAGTTCAAA
>JAFIDM010012231.1:89534698-89598545 GCA_023159025.1 Thereuonema tuberculata
TAAAATTACTATTAAAAATATGATAAATTTAATGAAATAATTAAAAATGTATATAAAAAAGTTTAGAATTAACAATAGATTGAAAAAAACAAAACAAAAAAAAAACAGGTGGAAAAGCATTGATTTAACATCGGTACATTGAAAGCGGTTCAAAACGGGATTTATAAAAAAATATATTACAATAAAACCAAAATAAATAAATAACATGGGATAAAAAAATATGCAATATATCTTTTTAAATCCCATTTTGAACCCTTTTCAATGTACTCAATGTTAATTAAATTAAAAATGAATTTCCTGCCTGCCTTTTTCAATCTATTACTTGTTACATTCTCATCTTATTTTTAATTAAATTTATTATCTATAAGGGTGGGCGAGTACTCGAGTATTTTTTAATACTCCGAGCTTGAGCAAGTAGACTACTTGAAAACGCGAGTCGAGTAATTAAAACGTGTTGAAAATGCCGATCGCTATTATTTTTAAAAAAATGTTTGACAAATTAAAAACATACTTGAGTGGGTGTTGTTTTATTTAATCCTCATTCTTTTAAATGAATACTGATTTAATTCACAAAATCACGCAATAAGTAGAATAATTGATTCAACAGTCATCTATATTTTGTTCCCGAACACCATAGTCGGTGCAGACGGGACCGAGACAGCATCGCAGACTATGCGTAGTAATCATTATCATATCAGTAAAAAAAGTTCCTCTTAACGTTGCTAAAAATAAATATGACCAGATTCTTAACATTACAAAAATTCCAGCATATTCAACGAGTTTGATATCCTTCCGCGTATCGCTAAAAGATTACGATATTACCGAAGTGGGCGTGAATCGATACTAAATAAGATACACTTTGTTTCGACCACGCATTCACATTGCCACAGCCAAAGTCCAAACTTTAATCAATTCCAGTTAGTTTTCTCCAGAAATACGAAATCGATCAACACAACAGTGCTCCAAGTGGTCATAGTATCAGCTGATTCCTTTTAAATACATCGCGCTGTACTTGCCAGACTGAGAGTGTAACAGCCAGCCACCAGGATCCCTAGCATCTTTCAGGAGACATTTATTGAGTTATAATTTACATGTTGCCATTATAGTTTATTAGGGTACTTTACTTGATTAATTCTAAATGTAATATTAGAATTATATTAGGCCTGCTTAATACTTATCTGACACTATTTTCTTTACACTTGACCCTTTTTTTTCCTATATTTGTATCTTGAAGTATGGTCATTTCAGATAAATTCATCAATTTATTTACACATTTTAAAAGTAAAGTAAAAGAAAAAGATTAAGTCAAAATTTTATAATTTTGAGTTTATACATTTGTAGGCCTATATAATTGTAAACCAATATCTTACAGATAAGGAAATTGTTTGTTTTAAATTTTATAATAAAAAACTATTGGAAACTAAGTCTTTTACTTGTAACCCGTGCTACTCGACTCGACACTCAAGTAGTTGGCTCAACTACTCGACTCGAATAAAAAAAACCACTACTCGGTTTATCCCCTAACCCCTAATTATCTATATTTTTATTGCATTAATTTCATCTATATAATAACGACTAGTATGATATATTATTGTAACTCATTTTGTCTTGTTTTTTTACTCAAGTTTCCTTTTCTCCCATCAATAGTACGCATTTGACCTCTTTTTGAATCTCATTATTTCTATTCGGTCTTGAAAACAGCAAGTGGAACTATAACTGCCAAAACCCGTTATATTTTAAATATATTTCTTCCTATCTCAAGTAGTTGTTTGCAACCAAGGAACCTGATTACGGGAACCGTGGTTCAAATTAAAATTTGTAGTTGTTCTTCTGATTTCTGGTCAGACTGACTGTAGTTATAGATGGTAAGGGTATAGTCAAAGTAAATAAGGAATACATTAAAATTTGAGACCAATGTTCATCTGACACCTCAAGAAAAGCCTGTTTCACGCTTATTAGGCAAAAGTTCATTCTGACTACCCTCAACTGATGATCGCCTAATAAGCGTGAAACAGGCTTGTCTTGAGGTGTCAGATGAACATTGGTCTTCAATTTTAATGTGTTTACATATCTTTTAGGCATTTTTTCTTTATTTTGATGCCGTAAGAAATTCATTTGAGGCTGGCAGAGCCCAGCACATGGATTTTCTTTTTCTTTATTTTTAATGTGTTTTTATGTTTTTAGTTTATAGTGATGGAGGTTCCACTGCTCTTCCTATTAAATAATAGTTTACAGATAATCCTTGCAAGCAAATTTTTACCAAGAACCAAACATTGTTCCATGGTCTGTCTTGTAGCTCAAAAAATTAATTAAGTTGTAAAAAATTTATCAACTGTGGAATCAATGAACTTGTCATGTTTATTTGTATACATGTACACAGAATGGCACAAATTTATATACAGTGGAGTCTCGCCATTCGTCCGCCTCTCTATTTGTACAACTTTTTTAAGTAAATTTGAATTCGCCATTCGTACGCTTGCTCGCAATTCGGACAGCGTGACCTCGGTACTGGCCGCGCCACACGGTAGCTTCAGTTCAGTATCGTGCTAGCTTTCGTACGCTACTCATCATCCACGCAAGCTTCGTGAAACTTTGTGATATTTTATTGTTTTTATTAAAAATAGTGCAGCCATGGGTCTAAAAAAGATTACTGATTCAACTAAGCCTAAAAGGAAAGCAGTGAGAAGGACAATTGAATTGAAAAAAGAACTCGTTGCGAAGTTTGAAAGTGGAACTCGTGTCTCTGACCTGGCAACTCAGTATGGCATGACGAAATCAACCATATCGTCTATACTGAAAAAGAAAGACAATAATAGAGGCCTATATATTTATTGTTTTCATAGTTTTAATGTATTCTAGGCTTATTTAAGCAATCATCTGTGGGTCTGGAACAGATTAATCCAATTTAGATTATATCTTATGTGAAAAAATGATTTGCCATTCGTACAAATCCCATTCAAACTGCCTCCTGGAACGGATTGTGTACGAATAGCAAGGTTCCACTGTATACAAATGGCTCTTAAGATTCACTTATATGAATAAATATGGGCCATCCATTAGCATAGGTTTCGTCTTATTTAACCTTGTATAAATTTGAACAAGATTCAATGATTACTTGTAAAAAAGTTATTAAAGTAATTTTATTCTTAAATACATTAATAAAGCAACAAAAGCAAATAACTGTTCATGTCAATGTTTATTTTACTTATCTTCTGGTTTATATACATAAGTTAAACCACATTTTCCACAATATTGTCTGTCAAAATGAGATGCCATGAAGACTCCAGCACCACACTCTTCACTTGGGCACTCACGACGCAGTCTAGTAATTTTGCCATTTTCATCAACCTAAAATTACAAAAGAATAATTCTAAGTAAAAAGATCAACTGAAAAATATTTTCAATTAAGTTTATATTTGAACTATTACAATTATAAATTATATTTGTTTTTAACTAAATCTTAAAGAAATGCCATTTTATTTTTCATTAAAAAAAAAAAAATCTAGAAAATGTTCTATTTACTTCTAAATTATTTTGTAAGACAAGGTATTTAATTACTCAACACAGTATCATGAACAAACACTAAGATTTGAATCCAAAATCGGTTTACATTCTGTGATCAAATTAGAGAATTATGGCAAGTTATTAAAGTAGTTAAACTTCTGATAGATAACATGAGGTATCTTAACTTATTTTCACTGATTTCCGATTACACCAAACCTTGTGATAAGTATAATATTTTACGTTAACCTAATAATTAAAAATTTTCTGATGTTTCCAATGTATAAGTTATTGAATAGATAATCATAACTATCTTTACACAATCAAATAATTACATCCCTTTTCTCAAATAGCCACAGGAAATATCTATGAAAAATACCCTTTCTCTCAATTCCTACTGGAAATGCCAAACTATTGCTTGCCAAAAACTTATTTGCCCTCCCCTGATTATTTATTACTTTCATTTTTTAATAAACTAAGTAACTAATAAACTTAGGAATTGAATGTGAAGCAAATATATACAAGATGTAGATTACTTTCCTTATAAATTATTAATGCAATAAAATACCACCATGACTAAAAAATATGCAAGTTTGTATATTTCTAGACTGCAACATCTTGTACTTTTTGAAATTGCATTGTGAAGTTTTATAAACATGGT
This sequence comes from Thereuonema tuberculata, assembly GCA_023159025.1. Taxonomy (NCBI): domain Eukaryota; kingdom Metazoa; phylum Arthropoda; class Chilopoda; order Scutigeromorpha; family Scutigeridae; genus Thereuonema; species Thereuonema tuberculata. The sequence goes on from JAFIDM010012231.1 coordinate 89,538,861, forward strand.
AATTACATAGCTATTACTAAGGAGAATGGTAAGAAATAAACCAGAGCCAGTTCCAAACAAACAGTTACAGCAATAATCAGTTTCAGGATACTGGTGGTTCCTGCATTTGTGACAAAACAAAATCTTAAGATCTGTAAACCTTATACGTTCTACATATGTAAATTGTATTTTTTTTTAAAATGGAAAGAAAATCTAATTATCTTACAGAATTTTATTACAAAATAACCTCAACATTAGCCACTCTTTCCTAATTGCTCAGCCCTGGATGAGATTATTTTAGGGATGCTAATAGTCAAATGAAAGTGCAGAAAAATTAGGTGGGCAAAGATTTCTATTTTATTGAAGATTCTTTTGTTCTTTTATGCTCTCTTCTTTTAGTCAATAATCATGGTTGCAAAGTCCTTCTCAATGCATGTAAACAATCTATATACAGAAGGTAACCTAAGCTTACTAAAAAGCTGCTAACAAATACAAGGAGCAGTTTCTAATTAAAAATTTAGAGTCATTATCAGTTAAACTCCGAGATCCAGAATCAGAAACATGATTTTTACTTAAAGTATTTGAAGAAACCATCTGATAAGAAGTTCAATATCCAATCATTATTGCCTTCAAATGGCACAACTAATAAAAAGCAGGGCTTTGGAGCGGAGCCCGGAGCAATGGGTTTTTTCCCGGAGCTGGAGCACACAAATTTTTGACTGCGCCAGCTTTTTTTTTTTTTTTTAATGTTTATTAGTCCTATTAGGTGTAATTACAGAATTATTCCTGTTTTATAGGTGCTGCAAAGTTTAACGGTGTCTTTTCAAAAACAAAATTTAATTAATGTTAAAGAATACATTAGAAGTTTTTTACTACATTTTTATTGACTACTAATTCGTTTTTGATTTCTCTAAAATTATTCCAATTAATTTGTCTAAATATCTTTGAGTAAGTATATTCATTTACTCTAAATCCAAACTTATTGTTTATATTAGGAATATTGAAAATCTTCAACCAACTAAGTCTTGTTTTGTTTTCAGAAGAGTATTTTTTCTGTGATGTTTTTTATATTTATATATATTTTTCAAGACTACATTATAAATAAATTTTTCTTCTCTATTCAAAATTTTATATTTTACTGTTATTGAAGAGTAATCTTGAAGATTTATTGAAGTAAAAGTTTGATTTTGGTTGCTACTTATTAGTATTACACCATCGGCATAAATGTAAATCTTGCACTTTTTAATAATATCACTAATAGAATTTATATATAAAATAAAAAAAACAGAGAACCTACATTTTAAACTTATAGTACACCTCTCTTAACATTGTAAGTTTTACTTATCAAATTATTTATTTTGACTTTGGATTTTCTATTTTCTAAGTAATTTTTGATAAGATCATGAAAATATCCTCTTATATCGTAATTTTCTAATTTTTTTAATAGAATTTTATGGTCAATATTATCAAAAGCCTTGCTAAAGTCTATAAAAGCTGTTACTGATACTTATCTTTTATTTAAATTTTGTGTAACTTCATTATTTAAATAATTTTATCAAATTACGAACCTCAAATTTTCGCAGTATTCTTCTAAAAACTCATGGGCTAACCCAACCTTTGGATACTGTGACTCATTGGGGTTCAACGTTTGCAATGGTTGATCGTCTACTTGTTTTTAAGCATTATTGTGAACAAGTAGCTGCAGCTGGAGCCATAGAAATATTAACTAAAGCTGAATGGCACGAAACTAAGAATATAAGAGATCTCCTGACAAAGCCAAATTTTACTTTAAAATCAGAGCAGCCACATCGAATAGCAAGTTTTCAACAATCACAGAAAGGAAAAACAAATACAGTGCAACTTGGATAATTCGAACGTCTTTAATTCGAAGATTTCTCTTAGTCCCTTGAATTTCTTATTACATCAATGTTAAAAAATCGTGGATAATTCGAAGTTTTTTATAAAAAATTTCGAACCATAACGACTTTCGGCGTTTCATCGTTAAGAAATTCGACATGTGACAACTGAAATCCCCTTCCCGCCACCGTTCGACACGTGACGCTTTAGATGCCATTCGAGCTTCCTGCTGTCAGTGTCACCATGTCTTTCAGTAAACCGCATGTACAAGAATTTAACGTTCGTTGAAAAGGTCGCAGTCATTCGCAAGGTGGAAAAGGGTGTGAAAAGAAGAAATGCCAAATCGCCAACGAGTACGGGATAGCACCGAATTTCGTCGGTACATTGAAGGACAAACCAACGTAAGTGAAGCTGTTTTCCGTTCACTAAACATGCTTGATGATTTTGCTAACCTTAAGCGACTGAATTCTACAAAACAATCAGACATTGCACAATTTTTTGAAAAACTATAATTTTCTGTATTGAATGTAATATGTACTGTAGCTTACGTAATATAAATCTTATTTTGTTTACATACGTATAGTGTTTAAGTCTTTCATACCATGATCTTTCTGAATAAATATTTACTTATTGACAAATAATCTTTTCAAGCATTCAGTGGACCTGAAATTAAAGTTAAAAGATGTAACTTGTTTCATTCGAAGTCTTGTAGTGGTCCCTTCAGCTTCGAATTATCCAAGTTGCACTATACTTCGATTTCAGAAGACAATTCTTCAGAAGATGATGATTTTGAAAAAGAGCTGGACAAGCTGGAAAAACGTCTGATAGTTTCAGAAATGCAACATTCGAATGAAGAAGACTTTGAGAGGAATTTTCACCAAGATTGTCATGTAATTTAGATTATGGGTAGTCTCAAAGTAAAATCAGCATTTGAAGCTATGGACGGTTACCCACACCGAATTCAAGCCACCTGTCGAGTTGCATCGCATCGACTATGCCCACTACACAAGCCGGTGTCGAGCGATTATTTTCTGCCTTAAAATTGCTGTCAATGATACAAGATAGACAATGAAAGATGACTTACTGTCAGCTGTTCTGTTTTATAGAATTAATTATGATTAATAAAATTTAGTTAAAAAAACTGCTTGTTTTTAATATTTGATCTTTAATAATACGACTTAAAAAATGTATTTGGAGCATGGAGCAAGTATTTTCATGTCGGAGCAGAGCAATTGCAAATTTTGTTTGCTCCAAAGCCCTAATAAAAAGTAATACCATTATTATTAGCAGCAGCTTGTTATCTTTACCAAAACAGCAGTAGTTGAACAAAAACTACTGGGAGTTAAAGAAAACTTTCTTCAGTGAAAATAAGCCAGAAAAAAAATCGTAAAATCCACTTTAACTTTGTCGACAGAAAATTCAAGATCAATTCAGTAAAACTGTACTGGTTTTCTAGCAAGTTTTAAAAGACAGAAGATTAAGTCACAAAAATTTTTACAACTGAAATATTTGGGAATTTAATAATTACAATTTTTGTTAAAAAGCATTACCTTATAAAACTTTAAGACTGCTAACTTAACCTTCTTCTTCTTATGCTTGATTTTCTTGGGAGTAGTGTAATTCTTCTTCTTGCGCTTTTTGGCTCCTCCACGCAACCTCAACACCAGATGTAATGTAGATTCCTTCTGAATATTGTAATCAGAAAGTGTTCTTCCATCTTCTAATTGTTTCCCAGCAAAGATCAATCGCTGCTGGTCGGGAGGAATACCTGAAATGAAGACAAGTTTAATCATAAAATATAGGTATGGTTGAAAATGGTCAATTAATAATTAAAGAAAAGAGAGGTATAAGATCCTGAATGCTGTACGCAAATACTTAATTTTCTTTTTTGTTATGTTACAGATTTAATACAATAAATCTTAGGTTCATCTTAATTCAATATTTTGCTCAAGAATGAATTAAGTTAATATACCCTTAAATGTTTTCCTAAATATTAGAAAATTATTATTCCAGGAATACTTCAACTTGTTTTGGTGGTTGCAAGATTTTATTCTTTCTTTCTTTCTTTCTTATTACTATTATGAATTTTATAGTAATAGAATTGTTTCGGTGCCAAAATGTTTAAAGCAAGCAAATCCATTTCATTCAAAATTAAATAAAAAAGGTCTTCAACGCAGCAGCATTTCAAATTTTGGTATGGACACTATTTGCTTCATTCCAGTAATTATGGGAATTGGAATGAACAACCAACTGCTGTTCATACTTCTCAATAGAACATATGCCAGGTTCAGAATTAAAGTGGACCAAGTCCATTTTTTCACATTTTAAGTAAACTAACTCATTAGAGAGGTAATGATATTTATTTATGAATGAATGCCTTACTGTCTGAAAGGCATTAAAAATAGTAAACAGATTTTCCGTAGACCTTTCTTAAGAACTTTTATTTAAAGTTAAGTCTTTTTCTTGAATTGAAGTTTGGTTCACTTTAACTCTGAACCCTCTATTTATACTTTTTATATATCCAACTTTCCAATCCATCGTATGACTTCTTAAGTAACAAATCTTTATTAAATAAGCTCTCACAAAATTGATAAAACATTACTTCACCAAATTATCAAAGCTTTTTTTTATTACCCCCTCCGATATTTACTAGGTTTATTTTTAATTGCATTCTTCACTTTTAGCAATGTGATGTGCAATCAAACTGAAGGTTTACTGAATCTCTAGTAATAGAAAAAAGCAAAGCAGCATGTAACATGTCAAAAACATGCAGAACTGCTGTCCAAATACTCCTTTAGTGCATACTTAATCACCTGAAGCTTTTGTGAGCGGAGCCAGTTCAGCACACATTTAAGTGGCACCTCCCATCCAGTCTTATAGTTTCAGATCAGTTTAAGACGAGCCCTCAGACAAAAAGGTTTTCCAGTAATGTTAACCCATATTTGACAAATGCACTAATTATGTGCTTGTATATGTCATAATTTATGTTGGCAAACTGAAAGTTCAATTCTTGCAACCAAAAAATGCCAATAATATCCTTCTAATATCAACATCCCAATCTAGAGACATTAAACAATAACAGTTTTGGTGAAGGTAGAGCTTGCTACACAAACAAGGCAGTTTTATGTACTCAGTAAAAAGGATACTTTAAGGTCACCAAATCTTCTAAAGCAAAGATTGAATCACAATTCAAGATTCAGAAATGGTATTTAGATTAGACCAGTGGATATTAAATGCATCTGAACACTTGCAGCAAATCTCTCTTAAATTATATATTCATACATATTTCACATCTTTCAATTGCAAGGTTAATTTTAAAATTATAGACAATTATGACTGCATCCAATCTTGAAACTTTGGGAAAATATTAAAAAAAAATCCAACTGTTTTAAATATATTTATTCCAAGAAAAAAAAAAAACACCCAGAAACCACAATTGCTGTCCAGTATTCCTTTAGTGCACACTACCACTGGGTGACACTTCATCACCTGAAGCTTCCGTGTATAAATATATATGGCCTTTTCGAGATTTCAAAAAGTCTAACATTAAGAGCCCCCCCCCCTTTTTTTTAGGATTTTAAAACTACACCTAGTTAAGGTCCCTTGGACAGTGTTGCCGAGAAATAACTTACGTAATTAAGCTCAAAATTTGAATTCCCCCTCCATTTTGAAATAAAAAACAGGCCAAAAATGCCAAGAATTTGAAATTTTAAAACTTTCCACAGATTAAGCCTAAAAACAAAAAGCAAATATCCAAAAATAGTATTGAACACAATTCGCATGCACACACACACTTAAGTATTATGTAATTCCTTTAGTTATCAAAATACGTACCTTCCTTATCTTGGATTTTAGCCTTTACATTTTCGATAGTATCTGATGGCTCAACCTCAAGGGTTATGGTCTTGCCTGTAAGGGTTTTCACAAAGATCTGCATTTTGGATCTAAAAAGAGAATGCACATAATTACAACAGGCAACATAAAATAAGATAAACTAACAGCAACAAGAACTGCTTTTTAAAATATTTAATGACGTCAAGATGACTGGCTGTAATAATTCCTAAACCCTTAAATCAACAAAGCTGATCAGTTTTCCTTGATGAATGTATTACAATTTTTTAAGGCTGCGAGTTTGCACATTAGAATGATTTAAAGATTACAAAAACTTTTTTTGTGTATGTAGGCCCCGAAGTCATGATAATGAATCCTGTAGAATCAAAATGTCAAATCTTCACTTGTTAAAAGTATGGTTGACGATTACAAAAGTTTTTTTTTTTTTGAAATAATCAATTTTAGAAACAATGAATGATTTCTATATTCAATTTTTTTTTTTGTAATGATTTACATTTGTTTATAACTGAAAGAAAATTGCACTGGATTTGCAATAGAAATAAATTCTTTCATTATTCAATTATGGCAAGATACAAAGTCTACAGTTTAAGATCAATAATCGTTCCGAGTTATTCAATGAAATTCGTCCAGAAATTTTTTTAAATTAATCCTACCTCCCTCCAGATTTATTATTTTTAGGTAACTAATATAAGGATTCAAAAAAAAGCAAAACAAACAATTCAGCTTTGATATTTGTGCATTAAGCAATTTGAGGATAGGTTCATTTGATATGATTGAATCGGAACTGGGCTAAAACCTATTTCAGGTTCAAGTAGATACTGCCAATTTTGATTTAACTAAATCAACCTGGCTGTGAACGCTTAGCAAGCAAAATCTTTTTTATAGATCAGACGTGGGAAAATGCGGCTCTTCGTTGGGTTAAGTGTAGCTCCCAATATCTCTTGATAAAATTATAGGTATTTTCTTTCCCCATTATACTTGTATTTTCCTTTCTATTTTCTTATATATGTAATTTTCTTTTATACTTTATATAGCAATTAAGATTTGTGTAGAAATGTAATTAAATTTGAATTTGTGTATTTAATACTATGGACTATGTGGCTCTCGTTGACCTCATGTATGCCCATACTTACAGATTGTAGGATTTGTAAGATTTGGAAAAATAAAATGCAATTTCTAAAAGTGGATTCTTATAAATATAAATTCCTCGGCATTATGGTCTTCCAAGTTACTTGTAAACATCTTTTACTGGTTATTAAGCAGTTCAAACTACACTTTTAACAGGTTACTTATACATTTGTGAAAAAAACCATAGCTTACGGCAGATGAGAATTTTGCAACTTTAATTATATACTTCACTTTAATAGTAATTTTAAATTTTTCATTGTACATACCATTCTACCTATGAAATCTTATTCAGTAATGAAGATTCTTTGTTGTCAAATTCTAATAAGCACAAAGCATATCTCAGATTAAATGTACCGATTGAATTCATTAGTTGCTTTTTTCTCCTTTCTATTTTTCTCATAAAGTTTAGAATTATAATTTTATTATATAAAAGGAACGTCAAACGTTGATGAACAAATTAAACTAATTTTATTAACATTTAGTTCCAAGTACATTTAGAAAACTTAGATTTTTTTTTTTTTTTACCTGTTCACAAAATTCTGTATGTAATGCTTTTATTTATAAATCTGTATATAGCAACTGAAGATTTTCTCCCTCAAAAATACTTTTAATGACAAAATTTCAAAACTGCACCCCCCCCTCCAATCTTCAAACAAATCCTTGTGCAACTAAGGATTGTTAACTTGTTAATTATAAAGTATTATCTTTGCAAGCATTCTATTTTTTTGTCATCTACATGAAAGAATGATTAAGTTATGTATACAACTAGCCCTCAAATGTCATGTTAGTTAATTAAAAAAAAATGATCTAATATGAATTGATATAAATTATTTGTGATCTCAAATGTAAATGAGATATATCTCTGGAAGAAAAAAAAATACATCAATCTTCTTCAAACAATTTTATTTTCATAACTTACACAACTCTGATACTGTAAGTTTAAGAATGTAAATCAAACTTTTAATTTAGTCTTAGTAATAGAAAAAAATTCCGAATTCCAAATTATTATTTTTTTTAAACAAGTAGCACAGCATTAATACATCCATCATTTTCAGGGTTGTTAGTGACTTGTGCAAATTTTCCCCAAATAACTTTGCCATTTTGTGAAACAAGTCCAAGTTCGCTAATGTTGACTTCAATAACAGTTCCTTTTGTGATGACCCCTAGTGAGGTGTACATAGGAGAACTGGGATTTTTCTTGACGCCAATAATAGGCAAACTGAAAGTTGCTTTTAATTCTGGATGTGTGACATGAGCCTTTTTGAATCGGAGACCCATTGGTCGAATAAATCTTTCAAATTTTGGTGGTTTACGTGTGAACCCTTCACCAACAAAACATACTTTGGTGACCATCCTTTTCCAAGCTTTCCTCCTCGTTTTGCCAGTTCTGACAACTTTAAACACTTCTGATTCACCCTGGGCCTTCACTTTTGGCAGTGGTACATTCCACTTGCCAGCCTTCTCTTTCCTTTTCTGTTTTATCATATTTGACAATACTTTAGCTCTCGACTGCCCTTGTCTGTCCAGAAGATATGTGGGAAGAGCTCCATCTGGAACCTTATCATCATTCCTCTGTTTTGTTTTCCTTTCTTCATGCTGCTTAATAGTTTTCTTCATCTGAATCTTTTCGGAATGTCGTTGACGATTGTACATCTTCGCCTTAAGACCACGCAACTTCTTGGCTTTCTGTGCCCTCTCATGAGGTTCTCTGGCTTGCTTCTTTCGAAGCCTTTCATGGTAATCCAGTCGATAGCCATATCTTTTTCTATGAAGTTCAATGTATTCGTTCTGCGGCATGTTGAAATCGTGGCGATCCTCCCAAATTAACTGCTGCCTGCAACAGACATTTTACATACATTAGATGATTGAAGTGACAGAACACTTGGTTGGCTTGTTAACCAATGAAGATTGTTAGAGCCTTATCAGACTGAAGGGAAGACGATTTCAACATGGCAAGACGACATACAACGGACTTTTTACCAGTTTAATTTAAAAAAAAAAAAAAAGCAACGCGGCGAATCCTAAATCAGATTGCGCACCACAAACAGCTTAAGGCCACTTAAAATGCCAGATAAACACAATGATTTTAAAGCGAGGTAACAAAATTCCTTTGTATTCAGAGTGTATGCTTTAATATTTCGCCAAAACCTTAAAATTTATATATAATATGGATAAAATCCAAAAATTCCTTCTTAAGAAAGTTGTAACAATCATCATTGTCAACTCGCCAAAAATCAGTTTTAAAAATAATATTTTTTTTGTGAAGAATTAGTCGTTTGATCTTAGTGTATTACAATGCATCTGTGATAATTAATAACAAAGAAATAGGCTCAATTTAACTGAAATAGTCAATTCTTGTAATGGACCATCAAAAATGTCCATAGGAAAACATCGTGAACATGCTTTTAGGCTTAACTTCAAAGTACAAATTAAGAAATATAAATGTCACAAGCAAGAGCAATCTTTAGAATTTTAGAACACTTCCTAGTAGTTTAAAACCTTATTATTATAGTTTTTAAAGATGTTGAGATTTTTTTGTTTAAAATTAAAATTTTTTAAGTAAATATTCTATACTCACCGGCCACCTCAACAGCCGAAACGAGAAAGGGAGATCTTTGCTACGGGGTTCACAAACGAAAGGATACAAACTCTCAAACCAGATAGTTTCTGAAAGTATTTTTTATTTTTACAAAAATGTATTAATGGATTTAGTAAACAGCTAATAAAATATCGATATCGGCAAAATATAGAATATTTATAAGTATACAATAAATTTCAGAAATGATATAAAAATGCCATTATATTTTTTTTTTCAAAAATTATTTTCTTTTGAGTACATTAGTTCATATTAAAATGTTATTCTCAATAATTTCAATGATAATTTTAAAAGAGATGTAAAACTTAATGTAGAAGTTAGAAAAGTAAAACTAATCGAGAATTTGAAAGTTTACTTTCATCCATTTCCGGTTCCTGAACTAATTATTCAATAACATGGCGTCCAAATCTGTAATCGGTGGTAAAGCTGCCACTCGTTTGGAAATAGAAATCGAAAAATGCCGTGATGAATCGAATTGGAAAAAGCTTACTGAGTTGGTTGAGCAATTGAGAGCAAGATCCGCTTCAGGATTTGGTAAGTAAGGTTCTACGATGCGACTGAACTTAAAATATACTGAACAAATGCAACAACAACATACAGTATTTATTTAGTATTTATTATTATTTGCAATTTACTATTTAAAGAAAAAACGTAAATAAAACACCGAAAGCATTTTTATATCAGGGAATGACATTGTCATTAAATTGAGTGATCAGATTTTGAATGTTTATCTTGTACGTTGTGATTATTAAATCACAACTGTAAAAACAACTGACACTCCCATTTGATGAAAACGAAGTTGAAGATTCAGATCTAGGTTAAACTGAAAGTATCGTAAAGATTCTAGCTTCTTACCTAAACAGTTTAGCCTGGACGTTTTTTTAAAAATTCAAACAGGCTCCAAGAATGCTCAAAACGCAGAAATCACTTCAAGAATTTTTTTTTTTTCGTTTGAAAACATCATTCGTCGATGATCGGGTAATTTGCAAGTGGATGTAATATATTCTGAATAAAATTAAGAAGAAATTCAAAACCTTACTGTCAACCTTATGATGTGCTTTTATATTCTGAAAAGATATGTTTCTTTTCCTTCATCAGATAGTGCTCAAACTTTGTTGATCTCACAACTTTGTAAGACTTATTAATGTTTTCTTACTGTTGGCAACAACGAGAGCCCATTGTAAGTTACTTGACTTCGAATAAAGCCGGGCATACTTCCTTGGTTTTTTCCCCCCTCCAGATGGATCTTAAGTTTCTTTTAGCCTTTAGTCTCTTTCACTGGGGTTCTCTCACCTTAGAGACCTGGACTTTATTGATTAGTGTTGAAACGATGGGTGACTGAGAAATTTTCGAGCTTTCTTGACTCTTTCCGGATTCTAAAATTATATATATCCCAGCGATAATTATCTTGCTTCATAGTCTATTCAGGCTCCAAATCATTCTGAATTTCACTAGTATGAATTACGTTTTAAAAACATAAAAATGCTGATGATAAGAATTAATTATTAATAATAGTAGTTAATAATGTTAAATGTATTTGAATTTAAGTAGACATTAAGAGTAATCCTGCAACTCTGGAAATATAACAACATTAAAAATTAAAAACAAACCACCAATAAAGCTCATGATTTGACAAGCACATAAATAATTATTCTTAGCTTCGGTTTTGGCTCACCTTTTAATTGTAGAAGTCTAAGCAATCTTAAAATAAGAAATTAATAGAGCAATGCTATTTAATATAGTCTTTTGCATGAATTAGTTTAATGACTTAAGAACGGTTATAGTATTGTTATCTAAAATATTGTGTAAAGAATGTTATGGTGTTATTAAACATACTGATTTTTTTTTGTCTTAACATAAATCATACTATAGAGTGGTGTTCTCAAATGCCATTAGGTGACAAAGTTTTGACCAATTCACAATGAATTGAGAAAATTAAGGATAATGTAATTTGTTTTCATAAAACTAAATATATTTAATTTTGGAAATATTACTGGTCCAAAAATCTAAAAGTATACCATTACCATAGATCATCCAATCAGAGTGAATAATCATTATAGAGTCACAAAGTCTGCGTGTATTTGACATTCCAACATAGGTAGATTAGTTTTATAACAGCAGTTAAGTAGATATAGAATTTCTATGCAAATACATATCTTACAGAGTCGCTGGTTTGTGCAATGCAGGTGTTGGCAACCTTTTTAGTAAGTAGAGTCTTTTTTTTTTTTTTTCAAAATGTCAACATATTCAAAATACCAACAGCACCAAACTTCATCAATCTCACACACACACACATACACACAAAAAAAATAAAAATAAAAAGCAAACCATAAGCAGCCAATTTAATTAACTATTACAGTTGAAATGAACATATACCTGATGTAGTTATAAGGCTTGTTTATTGTTTATGAATATAACAAAGTTTTCTAACTATTCTATTTTTAAAATTTCCTTAGAATTGCTTACCTTATTCTTGCTTGGGGAAACTAGGCTTGAGCAATATTTTGAAGAAAATGAACCCTCGGAACAGAATATATCGAAGGCCAGAACTTCCCTAAATGATGCCAAAAGATATTTACTTTCAGTAGTGAATGATCCAACTGTCAAAGTAAGTTTGTTTGTTTATTTATTTATTTAATTAATAAACTTTTATTGAATATAATTTGTGATTTTAATAACATTTTCTTATCAGAAACATCTGATGGATAAAGCTTTATTTTTTAATTTGAATTTGCAAATCATTCACAGCAGAGAATATCTTACTACTTTAAAATAGTGTTGTGATATCATTTTCTTACAATTAAATGTAATACAATTTACAAATATATAACTACACTGTTTTGGTTTTGCATTCAAATCCTATCTTCAAGCAAATGATTCTTGTGTTAATTAGGAATTGTTCTACCCAATCATCTTTATTTTATTTTTCACTGTTCAAAACATTAATGGGTCATTCAAAGCTTAATCTCATTTTGCAAAATAAGTACAAGTCCCATCCCATAATCTTTAAATATATCCTATGCATAATTAATAAGCAACAGTAACATCTCAGATCTCATACAAAGTATAAATTGAAATGTAAAACAAAAATACTCTTTCTTACGGGGGAGGGGAGATAAATCTATTGTTTTGTAGTGCTATGGGCACCCAACCATCACAGAATAGGGTGAGAGATGGCCCAAATGTGGAGGACAACACAAAACATGCAAACTGAGAGGATATTAATTATAAAGGTGAACTTAGTGCACACTGCTGATGCTATTATATGTATTAAGCCAGATTATGTGAAAGATTAGACCCACCCCATTCACATTACAAAATAGAAACAAAGTAGGATAGCGATTAATAAACCAATCACAGTGCTTTGCAACGGCTTCTGAGTCGCCTTTACTTTAGAATAGACTGAGCCAGGGTGGTCTAGAAAATGCAAGCGCGAGTCTCTTTGCGACCCCATGCTATCTTACCCACCCCTAATTATATGGAATAATAATCATTCTTAACTCAAACCTTGTTAATACACTGAATTCCTAATAATGATTTAAAAAAAAAAACTTAAGTTCAGAAACTGTGAAAAGATTTAAAATGGGGAGGAAAAAATGAAGAATAAGAATTGCCCATGAGGGGATCGAATCCACAACCTTCGCGCTATTAGCATGATGCTCTAACCAACTGGGCTAACAGGCCACCTACAACATTCAAGAAATCCTAAAACAGTCGCTTCCTAAGTATCTACTTTAAACAACGTGATACTAATTTTAGAGAAAATAAAGTAGTTATCAAAATCCCAATTCTAAAGGATTACATAACCAATATCTCATAATGTCATAAGTTGAGAAACTGTGAAAAGATTTAAAATGGGGAGAAAAAAATTGAAGAATAAGAATGGCCCATGAGGGGATCGAACCAACGACCTTCGCGTTATTAGCACGATGCTCTAACCAATTTTTGAGCTAACAGAAATCGTTGCGAAGCATTGTAGGATATGTGTCCACAGACAGACAGACAAACTGGGGATATCAGACATCTTTCAGAAGCCTAAAATGCATTTGAAATCAATGAACAAACCTATTCATATTTACATTTCAAGTCACCAGTATATCCTTAATTTCTCCAGAGCCAAAACCCTTCCCATCACAGCAGATGAACCTTCTGTATGTGACATTCTTCATTAAGTGGCCTTACCGATGGAGCATCTATTTTATAAGATAAACATTATGCTCTTCAGTAATTGTTACAATAAATTATTAATATTAATTTAAATTAATGACAAAATCATTGTTTAAATATTAAAATAAATTAAGTAGAATGGTGAAATTTTTCAGTTATTACCTGATAAATAAATTATTTATTTATTTATTTTTTTTAATTTTTAGTTAGGCCAAACAAATTTTATTCAGGAAGCTTGGTTATTACTTGGAAAAATCCATTATGCTATGGGAATGTATGAAGAATCCTTAAACAACTTCCAGAATGCTGATTTGACTTCAATACCAGAAAAAAGTATAGCCAACAGAACCCAGAGAGTTGCTGCAGAATCTTATGCAATTAAAGGTACGTTATTAAAATACAGAACTTGTGATACTTTATACAGAGGGTTGAATCAGCTAAAATGGCACAATACTTACAGCTTGAATTGAACATACACCTTTCACCACTGGCCAAAGCACGAGTGTCACATGGTCGAATAGAAGGTAGCAGTAAAAAAAATTGTTATATTGTAATAGTGGTAAAGAATCTTTATTAAAGATGGTGAAATTAAATTATTATTGGGAAAGCTACATAAATGGACTTTCCGAAGGTGAATTCTGCTATTCTGTCATCATAAAGTGATGCAAAGAACATTATTAGTTGTCGAACTGTTGGTCATGTGATATGTAGGAACAGAAATCAAGCTCCAAAAGATCTCAGATGTGCACTGAAATGCACATCTTTTGCAACCAGCCCTCTCTTCAACAAATGTACGACTTGTTAAGGAAATGGCTCTCAAGGAAAACCCTCCTATGCAATGTGCTATGGTTATGAAACTAGGAACATCACAGGAAACCGTAGGCCATATCATTCGAGAAATCCTGCAAATGAAGAGGTGGCACAGAGCATGATGTCATGAGCATCATATGGCTGAATGATTCTCAAATGCCCAAAAACTGTATGAACATTACCTGCAGATGAAAAATGAAAATTTGTTGTGACCTTAGATGAAGCATGGGTGTACCTAAACAATACCAACAAACCTCAGGAAATATATTATCGCTCCAAAGCAGATAAAGGGCTTTCTGACTTTGTTCGAGAGTGTAAAGAAAAGTTTTCAAAGGGTTTCATGGTTGTGGCTTGTTACTGTTCATGTGGCAAGTTAACATTTCATAAAGTTCCTGGAAAAGTGAAGGTAAATGCTCCCTATTTCTAAAGATATATGATGAATCGCATATACTACAAAGACATTCCCAGACGCTATGGAAACGACATGGGAAAGGACCTTATCCACATTGACAAGGCATCCAGCCACACTTTGCAAACATCATTGGCTTTTTATAAACAACTGAAATAAATGTAATACCCTTCAGCTTAGTTCCAATTAAATCGTCCAGTGCCTCACCAATGGATTACCGTGCCTTTGGATTACTTCAACGTAACATCGCAGACCATCGACCTACAACAGTGGAAGATCTTTCAATAATGCAGACTTGGGATGCAGTGTCTCAAGAGCAATTAAACAGTAGCTTTTTACAGTGGAAATTGTGGTGTTGAGCTGTTGTTTTGAACACTCAAGGGACTTTACATTGAACACAAAAGATGGTGGAGGAAAGGGTTGTCCTAGCACTGCAAGCATTTCAATCTGTACCATCTTAACTGATTTAACCCTCTGTATTATCATACTCATCACAAAATACTATTTTTTAAAAACCTGCACGTTGAATTCACCTTCACATTCTTTTAATAGTTAGTTCTGTTTCTGTGTCATTGAAAAAGCCTCCAAACTTATATTTATTTGCCATCAGTTAGAATAATTTTAAATTCAGTTCTACAGTCGGGGTTCAGAAGATAGACAACTAACCATGATAAGAAACTTTTAATGAAATAGTTCAAAAGTTGTTGCTGTTGTTGTTTTTGTTTTTTTGGAAAACAAAGTTGTTAGTTAGAAGCATTTTACTCTACATTTCATTGATTGAAGCATTTTACTCTACATTTCATTGATTGCACATAAGGTAAGTGGCATAGGAAAAAAAACAATACAGTAAAACCTCGTTAAGTCATCACCCGGATAAGTCGCACTCCGTTTAAGTCGTCGTTTTCCTGTGGTCCCGACAAGGTCTCATAGACAATAATGTAAAATAACCCTCTTTTACTCGTCACCAAATTTAATTCTACTCTGGATAACTCGTCACCCTCAAAAATTGAGAAAAGCATCTTTATTCTCAGTTTTGCCTGCTATCTTTTCAGCCCCGCCCCTTCACTCTAAGAAAGCCTAGCCTTTACGAGGAATTTTCAGTAGGAAATTCACTTGGGAAATTACACACTTCTCGCTGCGACTCTTGTCAAGTGTAGACGTGTTGACCGCTACTGAGTGTGATTTCATTTCATAGCGAGTAAGCCTCGCTATAAGGGCTATTTTTTATCTTACAATTTCGTGGTTCGATTACATTTGTAACATGTCAGGGAAATGAAACTGTCTTTTGCCTGATAAAACTCTTTATCATTTAAGGGTGAAAAGTGCACTTTTGGAAAAGCAAGCAAACAACGCCTGACACTTCTGCTTGGAGCTAACATGAGTGGAAATGAGAAACTTAAACCACTTGTGATAGGCAAAAGCAAAAAGCCACGCTGCTTTAAAAACGTTAGATCCCTGCCAGTTGAATATGAAGCAAATTCAAATGCATGGATGACTACAACGATTTAGGAACGACATATTCGTAAACTGGATTCTCAGTTTTCGCATCAGAAAAGAAATGCCATCGATAACTGTATCGCCCACAATCAACCCGAAAATTTAAAAGCGATCGGAAATTGTTTTTCTTCCTCCAAGTGTAACTGCACTTCTTCAGCCTTTAGATCAAGGGATAATTTTTGACTTTAAACGAAAGTACAAAAAAATGCTTGTAAAGGACATGATAAAAACATTGGATAGGAACAAAAAGCTAGAAGTTTTGGTTTTAGATGCGATTAACTATGTACACAAAAGTTGGAGTTCCATTTCATTACAAAGTGTTTCGAATTGTTTCCGACATGCAGGGTTCACAGCAAAAGCAGAATCAGAAGGAATCCTCAGCGAAGACATCATCGACCTGGAACCATTAGAGACTTTGCTACAAATCGCAGATGAAAAAGGGTGCAGTGTCAATGACGTTAATGCGTTTATCAACATTGATAACGACATCGCAATCTGCTCACAAGCAACTGTAAAAGCTTTGACATCTGAATTTTTGGAAGAAAATCAAAACAGTTCAAGTGAGGATGATAGCGATGTCGAGAATATGGATCAAACCCCCCCAACAAGACAGAAACAATCGAAGCCCTGGAGAAAGTTCGACAGTACTTAACATCCATTCAAGGTACAACAGACGAAGAATTTAAAGCCTTAAGTATATTAGAAAAGAAAGTTATTTCCTGTAATCAACACTATTGCATTATTTTAATGCCAGTAAAAGAAAATAAAATGTGGCAAGTATAGAAAGTTTTTTTTTTTTTTTTTATTTTCCACTCATTCATTTGCATATATTGATTTCTGAAAATCTTGTTTTTCTCTCCGAATCCTACAGCAATTCATAAAAATATAGTATTTCAGTGTTTTTTTTTTGTTTTGTTTTTTTCAAAAATGCCCACTCCGCTTAAGTCGTCAAAAATGTTTGGTCCCTTGAGTGATGACTTAACAAGGTTTTACTGTATTATTATTATTATTATTTATTTTGAGCTTCTATTTCACTGGTACTAGAGGAATAGATGGATGTAATTAATTTATTCCTATTCCTGTTCACTATCTGATGACAATTTTACATATTCCTGCAGTTCAAGATGTGTAGATCATGATGTTTAAAAATTATGTATGAATTAGTAACTAATCAGAGCTCACAGTTCCTTAATAGGCAAACATTGGAATACTATTGAGGCAGTGTGCTGTTAAATAAAGAAATGTAGATCAGTCAAAAGTTCAGTGTCCTAAAGTTGCAGAATATAAATTTGCCAAAACGGGAAGGTTTAGTGATCCAGAAACCTGTAGTGCCTTTGAATATTTTTACCTTTCTCATTCATTTCTGGTAATTTAATGTCAATTTTATTTAATTGTATAAAAAGATAACAAAAATCCACTATATTAACATACATTTCTAAAAAGAAACAGTGACATATTGTAGTCTTGCTTCAGTCTTAAATTTGTTTTCTTTAGGAATTTTATACTTACATTTAGTTTGATAAACATTTAGGTTTTGATTTTCTTTTCTCATTCCTAGTTTTTGTAATGTATTTTCACTTCTCCTATTAATCAAATTGAAAACAAATTTAAGAGTCAAATTAACAAATTGAAAATTTAAGAGTCATGGGTTGGTACTTCTCTATTAATGAGATAATTTTTCTAGTTGGAATCAAGCTTCCTAACTCCATTTTGTAAAAATAAAAATTTGAACTTCTTGTACGTGTTTGCCAATCTTTCATTTGTTTTGACAAGGAATAAGATGATTATATATGATTGATTTAACACTTCATACAGTCAGAATTGGAACTTACTAAATTATTGGAATTAAAATCATTTGTGAGTCCATAACCTGATTAAATGTTTTCCCTTTGATGAAAGTTAAGATTTACAGAGTTGTAGAAAAATGAAGAATATCACAGAAATTCTCAATTTAGATAGTTATATTTCTTACAAAATCTTTCCTTTTATGCTAAAAATTGTTGTTTTAATAAATGTTTGGCTTGAACAGTTTACCTATATTTTGGGTTAGAAATACGATTTTTTTTTTCTAGTTCAGCTTTAAATTCACTGTTCCTTTACTAAATGATGATATCAGTTTAATTTATCTTGTAACGCTTTTGCTTATATTAAGTAAATATTATTTGCCTCATTATTCCCTTTTTTGTTTTAAAATCTACTATAATACTGATATGAATAGATGTGCTTAAAATTATTTTTGTTAATATATATATGTAAATATATAAAAAAATTTACTCCCAGTGGCAATTACTGTAAATATCACGAATGGTTATAAATATGAATAACTTAAAATAAAGTTACAAGTTTATTAATAAAAAGCAAAATGCATTAATATTTGATACAAGGCAATGTATGTTTTTCTTCTTTTAGGTCTGTGTTTGGAAAAAGTCCCTCCGACATCTACAAGCAAATATAAATTGGCTGAAAGGGAAGAGCAGATTGTCCAATGCTTTGAAACTGCCAGTGAACTGACTCTTTTGTATTTACAAGAGCGTGATAAACTTCAAGGTCAAAGCTCCACTGCAGCTCTTCAGCCATCTTCCAGTATGTCAGGATCTGCGTCCCCATTACCATCTGTTACAGAACATCGGTTAGGATACATTCTTGAAATTGCTGTACAGAGAGCACCTATTATACACATAAAAAACGGGTAAGAATGTCTTTTTAATTTTTAATTTGGTATTAACGGATAAACCATCTATTCATATGCAATTGAGGATTTCTTTAGTTTATCAAATAAATATTAGTTTGAATTTCTGCTGGCTTCAACTTTAAAATAGAATTTTTACTAGAAATCAGTTATTTTAATACATAAAGAATTCCAAATAAATTAAAAGTAATTTTAAAGTAAATAAAATTTGAGATTATTGTAATTGAAAATTGCAAACTGTTTTCGGAAGAATAGATTGCCATTTCTTCTATAAACAATGGTGGGCCAAAAGTTTCCATACCTAGGAGTAAATAAAAACTTGTCTGACAAAATGATTTATTCACAAAATATGCTCTACATAATTGCCATTACTTTGAAAAAAAAGAATCTAATACATCTCTGCCAAAAACACATTCTAGATGATTATCTAAAAAAATAAAAAATAAAATTTTAATTTTTCTTATGGAAACTTTTAGCCCACCCTGTATTATATGGAAATTATCAGGAAGGCTTAGAAGAGCGATGTATAAAGATAGTATTAAAAGATAAGCCAATTGCCTAAAAGAAACAACAAAACAAAATAACTTCCTAAAACTCAGCTCTGAAAATCTTGCTATAATTAATAAAAGTACGCCAATATCCCTCTACTATATGGATCATTTTAAATTTGCTATGGGAACCATTAAGGGTTTGACTTAAAAATCCAAGTAATAATCTAACTGAATGAATAAGAAGAATAGTGGAACCTCCATGACTATAAACTAAAAACATAAAAACACATTAAAAATAAAGGAAAAGAAAATCCATGTGCTGGGCTCTGCCAGCCTCAAATGAATTTCTTATGGCATCAAAATAAAGAAAAAGTGCCTAAAAGATATGTAAACACATTAAAATTTGAGACCAATGTTCATCTGACCTCTGAAGACAAGCCTGTTTCACGCTTATTAGGTGATCATCAGTTGAGAGTAATCAGAATGAACATTTGCAGGTCTCATAACGGAGGTGACTTGGAAGTTGAATAAGAAGAGCAGGAACAAAAACAATCTATCTACAACTGATAGTTATGAGATATCATCAATAGAACATAAGTAAACTGTGTTTTAAATTTAATGACCTGTTGTTGGAGTGTGGGTGGGTTGCAGCTGAGATATTTTCTTTTCTGTATGCCTGAAAGTTGATCGCACTATCAAAAAAAGATGTCTCAGGCCATAAGAAAGCTTGCTGCAAGGCTCAAAGAGGAGGAGTTTCAAGCTTGCCTGTCTCATGTCGGCAACATCCTTTTAGCTTTCTTCGAGAGAAGAGCCTAGAACAAGAATTGTGCTTGCTGGAACAACAAGCACAATCTGCCAATTATATTGCAGTGTGAATTGATCTCTCAAATAACCTATAATTAACACCTGAGCCTGGCAGAGAACAGGGAGATTGGAACAAACATTATGAACATTTATGATAACATTTCTACAAAAGTACTATACCAATTTTGATGATTCTTTTTTTTCTTTTTTAATTTAGAATTTTACACAGAAGGTTTTAGGTGTCATCACTTCATTTTCTTATGCCTATTCATTGACATCATTTAAACAGTCAGAACTTCTTAGAAAAATTGAGCATCTGTGATAAAGGAATGTTTGCTGTTCCAAGTGTGCACTGCTAAAATTTCTAAATACAGCATTGGGAAACTTTTACCAAATATTTAGATAAATCATAAGCAAGATTTTATTCATACCAAATCTTAACTGATAGTTCTGGATGTCTGTAGTTCTAATCCATTCCTAATTTTTCCAGAGATTCTCAGTAGGTTTAAATTTGATCACTTTACATAGTGACTTAGTTGCTTAATGACTTTTTTTTTATTGGGCTCATCCTAATATAAGAATATAATCGAATTCCAAAGAAATAAACTGCTTTATTATGAGTTCATTTTAAATCTGCAAAAACATTGATTGAAACATTGATTGAAACATTAATTTTACTAATAACGTTAATAATGAACATAACAGTTGAAGAAACAACTATATTAACTATTTTGTAGATATATGTTAAGAATTCTTCAGCTTTATGACTAGTTACTTCTCTTTGTTACATATGTATTTTTTTTCCTCATTATTATCTCAATTTCTGTTTTCTCTCATAAGAGAAAATTTTTTACATTTGTAATTAGCTTAATATTCTTTATGTTTTTGCTTTAGTGACCTCAACAGGGCAATTTCACAGTACAGAAACATGCTAACCGCTGTAGAATCATCAGGGACACAGAATTTACGTCTGGTAGATATATTATCTTGTTTGTGTTTTTTCACTGAAAATTTAAAATTTAAGTTAATGTAAAATTTTCCGAATTCAGTTTTATTCACATTTTAAAATAATTTGAATCAATATTAAATAATGCAGTCAACAATAGCTATTATGAGAAAAGTTGTTGGGCATTATACAGTTAAGTGTGTGCTAATATATATCACAACATTTAATGCTTTTCCTTATTTTCCATTTTTTATTAGTAAATTTGTTCAAAATGAAATTCACCCTAATTTTATGTTTTCAATTGAATATGGTTGCTAATTTCAGATACTTACAGATATTTTTATTGGGAATCTTGAATATTAATTCTTCTACAACATATTTGTTAGACTTTAGCACGTCAGCTTGCAGAAGTATTTCTTCGTGGTGTCAGTGAAGCAGCCTATCATAAAATGGAACCACCAACATTTCCAGAAACCTTTAAAGGAAGCAACAAATTAATAAGTGCTACAGATAGTCCTTGGAAGCCACGCAGATATTCTGGAACAAAGTAATTCCATTCTTTATTTTTATTACTATTTTGATATATTAATTTTGCCTGATATCTTTCCTACATTCTTTTGCATGACCAAACATAATTCAGTAATGCCTTTTGATGGGAATTATGAAATAATCGACTTGAATATACACCACAGTTAATCTATGATCTATCTTAATGTGGTATGATGACTACAGTAAATATAATAAAGAAGCATACAGTAGTAGAAGTGAGCATTTCTTAATTTTGATAGTTTCAAGCCATGATGATTCTCTATCAAAAAGTGAGAAGAATCTTGAAATAAGGAAGAATACAAAAGCACAATGGTAGAGAAGAGCCAATATAAGCAAAGTTGACAGATTTTAATTTGCATTCATTGAGTGAGAAGTGTTGTTGGATTAATAGAGCTGTAAACAGAAAGACTTAGAATAAAGAGGAGGGTGGATAAAACATTTTCTCTTTCTTCCTAGTTTCACCCATATTCCCATTATTACTTTTCTAATTTTGCTGTTATATCCTCCCCACATCCATTCAGCTCCTTAGTCTTTGTTTATTTCATTAATACGTTATTGTTGTCCAATGGCTCGAACTGGCTCACATCATCTTCGATCTTGTTTCCCATTAGAGTCCAGTAAAATCTTTTCTTCTCTGCTTCTGCTCATCTACTTTATTGCAGACCAGGAGGTGGTTCCAATTATATTTCGTTAATATTAGCAAATCTATTAAGCATAACTCACTATCACTTTCTTGCCAAGATTTTCCCCTCCACTGGTCTTGTCCTAAGCCTTTGTATCTTCAATCCTAATAACCAAGCAACACGTCTTGCCCAATGAAGCTAATTGAAACCTCCAACTTTGCTTGTTTTAGGCCTTATCTACCCTTATGTGGTTTGTATTCTCCTTTACATTTTTGAAGATATTTTAATTGTAAGTCTGATTAAGCACTATAGGACATGAAACTGTTACAATTATTAAATGTTTCATTTACAAATGTGTATTGACTTATTATACACTGCTGACCATTAAAAGTGCAACACTATGAAAGACAAGAGCCATATTTATTGTACAGATAACTAATGGTACAAGGGTAAAATGATTACAATTACAGCTCGGTGCGGTTTCTGGAATGTAAAGAAAACAGTATCTTGTGTAGCCACCATGGACAGCAATAAAATCTGCTACATGGCCCAGTGTAGAGAGGAAGAGACGTTGGATGTGCATTTGAGGTATGTAGTCCATGCAGTTTCAATATGGTACCAAAATTCATCTGCTGTAGCTGAGGTGGTCTATAGTGTGCCAGTCGTTGTGCAATCATGGACCTGATGTATTCAATAGGCGACAGAACTGGTAGCCATCCAGGAATTGTTGGACATTTCGTGCCACATGTGGTTGTGCATTCTCCTGTTGGTAAGTGGCTCCAGACAGGCCCTGAAGATAAGGGTCAACAACATGCTCCAACACCTCAGAGATGTAACGGTGGCTATTGGGAATGCTTATCAGGCACGAGAAGGACTGGAATCTAAGGGCACCCATTACTATAATGCCAGATACTGGACCGGTATGGCGATGCACAATGCAGATCTCTCTCAGTTTTTCACTGTGGTTTCACCAGACACAGATGCGATCATCATGGTGCTGCAAACACAAGTGGGATTCTTCAGAAAAAATGATGTTATTCCTTTCATCCCTCCATGCGTGATATTCTAGGCACCATTGCAGCTTTAGATGCCTATGGTATACAGTCAAAAGTAGCTGAAACAATGGGCTCCTTGCAAAACTTCCCTGATGCTGCAGATGATGTCAGATCGTATGTACGGAGACTGGTTGCTGTGCAGCACACCCTAATTCTTGAGCTAGGGTTTGCAATGTGGCTGTACGATCCATAATAGCCGTGTGCACAAGATGTCTGTCCTCTCATTTGGTGTTGTGATGGGGTAGTTGGGATCTTTCACTTCAGTGAGTTCATCCCTTCTCGATCCACTGATTCCGTATTCGCATCACTGCGGCTGCATTTCATCCAACATGAGCACTAATTTCTCGAAGGAAAATCTGCAGTCTCAGTATGCCAAAATTCTCCCACAATCAAAGTCAGAAACTTGCTGGTATGGCTGCTTATTTTTCGATGAGGCATAGTGAAGCCATCTGTGCACAAGAACTGCAAACAAACACAATTCCAATACTGCACTGTGGCTCTCTGTTCTTTTCTCTTTTATTGCTTCCAGGGGGCAATACTGGCTCGTATTATTTGCATATGTGCTGCACTGATAATCATTTACGTGTGCTCCCATGATCTACTCTTGAATTCGGATCGATCAGATGCGTCCTTCCTGGTATTACATTTTTAATGGCTGCAGTGTATTTACTTCAGGTTAAGTCTGTCCCACTTCTTTTTCAAATAGCTTTTGTTGCATCTTGTTTCAATTAAAAAGTGCAAAAAAAAAAAAAAAAAAAAAAAAGAGAGAGGTTATCAGAATCTTATTTTAGGAAAACGTTAAGTACTGCTGTAGTATCTCACGGTTTTGTCTTATCAAAACACATAAACTCTTTTAAAAATTAATTTTTCTTGCTTCAAATATCTCTCTTAAATGTAAGAAACAACTCCAAAAAACACACAAACAAAAAAGTCATTCCATGTCAAGTGATCCATCAAAAAAACCTGTAACGCTCGGATTTTTTTCAAATTTGACTGACTTAATATACCCGCAGAGTTAGTAAAAAATCCAAATTTTTAGATTTTTAGCTGCTGTAGTTTTTAAGTTATGGCCATCCGAAAAGCTCCCAAAATTCGAATTTTCCGCTGGCATGGCATTACAAAATAAATTATTATTCAAGCTAGAAGTGAGATACAAGGTTGGGGAATACATCATTTTGAAGCTTATTTTATAAGCTTTTCAATGCTATATAACATGACTAGTTTTGGACACTTTTAGATTTCAAGATCATGCCATAAAATTTTTGACCTTAAATTTCTCAAAAACTTAATTTTTTAAAAAAATTGAAAAAAAAAAAAAAAAAAAAAAAATTAAATCACACTTAAACTTGTATATTTTGGCATTATTTGTTGAGTTTCATTATGGGATTGCAGTGAGATCATAATTTTGTCAATTTTGGAAAAATACTATGCAAAGGGGAAAAACATCCATTTAAAATAAAATCACAAATTTATTTCATAGTATTTTATTCCTTTGGACAAGGCCCACTATTTTTTTTTAGTTTGCAACTGTGCTATTATATAAACATGTTAACATAGTTGGGAGAGAGGTTGGATAAGGTTTAGGTAACTCAGGAAAGTTAGAAAATCCTTAAAATGAACTCCAATTTATTGCAAAGTTACAAATAATTGCACATTTATATAAGTTTGCATGTTGTAATCTCTTCTTCCATGTTAACAATTTCATCAGTTCCTTGCAAGATAATTTTGAAAAGTTGCAGTTGCTAAGTCCATCTCTTCCTTGCAAAGATAGTAAGTGCGGCCAGTTGGGCATGTGGGTTGGTCTAGGGTCAGGATCTGGCAAATAGACACTGTCAGTTTATCTTCAAAGCCCTGTGGGTTTGTAAAAGATGGAGCAGGACCTTCAGGGTGCAGGAATTTTAGTTCCACTATATCAGTTGTTTCTTCTTAGATAAAACCACACCTAGCCACCATTTATTGCTGCACTCACATGCAAGATATCCTTTCACTTCTGCTAGTGTGAGCATCTGTTTAAAAGCTTCTCCTGATAAAGAAAATTTGTATGATTGATCACTCTTTGAAAATACATTTGTCAATATCTTTTTATCTTGACACAGGGAAAAAACTGTGTAACTTCTGGGTGCCTGGTATTGGTTTTGCAATCAGAAATGGTCCTTTAAGTAATTTCTCTTCTTTGTTTTGTACTTTTCAGTACTCTTTCTGTAATACATCTTTTTATTTTACTTATTTTCTTGTCATAGTACGATGATAATCTTTTCTTGACTAAAGATAACTCTTGAAGAGTGTCTTGAGGCTTATTGAGGTATTCCAAGCTAACATCTAATTCTACAAAGTCTTTATCTTCATGAGAAGAACCTGACATCAGAACATTTGCTACTGATACTGAGCTGTCTTCTGTCTCCATTTTATTTATTTTTTCTACAACTATCACAAATTTTCTTACCCTCTTCAATAATGTCTGATACATTACACATTCGTTACGTAACAGGCCTGAGACTTTTAGTAACACTTTGATGTCTTTTTTTTTTTGAAGGATTACAATAGAAAATCCTAGCAGTTTTACTATACTTTTTCAGCCATCATTGAAAATGTATGCACTCATTCAGCACCCACTATATGCCCATTAATTGGGCCTGTAGAAGGTAATAACACAAAGAAGTAATCACAAAAAAATCTTATTTTAGCCTTCACACTGCACATTCACTCCAGGAAAGTCAAGGCACAACTGAGTGGTTGTTGAATCTTCACTCTTAAAACAGTGTTGCCAAATAAATTTCAAAATATTGCTAAATTTCCTCAACCATCATCTCAGGAATCTGGGACAGCTGTTTCATCCTTATTAGGCTGTTTCTAGCTGTTTCATCAGCCAGATTTACCCCTTGACGATAGGCTCAGAGTGCATGATAAAGTTAAGGATGCCATTCTCACATCAGGGAGTGGCATCCTAACCAAAAACACACACAAGGCAAAATCACGTGACAGTCGTGGCTTCAAATTCTTTGCCTAGCAACTGCCAGGCACTAAGCAAATTAAGTAAGGGATTGGGGAAATCAAAAAGTAAATAATTAAATTTAACATAATAAGGATGAAACAGCTGTCCCAGATTCCCGAGACGATGGCTGCTGGTGCAGGAACTAACTTTTTTTGTTTGTGCATTTTTTTTTACATGTTTCTTACATTTAGTTCCACACTGCTAAACTTTATTATTTACTTTTTGGTTTCCCCAATCCTTACTTCCCCTATCTGGTTTCTAGGAAAAGGAATTTGCGACCGTGTGTGTCATGGTGATTTTGCCTTGTGTGTTTTTTTATTTAGGGTACCACTCGTGAGTGTAAGAGTGGCATCCTTGAATTTATCACATACTCTGAGCCTATCGTCAAGGGAAATTGGCTGATAAAGCCTAATAAGGCTGAAACAGCTGTCCCAGATTCCTGAGATGATGGCTCAGGATGCAGGAACCAATTTTTCTTTTGTTTGTGCGATTTTTTTTTAGTTGTTTCTTACATTTATTTGCTCATGTTAAACTTTATTATTTATTTATCTCTTTTAAATGTCTAAATATATCATAAAAGTTAGGTGCTTAGCAGTCTTACAATCTGTTTTTGCTCCAAAAAATATTATTTATTTATTAATTTTTTGCTTATATAAATAGTGTTTAACTGTGTTATCTCCTGCAGCCTCAATTTTCGAATAAATTGTCTTTTTTTTTTTTTTTTTAAGCAAATACAAATTTTATTTACATAACATGCATGATTATTAAAGTTCACTATCTTCTCTTTAAATGAGTTTTCACATTTAGTCTCACACTTTGCCTCCTGTAGGACATGGAAGAATTACTTCTTCATTGCATATAATTAACATTCAGACAAATTCTTTTTCACTCTCCTCATTCTATTCGCAAAATATCACTTCTGTGCAATCTTCAAAATACCATCAAGTGAGTTTATAAAAAAACACTTCTCAACTGAATGCCGAATCAAATCAATTTAAAATATCTTTATCTGCAGCAGAAACCCCTGATTGTAATCCCTGACAACCTTTCTTTTTTTAACCTTCAGCATACAAGGTGGGGTTATCTTAACTAGGGTGACCAGATTTTTACATTGGCAAAGCGGGACACCATTGACCGGGGGAGGGGGGGAGACCGGAAAGGAAAAAAAAAACGTAATCTCTAGTTTGACAACCAAAAAAAAAGAATCTCCAGGTTCAACAACCAAAAAAAAAGGAACCTCCAGGTTCAACAACGAAAAAAAAAGGAATTCATTAACCACAAAAAAAATCGGGACATTTTTAAAACGCCGCGGGACGCGGGACAAATTGTTAAAAATCGGGACTGTCCCGCCAAAATCGGGACGTCTGGTCACCCTATCTTAACCCCAACACTTTTAAAATGCGTTGATGGTCCTTTATAACGCAATCAAATAACTTGATGTTCTCAGTAGCTGGAGCTTACACATATATGCGTCGCATCACATTGTCGAATAAGTACCGTATGCGCCGTAGTGGTGTACACAGGTGTCAAAGCGGGTCCTGGGCGTTTTTAACCCCACGTTGTATGGGACGTCTCTAGGAAAATAAGTGTCCACTCTTGTGAGTTTTTTTTGTTTTTTCAAAATTCATGTTCAATAAAGCCGAATAAGTATAGTTTAAAGGATATAATATGAAACAAATACGTTTCTACATGAAAACCCATATTTTTTTTTTTTGTTACTTAATGGTAAATTGTTGATTATAAGGAGAATTTGTAAGATTTTTTAGTTTTTCTATTAAAAATTTTTTTTATACTTTTGTATTTATTTAATAATATAATAATATTATCAATAGAAAAATGCATTCAAGTGTATTTTATTTAATGCATCTATAAAATACATACAATTCATTGTGGGGTTAATTTAACCCCACGTTGTCTAGGTGAGGAGTTTTTTTCACCTTGTATGCCGAAGGTTAAGCAGTCTTAAGTGTAAGGTCTTCAATATTCAGCCAATCTATACAAGAATGCTAGATACATACATATGAGAAAAGTGAAAACAAAAATAACATATGATTTGAGATCATGCTGTTCGACAATATGACAAACTTTATGACTAAATTTATATGCATTGCAATTTTGTTTTTATTTTTTTTAATTTTTACATCTATCTGTATAAATGTAATTAAAAGATATAAATTCAATTATTATTATTTTTTTGCACCATTATTTAGTCATAATATTTCTTTCATTTTATAACTAAATTGAGGGATACTTTCTGAATTTTCAAAAAGAAAAAAGTAAAGTTTGCTTGTAATTGAGTAAATATATTTTTATATCTCTATTTGAGAATTCCACAAAATGAGATAAAATTAAAATTTTTCATTGCATTTTCATATAAAAACATTTGATAGCAACTAAAGCAAATGAAAATTTATTTAATAAAATGATATTTGTCATTATTTTCAGCTTTGTCTTATTATTTCTTTAAATTTAAATTCAGATAAATTTTTTTTTTATTTCAGTTTATTTACACCTAAAGATGAAAATGAAGAAGTGATTTTACTCTTACTTATTTGTGAAGCAATGGTAATTTATTATTGATATTATTTTTGGCTTAATAAAAGAAAATTTTATATAAAGCTACATTTTATAAACTATTTTATAATACAGATGCTTTCTATTATAAAATTAATTTAATTAATTTTTACAGTTTTTAGCTCATTGGACTGTCCCTAATTTTTTAATTACCAATAGAGTTTGTTGCTGGCAAATCTGATCCATTTTTCTTCATATTTATTGAATTGAAAAAAGTCAGAACCTAAAGGAAGATGTTGTTTATTGACACTCCGTCGGGCGCAACTGATCTGCTAGGCATACCTCGAGCTGTCTTGTTTGCCCTGCTCCCTCTAAATGTCATCCCCAGTTCTCCATCCTAGTAGCTTCCCCTCTTCTAGTACCACTAACAGTGGCAAGGTCAGTTAGCGATTTTCTTTTGTCATTTGTGGTTGACACACGAAACGATCTAATAGGCTCATTGTACCCGATTACGTTTTCAAACGGAAATGAAGAAAAAAAGCACTAATTGACCTTGCCACAGTTAGTGGCACTAGAAGAGGGGAAGCTTCTAGGATGAAGAAATGGGGATGATGTTTAGAGAGGGCAGGGCAAACGAAAGAGGTGTGCCTAGCAGATCAGTTGCACCCGACGGAGTGTTTTAAATTTCCAAATTCCATCAACTATTCCAAATCCTATTGATAACGGCAACATACGTTTTATAATGTATGGGTGTTTAATAATAACAGTTAACAGTTGTTTTTTGTAAGAAAAAAGTTTATATAAGTAGAAAAGATTAGTAAATCAAGCAGTGCTTCCCAATGTGCTCAATGTGCCCTACCGTGTTCCGAAAATATTGTACCCGACGGAGTGTTAGTGTTAAATGAATTCACTTAATTAAAAGAAGCAAATTAAATATTCCAAAGAAGTTTTTTTTTTTTATAATTACTATTTCATGTGTTTGTGTTACACTTTGGAGATTGACATTCATTAGCTTTGCAGATTGATGAAAGGCAACTGTATTAATCTGACAGATCCTTACACATTCGTTTTCTTTTAAATGGAAATTAAGAATTAGTTGAAAAGACCTTAATTAGATATATATTCTCAAAAATCATTGAATTGTTGAGAACAATAGAATGAGACTGAATGCAAGATTTCAAACATGATTAGGAATTTATGAACTGATGCATATTTTGCTTGGAGTAAGTTACCTTCTCAAAATTTTAAAGGAAAAGGCAACTTGCTTGTATAATTAAGTAATGTAATTAGTATGTGCTCTAGATATTAATAAAATTGCATTGGTAGCTTCCCTTAACATTTTGAAAAGGTTCTTTTCTAAAAAGAAAAAAGTATATTCTATTTCTAGTCGGAAATAAAAAGTCTTGTGTCAGCAATTTAATAAAATGAACTTAAAATGAGGATTTCACTTCAGAAGAGATTTCACTTCAAAAGAAAGTTATTTACAATTTTTTATTTATTTATTTATAGCCAATTATAAAATGGACAGTAGATATGGAGTTTAATGGAATTAGACTGAAATTTGGTCAGAGCATAATATGACAATGCTTAATGAATATATTTATTCAAAGAAAATGTCAAAGAAAACAGCATATTTTCAATAAATCATTAATAGAAAGAGACTTTTTACTCAAGAGGAAGAGACTGAATACAAAATTCTGTGATGAATAGTCATAACATAGTTATTGATAATCCTTTAGATAAAAATAATGTTGTAGGATAACAATAAAAATCATATGGATCCAGAGATTAGAGATTTGATGTTATTCTCTCTTCTACTTATTGCACCTCCTGAATAGAATGTTGCTGATATTTTTGACACAACTGGGAAAAAAAAACAAAAAACAAAAAAAACAAACAGCCTTGTTCTTTCCTTCAAAATATTCCCTCTTCTGATGATGGTAAAGGACATGCTGACTTCTGTTCGCCTAGCATAAGAATCACAAAGGAAGCAGATACCAGAGTTCCTATAGCCACAGCAAAGGAAGATTGCAGCTAATGTCCAGATTTACCGCTTGGTAAATAATCAGAGATAGCAGTTGTTCCCAGGATTGTAGCCTAGGCCTTCCTTCACTGATCTTAAGGAAGCTGATTGTGTTTTGAAAATGGTTCCACAATCTGTGGACCACAAAATAACTCTTACTACTTCCACATTACTTTGGCCTGTCTTCTGACAGTTTTCCATGTAAATTCATCTGCTAAATGATGTCTCAAAGCTATTGCATCTTATCTGTTATGTTAAATCCTTTCTTTACAATCAGAACACAAATTGACAAACATCTTTCTTACAGCCTCTTTTATGCTGCAGCTCATTTGTATCAACTGATATGAGTGCCACTCGTTTCCATCAATACTCTAACTCCACTTTAGATATAAATAAGTTTCATGCATTTCCAACTCATTTTTATCAAGTAATCATGATTTTTGTTTTCCCTTAATTAATGGAAACCAGTGTAAATAATAATATTAAAATTTCAACTAAAAATTTAGAATTTCTGTTTTTGATATAACATTTTTTTGGTATTATTGAACTTCGGTATATAACAGAACATTAATAAATTTATTTTCTTATTATTTTATTCTGATCATACCATTATTTGTTCTTTAAAGGCTGTACGTGAAGCTGTTTTAAGCAGATCTCCTGAGCATAAGGAAGCAAGGATTCACTCCTATAATAATACTACAGCAGTTTATGATTTATTAGTGATTACACTTGTTAGGAGAGCACAGTTTGGAATTCTTTGTGAGGTTGTGAATTATTTCTGTCATTCTTTTATTTTATACATTTTTATCTTTTTATTTAGATTTTTTAAGATGTTAATCCACAGATTAAATAAATAAAATAAAATATTTAAATGTTATAATAACACCAATTAAAGCCTTCTTTGAATAATTATACTTTTTTTTTTTTAACAGTCCATGGGTTTCTAAATCAAAATTTCTAATTATATTTCAGTCTTTTGAAAGATCTATGAAATTTTCTTTTGAAGAATTCCATATATGGTTCCAGTTTGCTTTGTCATTGATTTCAGCAAATAAGGTAAACTATTTATTAAAGAAAAGAAGATACTAAATATACAATTAACGATTAATTTATTCCGATTAATACCTTTTTATGATCAGGATGTATTGTAAATTACAGTGTAAAATTTATTTATTTGTTTATTTATTTATTTATTTTTTATTTTTCTTGTTTCAGCATACCAGAGCACTTCTAGTTTTAAAGGAATGCATAAGACTAGAACCCAACAACAGCCTTCCTTGCTTATTAGCAACAAAACTATGTTTAGAATATTTGGAATTGGTAAGTGTTTGTTTAATTTGCTTAAGTTAAAATAAATAAAATTAAAAGAATACTGTTCGTTTTCGTTTACGAGAGCCTTCAACGCTTTTGCGCATGCGTCAGGTCTCCTTGGATTTTATGAAAATAGGGTTGAGGAAAAATAAAGAGAGGATATTTACTTTTAATCAGTGTTAGTTTACTAGTAGCTGCGTTCTATTTGTGCTTTTCGGGAAAGAATTATGGAAAGAATAAATACTACTGCAAAAATAACAGGTACTAAAAGAAAAACAGGTCTTACGAAAGTGCCCATCTTGGCGATTCACCCCTTTGCGGAGTAGAATTGTCTTGTGTTGTCGTAGCTCTCGCTTTTCAAAACGAACAGTACCTTCAGCAATGAAAATGCATCTCTTCTATTAACATGGTTTTCATAAAATTGAAAAGATAAACAATGAATGAATCATGAGGAAATAAAAGAGAAAAGTAGTTTTTTTTTTTTTTTTTTTTTTATTTAAGAATATCTACTAAATTTTAAATGCTAGATGCTAGTTTCTCCAAGTGCTAGTTTGAACCCTGGGTACTTGATTAATTTACTGTGAAGGCATGGGAGCATATTAACAGTGTTTACCATCAGTTTCATGTGTTGCTGTGGTTCAGCTTCTAATGTGTTACTTAAATGATTCAAATAAAGTAGACCTTTGTAGTACCTGTTAGACTTTATAATGATGAGAAGCTAAAAAAATTACATCAATTTGAGTATAAGTAGGTTGATATTATGGGCAAATACTAATTATGATCAAATCTGAATATGCCCAGCCACTTAAGTAACTGAAATAGCAATGACCTTTAGTATTGTGGGTTACATTTGGATTTGATACTCACAGATTATTCCAACTTTCCTCAAAAAGAATCTATCCAAGTTTTCTATCCACACAGAGATTTTCCTTAAAGTTTTTACTGTTATTAACAGGAAATTATCTCAGCAGTTCTTTGTGACAGTAGGATTGAAATGTTCCAAAATCAATAAAAGATGCAAGGTGAATGATTTTCATAGTTCCTGTGATGTAAAATAATACCTTCTTGAGTTATTGCAGCATAACAAAAACCTAAAGAATTATAACATCCCTCCATGCACTCCCATGAAAAAATTAATGTATTCCCTTAAGAACATACTTCAGTAATTTGGAGAGGCTGTTTTACAGTGAAAGTTCAAAATTCTAATGAATGAAATGTAGATCTTTGGATGAGACATGTTAATTTTAATCAGGATCAAAATGCAAAGTAGCATGGATTGTTCTTTTATTTCTCTCTTAAATTTAAGATGTCAAGATAATTTTGAATCGTTTAAGAGAATACAATAGAGATGACCATAGAATGAATTATTAGACCTTGTTACAATTGTAACTTTGATGTCATGACTTTAAAAATTCTTCACTTTTAAAACTTTTCTTGTTAATATTTTTTTATTATTATTATTATCATTATTAACTGCTTTTTTTTTTTTTTCCTTTAAATTTCCTAGATTGATGAAAGCATTTTGTATGCCAATCAGGCTCTTGAAAGAGATAAAACCAACAGTCAAGGTTTATCAGCAAGAGCAATGTTATGTCTTGGACTTGCCTACACAATTAAAGCTGAGAAATCACATCAACAACAGGAAAGGCAAGATTTTCTAAGGAAAGCATTTGAAAACTACCACAAGTTAGTTAATTTATTATATTTTATTATTTTATTGGATTTTCAATAAATTTACAAATAAGTTTTTAGTAAGCATAATTAAGCAAACATAATAGCATTTATTTAATTACTGTGCTTCGGAAAGGTAATTTCTATTTTGATACAGAACCATTTAGCAGAACATGCCCTTTGCAGAATTAAGAACTTCAAAGATTCCTTTACGTATCGTATGCTGGCTATTATTAACCTTCTGGCAGGACATCAACACTGAGCATATTTCATTCATTTTTCACAAGGTTTTAAAGTCGTCAAAGAAATTTGACCATCAAATATTTCCATAATGCTTTGAATCGTCATTTTAAGTAGCATAGCTAGATTGAGGAGAGGAGGGAGTAAGTGGGGTGCCATCCCACGCAGTATTGTGGAAGGGAGTACAATTGGGCAGCAGATGATGACATTTTTTAATTATTTTCTTTAATATTTTTTATATGGAGAGAAGGATTTTGTTTTGAGATTTAAATTGGGCCTCTGCATTTCATTGGCTGATTGTTGAGCAGCATTTGTTATCACTTGCCCAATTGCCAAAAAAACCTAACAATGCCACTGATTGCTTTACGTCTACAACATTATTAAGTTGATCCTTTTCTATATATTTTTGCTGGAAATCTCGAAAGTATAAATGCAACTACATATTGTAAACTACCTCTCAATATTAAGAAGCAAACTATACTAATAAATAAGTAATAATTGCTTCATCGGTGATTTCATTTAATGTGTCACAGAATTACAAAAATTACCAAAAATTCAGTAAAATTGTAATTATCTCACCGTCTTTCATAGATTGCAAAAGCTGAACTTGTTCAATAATCTTTTTAAACAATAATAAATTTATTATGGCCATCAGAATTTGACTGCATCTCTTTAAAATCTACATGACAGCAAATATTTTACATATCTAAAACATATAATAAACCTTTTATATCTTGTCATCTTAAAAAAAATATTTTACTGTAGTATTACACTCATTACCAAAAAAAAAAAAAACGACGCACCTAGAAGGAGTTGTCCGATTGTAATGAAATTTCGTATGCAAAGACATTGGGACCGCCCATGCAAATGATTAAACTTTGGTGTCCAATGAATGAATAGCGAGAGCTACAGTGCATCGGAACTGTGCACTCAGCAGGTGTATAAAAAAGCGATTCTCAATCTGATGGTCAAACTTTCTGTTGCATTGCGAGTTAGGATACCTTTCAACGACTGAAAAAATGCCTCGCCACAGGATTTGAGCTACCGTCAGAGTTTGAAAGAGGTCGCATCATTGGATTGAAAGAGGCAGGTTGGGCAAATCGGAGAATCGCTCATCATATGGGTCGAAGTGATGCGGCGATTAGAAGATGCTGGCAGGATGGGTGGACAATGGCAGATTTCAGCGTCATGAAGGTAGCGGTTGACCTAGGGCCACAGCAGAGTGGGAGGATAGAGTGATTGTCAGATCAGCTATCACAGTGCCTGAACCATCTTTATCAACCATCAGACGTGCGACCTGCACACGAGTGTCCACCATGACCATTCACAGACGGCTGACAGAGCGACATCTACGCTCGTACCGACCGCTACACCACCTGCCACTCACGTCTGCACACCGTCGTGCGAGATTACAGAGGTGCTTGGCTCGATCCGGTTGGAATGATGCTGACTGGGGACATATAGTGTTTAGCGACGAATCCCGCTTCCAACTGTGTCCTGACGATCATCGCAGACGTGTCTGGAGACGCCCAGGGCAGCGTGCCGATCCTGCTTTCACTATTGCACGCCTCACAGGCCCTCAACCAGGCGTTATGGTCTGGGGTGCCATTTCACTGATAGCCGGACCCCTTTGGTCGTCATTAGCGCCACACTTACAGCACAGCGGTACGTCGATGACATTCTGAGACCTGTTTTGCTACCCTTCCTTTTGCAGTACCCTGGCCTTATTTTTCAGCAAGATAATGCCAGACCACATGTGGCAGCTTGCATTCAGGGTACAGCTCGTTATTTAGAACCTTATTGAGCTCGTTACTTTGTAACTCTGTAACTTTGAAATAAATCATTCAATTTGTCTGAAATTTTAATCATTTTCTATTCTGTAAATAATCTTCCTCTCCACCAATTTTTGTCTCTATCGGACAACTCCTTCTAGGTTGTCGTTTTTTTTGTTAATGA
This sequence comes from Thereuonema tuberculata, assembly GCA_023159025.1. Taxonomy (NCBI): domain Eukaryota; kingdom Metazoa; phylum Arthropoda; class Chilopoda; order Scutigeromorpha; family Scutigeridae; genus Thereuonema; species Thereuonema tuberculata. The sequence continues at coordinate 89,575,020 of JAFIDM010012231.1, forward strand.
GTGTATATTGTAATAATTAACCTTTTTGATATTATACGTCAACATGAAAATTGCCCTATTATTGGGAACATTTCTGATTTGAAGCCTTTTGACCTAGTATAGTTCATAATACTTGTCACTGATGAAATGTTCAGTATTTCTTGTTGTTATTGAAATATGAATGAGGAGAATCAGAGTAGTTTACTGTTTAATGAAATAACAGGATGTAAAAGAAAAAGTTTTAGACTGTAACAACTTTAAAAATAATAAATTTAATAAATTTAAAATAAAAATAATAACCAAGAGTTTTTGTTTGTTTTAAGAATGTCATTGATTTTGTTTGTTTGTTTGTTTGTTTTTTTCTTGGCATCAAAGATTTTCTCAGTCAGTTAGTTTTATGATAATTTTTTTGGTGTTTTTCTGATGCTTTTGTTTCAAAAATTGCAATATTATCTGCGTCTATAAGTCCAGAAGAGTTAAAGATTTTTTTTTTTTTTTTTTTTTTTTTGCAAATTAATCCAACACCAAAGAGTAAATAAATAAATTATAATAAATTTAAACAAAAGATTTAACATGCCAGAAATTAATATAGAGAATAGAGAATTGACATTGAAATAAAAAATATCTGAGCATTTCATCTGGTGAGTGGGTTTGGCTGATGAGTCTCTAAAAAGGATGAAATGGTCCATCCCAAACTCTCACCGATGAAAGCTCAGATATTTTTTTGTTTCTGTGCCATTTCTCTATGCTTTATATTAATTTTTGGCATGTTAAATCTTTTGTTCATATTAAATTAGGGTTGGATTCAGCCTTGGTTATTTATATTCCAACTCCTTTGGGCCTGACATTTTCGCAGGCCAGGATTTGAAGTTTTGCCTGTTTTGGTTTCTTTTTTAAATATGTTTTCTTTTAAAGGGGACCACAGCCAGGTACGGGAGTGGTTTCCCTTATCACATTTGCACTATCTGAGCAGTTCATCTGGTGAGTGGGTTTAACTGATGAGTCCCTAAAAAGTCAAAACAGTCCATTCCAAACTCTCATCGATGAAAGCTCAGATATTTTTTTTTATTTCTGAGTCATTTCTCTGCTTTTAATTTATAAATTTTTCCTTTGTATTTGAATAATCTTCGAAATGTACTCATTTATTGTGTTTTCAGAGCTTTGCAAATTGATCCTAATGACTACTTAGTGGAGTATTACTTGGCTTTACATTATGCGCAAGCTAGACAGGTAAATTTGAATGCTATTTATTTTAATAATAATTTCCTTTTGGATATTAATTGCTTCGAATTTTTAGAAGTTTATTTTACAAAGTTTATTTTATTGGATAGCCAAAATTAACTTAGTACACAACTTTTACATAAAATATCAAAGGAAATTGATTTCTTAAGGTGATGGGAATATTTTATGTAGTATGTAAACAAAATGCAATTATCATATATCATTATAATGAATAAGACAATCCCAGAGTCTTCAATTCCTGCTAACTGCATTGTTCACATATCAGCTGATCATTCAAGGCAGTTGCTTTTTTACAGCTTCATGTTTCTTGGGTTTCAAGTTTGGAAAGTTTTTTTTTTTTTTTTCTTTTGTTCTATTTTTTTGCGTAATAAATTATACTAATGATTGATTTATTCTGAGTTGGCCATCAACCTTTTCCGTTTTAATTTTGAAGCAAGGAGAAGAGACTTTGTTGCTACTCAATGGAGATTGTCGAGGAAAACATCAGTGTCAGTTCCCCAGACAAAAAATATTAACTACACTTCAAACATTAACATTAGATGGTAACATTATTTTTTTAAATTGACTGCTAGTGTAATCATGCAGCATTATTTATTGCATATATAGAAATTGGACTGTTGGGATAAAAACTGCTGCTGCTATTTATAAATGGTTCAATAAAATTTGATGAATTGTTTTTTACTCTCAAAGAAGAGCCATATCATGGCTTCAAAATCAAAAAACTTTCAGGACAAGCAAACTTGCCAAAATCCCAGCAGAAAGTGAATCACTGCCTGCAGCAGCTTCTTAGTGAGCTTAGCAACAAATTTTATGGCTAAGGTACTTCAGTGCAAAAAGCAGATTTGGCAGAGACAGAAATCAAATAATCAACATGATAATAATCAACATAATCAACATTAATAATCAACATGATATTCGCAGAAAAGTTAACAGTCTATTGAAATATGTAAGAAAAACAAAAACTCTGTAAAATGAATTATATGTTTCTGCTAGTTGTTTTTTCGTAATAAAGTTATTTTTCTTATGAATTAAATTTAATTAACGTGCTATTTTGTAAATTATTTAAACTGCCAACTAAAATTGCACTTACTTTTCTTTGCTTAGATTAAGAAAAGTAAGTGCAATTTTAGTTGGCAGTTTCTATTATTTTTCTTATGTTTTTATCATGGAAGTTCAAGCATTCTGCTTATAGTGCCACTGTTTTAACAGTTCCCATAGTTATTCAGACTTATTTGCTGTCCATAGGTGTCCTGTTTAATCCTGTGTATGATTGCTTGGATTTTGAAAGTGTAGATACATTGTTGAATACCATCTGCTGCTCTGATACATAGTCAGATATGAGTCTTAAAACTAGGGGTTCTTTAATTTTATTACCATCTTTTATTATAATTTGTCATTTTCACCTTGTCAAGAAAATTTTAATGCAGTATCTCAGTTAGATAGAATATAACTCCAGTTGTTGAGTTATCAACATACTTGCTCTTCCATTTCCTAAGAGTGGAAATACAGAGGTTTGAATCAGTGAAGATGGCACAAATTGAAATGCTTGCAGCGCTAGGAAACCCTTTCCTCCACCAACTGTTTGTTCAGTGTGCCATCCCTTGTTCCAAACAATAACTCAACACCGCAATTTTTATTGTAAAAGGCTATGGTTTAATTGCTCTTGAGGTATTGCATTCCAAGCCTGTATACAAACTATCCAAAGACCTTCTACTGTTGAAGGTTGCTGGTCTGCTATGCTCCATTTCAGTAATCCAAAGGCATAGTAATCCTTTGATCAACTGTTAGGGGATTTAACAAGAACTGAGCTGAAGGTTATTGCGTTTATTCCAGTGTCATTTTCTTTTTGTTCGTAAAAAGCCATTGATGTCTGCAAAGTGTGACTGGACGCCTTGTCCATGTGGATATGGACCCATGTCATTTCCATAGAGTCTGGGGATATCTTCACATATGTGATTCATCACATATAATGGAGCACAGTTTATACATTTTTCAAGGGACTGAGGAAAAAAAAAACGTATAAATAAAAAACGTATAAACGGAATTCACAAAAGTTACGAACAATTTCACAATACAAGAGATATGTAATACAAAACTTTTTATTCCGGATTTAATGTACAACTAGTACTACTATTCATATTCATTCAACATTTACAAAATATTTTGTTATTTTAGGTTGTAGGGCTTTTTTGGAATGCACAAAAAAAAGTTCATTATGCACGTTAAAAGTGCCTTCTTAACTTTATCATTTTAATCACTGCTAATGAGGTATTCTTGCATGGTGTTAAAACCCACTAAAGCTTGTTGAAAACTTGGCAGAGATTTTTCAGTGCAATTTTCTAAGACTGCTTGCCTTTTCTAAGACTGGACAATCGGCAAGTAGGAATCTGAGGTTGAAATGCGCATTTACTCTCTTCTTGAGTTCTTGAAAAAACGTATAAATGAAATTTACGATTTCAGAAAAACGTATAAATGAAATTATTTAACGTTAATATGCATTGGATTTTGCCGGGACCATTCAAAAAAATGTATAAACGATAAAAATGTATAAACGAGAAACGTATAAACGGTGCTTCACTGTATCTTTTGAAATAGGGTGTATTTTCTTTCACTTTTCTGGGAACTTTATGCAATATTAACTTGCCATGTGTACAGTAACCAGCCACAACCATGAACTCTTTAAAAACCTATCTTGGACAACGTCAGAGCTACTGATTTGTTGGTATTGTTAAGGTACACCCATGCTTCATTTAGGGTCACAACTAATTTCTGTTTTGTAATTAATTAAACTAACAAATAACAATAAGAAATAAAAAATAATTTGATTGTTTAAAAACTAAAGACCTAGTCACAACATATTAATTAAACTTTACAACTTCACCAAAAAAAAAAAAAAGCATAATAGAAAGGGGCAAATTTAAAAGTCTTTACAGTAACTTCTTTATCAAGCCAAAATTCAAAATAAAAATATCAAAAACAGAAAAGAAAATGAATATGTAATAAAAAAAGGACATAGCATTAATGAGAAATACAAATACAAAATATCCTGTGTTCAGAAAGACATTCAGAAATACAGTGAAACACCTTCCCAATATACGAACCTTTCTTACAATTGGCACAATTGATCTTATATACAATACCTTTTGGGTTTAGGTTTGGGTCCTGATATATTGCAGAACGTCTTTTTGAACACAGATGATATTTTGGAAGAAAAAATTGTAATAGATCTGAATTGGTGGAACATTGTTTAACATTTTGTCATAATCCAGTAAAGGAAGTTCAAATTCTTTATTTTGAATCGGATGATTAAAAGAAGAAAATTATAGAAGCTGTATGTATTCGGATTTTAGATTGCATCAATACTATTGATAACTAGGTAAAATCTTAGATTCTTCTATTTGTATATATCAATCCTTCTTAAAAACTCCAATTATTGCAACATAGACCAATATTTCGTATTTATTGTTCCAAAGACTACCTCAAGGTTATAATAAATATAAGGATGAATATAAGAGATTAGCATTAGAATCTTGTTTGATAAATTGTTGTGTATGTTTTAACAAAGATAAATCTCAAAAAGTTAATAATATGTCTTTGAGTATTTTCAGGAAGTCTTTAAAAATAAAGAACAAAAGATTAAAAGAAATTTTAAAGTTTAATTGAATTTTTCTCTTTTCATTCTCTTTCATTTAAATTAGTATTGTTTACATAACAGTAAGGAAGTAGCAATTACTTTAATACTAGTGATAACTATTGATAATAGCTTTATATCTTTGATGAGAAAGACAATTCGTCATTTAAATAATATACAATGTTGTATTAAGTTTTAGTAGGCAGTTATATTATTATAATAATTTCAATTGTGATTTTATTTTCCTTTAAAATTGTTATGCTTGTATTTCTCATTATTGCTATGTCATTTTTGTTACATATTCGTGTTTTCTTTTCTGTTTTTGGCATTTTTATTTTTGAATTTTGGCTTGATAAAGGAGTCTCAGTAAAGACTGAAAATTTGCCCCTTTGTAATATTAAGGATTTTTTTTTTTTTTTTATGACTTTTATTTAAAACTTAGGTGATTTTGAATGATATTTCCTATCATTTTTCTCAAAATTTAAATATAGAATTATAACTGTATTGAAGGTAATTATTCCTGTTTCAGATTCCTGAAGCAATCTTCCATGTTAAAGTTGCCCTTAGCCTGAGAAGTGAACATGTAAATTCACTGCATTTACTAGTTCTACTTTTATCAGCTCAAAAGCAATATGAAGAGGCTTTGCAGTTGATTGAAGCAAGTCTTGAGGAATATCCAGAAAATTTAAAGTAAGTCATTTACATTTATGAAATCTGTAAACTTTTTATTAAATACCAATTAAAAGATTTGAAGTCTTTAGTCTCGAAAAGTGAAGTTTAAAAAACTGACAAAAATATAGCCGTGTGATAGCAGGGAGTTACATTGACAGTTGTTAACTATGAGTAAAGTATCATTTCAAATTTCTGCTTAAAGTGTTGATGATTTATGAGAGAATTAGTTAGAAACTGGGCCTTAGAGCCAGTAAAGAAAAATTTGAACTCATACTCAAGCTTCTATAATTTCAATAATTCTGACTTTTTAACTCCAAAAAAAAAAAAAAAAAAAAAAACTGCTTGGCCTGGTTTCAAGTAATCTTCACCATCTTCAATGGTTTCTGAAGATGGTCTATAATAGAGTCCAAACATTGATATTTTTATTTCTGATTAATTTTTGTTAAAAATATAATTTACATTTCCATTATTTCCAGCCAAATGACATTATATGATATTAAGTGTTAAAAAAAAAATCATTAAATTTAATCAAATAGTGAGAAAAGGTAGTAATGTTGTGCTTGTGAGATCTAAAACAAAATTGTATGGCTTTTAATAAGTATTAACATCAACACACATACTATTTATTCACAAGTTATATTTTAGTCTAACTGTTTTACATTAGTTGGTTTACATTCAGATCATAATTACAGAGGTAGTTAATAGACTCACTGTTGTATCTAATAATTGCCAACTATTTAAAATAGCTGTATTAAGATGTCACTCAAAAGTTTATTTACTCATGGTAACTGATGTAAAGACTTTCTTTCTTTCTTTTTTTTTTAATGCATCTACCTAATTTATTTAGGCAAAAACCAAGAAAATTACAGAAATATTTGTTTCACATTTATTGTGAATTTGTTTTAGTTTCATGAAATTTCACTTTTTTCCCTGCTGCTAATAAATTGTGTGAGACATTGTGTGTTTTAAGATAATATAGCACACCTAAACATCTAAAAACTGAAAACATATTTATTTATTATTTTCAAGGATTACTGAAAATCTGTTCATTCAATAATTTGCAATGCTGCTGAATATAGTGAAGAGGAATATTAAAAAAACAAAAAATATCAGTCCAATATGTATATTTTGATATTCGCTTTCTAAGGGATAAAAACAGGGTTGGGCATTTTCTTGAATGGTAGGTGCATCTCTGAAACTGCTTTAGGTAGAAATGTGAAACTAGGGGAAACTATTTTAAAAATGAAAAAATACATTTTCAACAGTTGTATGAAAAAGAAAAAAAAGAAACCCAGAAGGGTGAGGTTTTTCAAGTTGAGCTATAATAAAGCTAATGTCCTCACTCGCTCATTAAAGGCAACACTGTTTCCAATACCAGTCCATTACAAGATTCTGATGGTTTAAAATTAAAAAGTATTGTTTGTATTTCTGAAGGTTGTAAGCGTGACACAGTCGCCATTCATTTATTTCATATCTAAAATCTGGACCAATATCAGAATTGAAAATCTACTACTTCTCTGGCTCTGCAGCACAGTTTAAAAACCGAAAACATATACCACCATGAAAATGAGTTTGGAATCAAGGCTGAGTGGCATTTCTATGCAACAGCCCGTGGTAAAGGAAATTGTGATGGCCTGGATATGTTGCATGTGAGAGCAACAATAAATGGTGGCTTGGTGTAGTTTTATCTAAGAATGGAACAACTGATATGGTGGAACTAAAATTCCTGCACCCTGAAGGTCCTGCTCCATCTTTTACATACCCTCAGGGCTTTGAAGATAAACTGACAGTGCCACACTGCCAAATCCTGAGCCTAGATGAACCCAGTTGTCCAACTGGCTGCACTTACTATCTTTTTAAGGAAGAGATCGACGAAGTGGTCGGGACCGGACCTCCGTCGGTAAATCGAAAATTCCAAATAAAAGAGAGCACTTAAAAATGGTCGTCAGGAGACCGCAAAAATTTTAACACTGGATTTTAAACATGAACACATTTACAAAATAACTAAATGTGATGTTTTTAATTATATTACTGTAATTATAAACAATAAATTTGTTCAATAGATGTCACCCAAGTCAGAAAATGCAATGTAAATGTTTATATGACATACGATACATATTTTGTATTGGCTTAAACGGAAGTCTGCTCTGGCGTAAGCATGACTGACATTATTTAACCGCTTTGTCCCAAAGTTGTTTCAGTAGCGTAAGTTCTGTAGAACCAGAGTCAGTCTGTTGCTCCAATCACATCAGTCCTTTAGCAAAACATTCAAAAGCATCGGAGTTGCTTATTTTAGAAGTTTTGATCACCTGATCTTCATCACTTTCGCTGTTAACGTTATCGCTATTGCGTTTAGTGGGCTCCATGGCATAAAAGAATGTTCTACATTTCGGTAAAGCCAACACTTCTGAGTCGGACAGAAAGTAGCCAATAGAAAGGCAGAAGGCAGATGGTCTTGGAGACGAATGGAATTTCCAGCAAACGGAGACAATAGAATGGAATTTCCAACAGGGTGGGGGGGGGGGGGAAGAAATAAGATATTGGCATGTCGGCACTGCCTGTAGTAGGAATAGCTGCTGCCGAAGGTGACCTTGAAGTGATATTGTTTATTTACAAAAAAAAACTTAAGGAAGCCGACGTTGGTTAAACGAGGTTCTGGTTAAAAGAGTTTCGGATAATCGAGGTTCTACTGTATGTAAAATACTTGAGGCCTAATACTGTTTTTAAATATTTTTTTAGAGATTTGTTTTTACTTATATATAGACATCATCATAATTTTTTCCATCCATTTTCAATCCATCGCAGGATGATGGTCTCCAAGTTTTTTCCAGTTCTTTCTGTTGGAAGGAAGTTTAGGGTTTCTATTGACTATCTATTATTATTACTTCTTGCTACATGGCCAGCCAAATTCCGTATGAGCTTTCTTTATAGTGATTACGAAGGCTTGGATTATATGCAAAATGCATATTTGTTATTAAGATGTATATCAACAAAATTGTAAGTTTTCTATGCATAACTAATGTTTTGTGATTAAAATAGGTCATTCTATCAAAAAACATTAGATATGCATAGAAAACTTACAATTTTGTTGATATACATCTTAATAACATATATGCATTTTGCATATAATCCGAGTCCAAGTGATTATAATATCAGACACTCTGGTTTGCTCTCTCAGCCATATATTTTTGATCTTGTCACATAATTTCTAACATGCATTTTTCAAATGCTGTTTTGATTTGTCTGCAGTCTCTGAAATGCTTTCCTGGTCAATGTCCTTATCTCCGCTCCAAATGTTAAAGCTGTTAAAAACTTTTCTCTTTAAGTCTAATAGCATTCCATACTGCAGTATTTCTGCCCAAGCCACTCGATCTAACTTTGATTCTACAATTAATTTCCAGCACAATGCTTCCATCCATACTAATTTATTGTCTTAAGATCAACTGGTACGTAGCTGCTAACTTCCTTTAATTCAGAATTATCAATTTTAATTCATTGCCTATTAATAAATCCATTAACCAAAATCTTTTTTTTTTCTTTGAGTTTAGCTTTAATTCAACTTTTAACCTTTATTGGCGTGGTCTTGTAACATTGATTGCAGCTAGGACAACTATGTCATCTGCAAACCGAAGTCACCATTTTTTCCAGTCTAATTTTCTGAACATTTCCTGAAGTACTGCTGTAAATTGTTTAGGCGAGATGTTATCTCCCTGTCTGACACCTTTTATTATCCTGTTTTTTTTTTTCTGTATCTTTCTGTAAATGAATTATTGCTGTCGTCTCCTTATAAATATTTTTGATAAGCTCTGCATAGCTAGTGTCAATATCAGGATTTTCCAAAGCATTAATAATTGGAGACATGTTAACTGAGTTAAAAATATTTTCATAGTCAATAAATCCAATACAGAGTGGAATCTCATATTCATTGGTTCTCTCAATGACCTCTCTTAATATATGAACGTGATCAATCACGCTGTATCCACTATAAAATCTAACTTTTCTAAAAAATTTGCCACAAGCGATTGGTAATAACTTCATAATTATTTTATATAAAACTGACTAGAGGCTGATAGGCCAATATCTTCTCTTTCTCCTTTTTTAAAATGGTAAAAAAAAAAAAATCACTAATCTTCTGGTCCATCCAGAAGATTAAATTTGACCATTAGTCGCATGCACCTCACAGGTGCATCGCTACTACACTTTTACCTCCTCTGTCGTCAATAGATGCTTCCGGGAGAGGAGCTTCATGTTATCTTCCTAACTTTGGATTTCTCAGAGGTCAGTGTACTCTGGAGCTTCGAACATTTCGATGCAGAGTTTGCAGCAGCTCCTTTCACCCCACAGGTGTAATGCGACCATTGGCATAAGTATTATGGATTTAATATTTTTATGAATTATATATATTTATCTTATTTTCTGCAATTACCAGTAGGTGCAATGCGACTAAATTAGTTTTCCCTCTTGACTTTTATTCTAGAATGGATTCGAAAAAGAGAACCTTTGATTTGAAGAACCCCAATGACGTGAAGGAAATTCATAGAATATTGTTTGATGATGATTCGACGGAGGAGGAGGATTTCAGAGATCAATCTGATACTAATAGTGGAGATGATCGTCAAGTGCGGGACCGAGATTCGGAAATGGAGCAAAGCGATGCCGATTCATCATCTGAGGACGAAAATTCCGATAATGATACATACTACGTAGCCTATCGAAAGAAGAAAGGAAAGATTGTTGATTCTTACTGATGCATCACGATGGAAGAAACGTCCACCATTAAACAGGAAGAAAACCAGCAAACAGAATTTATTGGCACACTTACCAGGTGTGATTGATGATGCAAGGAAAGCTGAGATGATTTTAGACTCTTGGCTACTTTTCATTGATGAATCAATTCTCAACTCTATAGTAGAATGGACTAACTAGTACATTGATCTTGTGAGACCTGAATTCACTCGAGCCAGAGATGCTCGTTCGACAGATATCATCGAGATGAAAGCTTTCATCAGTTTGTTATACCTTGCAGGTATATACCGTGGATCAACCCCGAATCTGGATGTTTTTTGGGAAACCAATGGTGATGGTAAAGAAACATTTAGCCCGACCATGTCACTAAGACGCTTCCGATTTTTGATCAGGTACATTCGTTTCGATAACAAGAGAGACAAGAGGGGAAAGGAGAAAATGGACCGACTTGCATCCACATGAGATGTTTTCAAAAACTTTATCGCCAATAGCCAAAAATGCTATTCTCTCGGTGATAATGTTACACTAGATGAAAAATTGGAGGCATTCCGTGGTTGTTTTTCAGCTTTCGACAATATATACCCTCCAAATCCGCAAAATATGGCATTAAGATTTTTGCCCTTGTTGACTCAAAAGTCTATTACACTTATCATCTGGATATCTATGCTGGCAAGCAACCGGATGATCCATTTGCTGTCAGTAACAAATGTACTGATGTTGTTCGTAGGATGGTAAGTCCAATAGTCAACACTGGACGAAATTTAACTGTAGACAACTGGTTCAGTGACGTTCCCTTAATGAGTGAACTCACAGATAAAAAATTATCCCTCATTGCTACCTTAAAGAAAAATAAGTGGAGTTAAAAAAAGGTGTGAAAAGAAGTGACAATTCCAGCGTCTTTGGTTTTAGGAAGGAAGGAACTATTGTTTCATATGTTATTTGCAAAAACAAAAATGTCATTCTCATATCCTCTCTTCATTTTGATGATGCAATAGATGAATCTTTGGGGCCTCTGAAAAAACCTGAGATCATGACATTCTACAGTAAAACAAAAGGAGTGGTGGATACCGTTGATAAATTATATGCCACTTACAATGTGGCTAGAAATGTTCAGTGTTGGCCCATGGTAGTTTTTTTCACCCTACTCAATGTAGCAAGTGTAAATGCTCTGGAAATGGTTACAACGTGAAAAGCCGTAGGACCTTCTTGGGTTAATTGGCTAAACATCTTGTGATAGATGAATGATCTGGCGCAGCAGCAGAGAAGAAAAATTTACCCTTAGTACTTCGCCTTAGATTGGCAGAGAGCACGAAACAACATTCTCGATCTACAGAAAATACACCTATGGAGTCTAGCAATCAAGCCAAGAAAAGAAAATTGTGCGAGCCATGTCAAAATAATAAACAACAGAAAAATACAAAGTATTCTTGTGCTATTTGTGGAAAATACTTATGTTTGAGCCATGTTACCACACTTTGTAAAGACTGTCATGCTTGTAAAAATTCTAGTTCACAGGAAGATGGTGCTGAATCAGACAGCCTCTAAAATAATATTTTTTTCTTGAATATGTGATATTGAAATAAGTAGTACAATACAATACAAGACTCTCAAAGTTTTTTACAAATTTACTTTCATTTGCTTTTCTTTATTTTTGTTGAATTATTTGTGATACTATTTTTGAATAAATTTTACTAATTAAATAAGGTGTTTAATACTTTATATCTCCAAAGATTCTTAAATAGGTAACAATTAACTATTTAAACTAGCATGCATTTTACTTGGCTTTCAAAAAACCAGAAACACCTCATAGGTGCAGTGCGACTAACCATGTCGGAAAGAAGTGTGTGACTAATGGAAGGTTAATAAAAAAATTAGCTAGAATTCCTTCTATTTCTTCTCCAGCTTCTTTGAAAATATCTGTTGTGATTCTGTCATATATGCCACTTTTGATGGTGAACTTGACTTTCTATTGCAATACTGGAGATGCTTTAGTTACATATGATTTCAGCTATGTCTTCACAATTTCCAAATACAATTTGGAAACACTTCATATTTTCCTCATATTTTGATAGTGATGCCAGTCATTTTTCAGAGCCATGACAGACTTCTTACCAAGTGCTTAAAAAACGTTTAGCAGGTGTTAGGCATTAATTTGCCTCTACTGCTTTTCTGACCAGTTTACAGTTGCATTTTCTTATACCTTCACTAATGTGTGTATGACTACTTTCCAAAGCTCAGCATATTCAATTTGCATCACAGGCTCATCCTTTTTCATCTCTTGATCATTAGCTGTTTAGTATTAGTAGAGATTTTCGTCTCAGATTTTTGCTTTTCAGATCCTCCAATGCTTTTAGCTATTTTGATAATGATTTATTGAACTTACCGTTTAATTTATTCCAAGTGTCTTCTTCTTCACCAGTATTCTGCAATGCAGTGAACAATTTCTCAACTGTAATTTAAATGCAGATGAGCCTTTATACCCATTAAATTAATTGATTTCCTTGGTTTCCTTGCATGTTTCTAAACATATTCAAATGCATTCTTTTGAAAATACATTCTCAAAAATACCAAGAAACATTTTCCTTTAGTTATTTTTTGTTAAAGATAAATAGATAAGGATTTCAGATTTTTTTTTTCTGTATCCTAATGGATGACAAAATCAGAAATAGTATTTTAAGTATACTGTAAAGTTCATGTTTTTTTTTAAAATTAATACTGTATATTACACTGGTGGATAATAAAAGATGAACACTGAGGTAAATGGGAAGCACTGTATTTGCATGTGGTACTGGTAGAGGGCAGTAAATGTGATGATCAAAAGCGCAGTGCTGTGGAAGAATTAGGAAGTGAGTACTGTCACTTCCATATCAGTAGTTACTAATCTGCCCCAAGAGTGGTCGGCTGTTTCTAGCACCGTACTGTGCACCAAAGTGGTGGTGAACGTTATAGACATGCCAGGACAGCATAGGTGAGTACAGTTTGTGTGGTTAAGAAAGTTTGAGCAAGGTCGTATTGTGTGTCTGCTGAAGGCCAGGTGGGTGTTCCGGAGAATCGCTCAACACATTGGATGAGAAGTGTCTGCTGAGCATCTGTGTTGGCATCAGTGGTCCAAGGAAGGTGTAGATGCTCGTCAACCTGGTTCAGGACAGCAGTGGGATATGAATGCACGCCAGAATCTCAGCAGCACAGATTACGACCAGTGTTGCACACAGGGTGTCGGCTAGGACCATCTACAGCCATTTTCATGTAAGAGTGCAGGCCTGCAGCTGCTGGAAGAGGTACACACGATACTGGTATTGTCTTTTGACATACATTGTACCCTCTGTATGTAGGTGTTTTAACCCGTGCGCATGATCATGTACAGTGTACGACCTGTAGAATGTGTGAATAAAATTTCATTCTCCTCAGTCCATGGCTTCAGGGTGTTCATTTTTCATTTTCCACCAATATATTTATTGCATCTTATTATGACAGAAATTTGATCAAAATGTATAAAACCATCACTCTTCACTCTTTAACATGTTAAAAGTACATTATTTCACAGTTTTACTTGTGAGAAGTCAAGTTTACTTGAAAAATTGTGGCTTTGAAAATGCTGCTAGAACTAGAAGAATGTTTAAATACTCTTCACCGAATTCAGTTAACAACCAACTTATTGAAAAGATCATTGTTTTGGAGATAAATTTATATTAAGAGCATTATTATTATTATCAGTCTGTCAATAAAAAACAAGTAATGAACTCAGTTCTCTTTTTTTTTTTTTTACTTCCATAGTCAAGGTTTTAATGTTTAAAAATAAGTAGGAAGCTACAAAACAGTCGATCATTATTATAATATTTTTAGAAAATTTTTAAAATTTTATTATTATTATGCAAAAGATTCAAATCTGAGTTTCCCCAGCAAAGACAACATGGCAGGACCAAAGCATATATTGCCAAGTGTAAAAAAAGTGTGCAAGAATGATAAGGATGTGTGGTTGTGTCCATAAATTTCCTAAATAGCCGTGTTGTGTTGAGTACCAGACCCTTCTGGAGTTCTGCAGAAGTGTTTTTGTGAAGTCCTTGTGTGCTGAGGCTGTGGTGCAATGTGTGAGGCACCAAACCAGTGGCAGACAGGATGATTGGTACAACACGTACTTGGTCCTGCCTCCAGTGCTTCTGGAGCGAATGTTCTAGGTCGGTGTATTTACTGATCTTGTCTGCGTGAGTTTTCTGCATGTTCTTGCTGAACGCACTACAATGAGATAGGTCTGTTTGTTGACCTTATCAAAAAGTGTGATGTATGGTTTTGTCTGTGTGAATGGAGTGGTCCCAGTACAGCTTATATGAGGGTGACTCTAATACGCTTCGTGGTGTGTAATTGTAGTACCGGACCGTGTTCTTAATAAGTGAGTGTTAGTGAGCTAGCTGTTGATGAACAATCAACACTATTTGATTGTGTTGGTGGAGATAGTCTGTTTATAGGACACTACAAAACAATGTGTATCACAGCTGCCAGTTCTTTAGCTGGTGTTGGCCTTCTAACGCATCGAATTCTTCCCAAGAATCTAGGATGTCGTAATGTATCGGCGCAAAATATGTGCTGATCCAAGCAGTGCGGCTTTTTGGAGTTGACCGATGGAGATTTTGTCAATATTTAGATCTTGTAAGTGCTTACCAAGGTTTTTTGGTATAGCACCCAGTGTCTGTTTATTATTATTATTATTATTATTATTATACTTTCATATTCTTTTATTTATTTGAACAGCTATAATTTAGCAATTTGTACAGGGTATAACATTCTTTTAAGGGAAGATATGCAATCTATTAATATTTCCTAATTAGACTAGCTTAAGGTTGGGCCCGTATGTAGACTACTTGCATAAGATTTTACATAATATGGCATTCGAGATATCTCATAATTCATTGGTTACAGTTTTCACCCAAAACAGCTAGAGACGTTTGACATCTATTGCAGAAGACGATGGATGACATTTGCCTTCATTGTTTGCTATCTTTCTTCATTATTTAAGTCCAATATAAAAATGTCTTGGTTTATTTATCAACTTAGGCAAGTTTACTCATTTGATTTTAGATCCACCAAACTTAATATGTGCGAAAGGATCAAAAGAGGAGCATAATCCCTTTTAAGGGACGAAATTAAATTCCTCCTCTCTCTCCATCGCTTGACCCAACAGTCCATTGGAGAATACTGATGTAGAAAACATGTCTTTCTCCGATATCTCCGTAGGAATAGAAACCGTTTCGAAAATATCAATTACCGTGACGTAAATTGCGTTAAAATGTCAGCTGACTTTGAAATCTTATGAATAATTAATAAAGAAATTTATCAACATTGATTATAAGGTTGTAGTTATATATTGATCTGCTATTTGATATATTTAATATGATTAGTTATACGAAGAATTAATTGATATAATACAGAATCGATCATAAGCATTTGCGTTGTAGAAAGCTTGTTGTTAAGCAATGAATATAAATTTCAATTTCCGCTAATAGAAAAAAGGAATCAAGCATTTAAGTTGCTAAGTATAGTTTTTCATTTAAGTAATGAAATGGAGCAAATGCATCAATATTATTAGTAAGAGAATCTCGCCCTCTCTCATTCTCTCTCCCCTGACTGCTACCGCCATCTGTTGGCTACTCCATCAAACTTTTCACTGCAATGCAGTGTCAAGAGTCGAAGTTCTTTTTTTTATTGTTGCACCACCCTTTATTTCCATAGAATTAATTTTAATTATAGCGAAATTGAGATTAATCTAAGGATTTGGATTCGAAATGCATTTGAACTCTCTTGAAAGTCTTATTATTTTAAAATTTTCACTCGGAAGGCGTGAAATAGTCCCTAAAAATATTATTAAAATGATTCAGGTCTAAAAATAAACAATGTTTCTGGAATCTTTTTTCTACCCTTATATCATTCAAAGAATCATAATATTTGCTGTTTGTTGATTTTATTATTATTATTATTATTTTTCTTATTTGCTATATTTATTATTAGAAACATTTTAGAAATGAATTATTTATTAAATGATGAATATCAAGAGTTATTTTTTCCAATTGGAATTTATTATTACTGTATTATGATGAAAAATCTGTAACTATTATATGAGACACTCATAAAGTTTCTATATAAAGAAAAACGAGGTACTGAGCTAATTTGGGCTCTTTTTTTTAAATAATTTTTCGAATTATTTTTCTTTACAAATTTTAATTACTTCTTCATTCACCAAAGCTATTTAACAAAGCATTTGGGTAATTTCTTTCATCACAATAGTGTTAATGATCACGAAACATCAATACTACTTAGTTGATCAAAATAACGTTCTCCCGAAGCTTTTTTTTTGCTTCGGACAAGAAAGAAAAAAAAGGAAGGTGCAAGATCCGAAGAATAAGGTGGATGGAGCAAAACCTGAACATCATTATTATTATTTAAAACAGATCGGGTACTGTTGCTGCGATGTAGAGACGTGCATTATCGCAAAACCCTAGAAATCCACGAAATTCCTTTCTGATCAATGTTTTTGGCAAGTTTTTAGGGATACATTTCTGTCGTTTACCATTTTTTATGTTTTTCCAGGAAAAATAGATTCAAGATGTCCTGATTTGGAGAAAAAAAAAAAAAAGCAAAACATTGTTTTTCCGAACCTTATATTCGCTTCTTTTTTTTTATTGGGGGGGGGGGGGGGAAAAAGCCAAAAAAATTGTTAAAAATTCATCTTTTAATTCCTATAATTTTTCCGAAAACTTTATTCGCAAGTTTTCGAAGTTTTCGAAACCTTAATTAGCATCATTCTGCTTGTGCTTCTTTTTGTTGTGCTGTCAAAACTTTTGTAATTAAAAGTTACCTTGTGTTATTTTATATCATTTATCATAATAAATCTGATGCTTTCTGCTGAAATCTTCAATTTTTATTTTTATTTATTTATTTATTTTTTACTGTTTCTTTATATATGAGAATCTTTCTTTCAGTAAGGCATTCACAACATCAAGGGTTTCATTCGAAGGTTTTCAAACCCTTTTACCTTCTAATACAAGAGTCATTATTATCAACCTATAGATTTTTATTTACTGTATTTCTCTTGGAATGCAAGCTTTGCTTTTATTTGCAATGGCATGCAGTCAGAGGTCGAATCAGGCTAATGTCTTGTCGTTCAGTCCATTCTCAGACCATATGGCACTTAATTCCCCTTGGCGGAGCTTAGCCAAAGATGCTTTTGCACCATTAAAATCTACTAATCAGCCAACCTTAATTCTTCTTAATTTTCTTATATAAGAAAAATTTAAGAATCCTACAGATTCCTAGAGAATTTCCGGACGGTTCACTGCAAAATGATGCCGATAAAATTGTCGTTCCTTAGCAAAGAGTTGGACTTGGCTGAAGATAGGAAGCTACAAGCTCCTCAACTGTTTGCTGTATTGCTTCTTACAGGGCATCCATTAAGTTGTAGCTCTATTCATAACTTAGGCTTTATACGTACTATAACAGTACATTTTCAGGTTGTATATCGACTACAAACGTCGCAGTATGTTGTTCACATCTTTAGAAAGCAAACAAAAGTAGGATTCGTTTTAAACACTGTATCAGTCAAGTAAATCCTTTTGCTCAGTTTTTGCTTCGGAGGCGTTTGCCTGCATTTATTTGTCAAGAGAAATCGTATTATTGAAACGCAGGCTTGACGTACACGCGCTTAGGAACATGCTTTTTGCTGGAGATATACGATCAGTTGCGACCTTTCTTTGCAGATGTTGGTCATGATGCCGTTCTTCGTAGCCGATCTTTTATATCGACCTGTATTGAATCCTCGATTTTGTGCCTAATTGTGACTTATGCAGAAATGGTATCTGTATGATGCAATCTTTAAACCTTTAGTTTCAGAATAACCGCTTTAGAAGACAATTTAAGGCGAACAGTACGAGAGTGAGAGTTTTGCAATGTAGATTTTTATTATAAAAATCGTGGTTTAACGTAATAAGCATTTTTATATATTGCGAACGCAGGTAGAATACCGACGATAACAGTAAAGGCTAGGCGAAAAGTTGGTTATCTGAGGATACAGCACTGCAATAAACATTTTAAAGACTATATGAAACGAAAAGAAAAACAAGAAAAAAATTAGAATAAAAATTCATCATCAGTTATACAAATAGGAAGTTTTTAATATAGTTATTAATAATAATTACAAATATTACTATACTTCCTCCAGAAAGTAAATTCTTCTTTCAGTCTGCTTCTGAAATATGAGAAATATTTATTTTTATTTAATTTTGTTAATAGCTCAAGTGATACATTATTTTGTGCGACCAGATTTATAAAGAAAAAAAAAATGGCTATCTCTTATTAATAAGAAGGAAACATTTTAAACGTTTTTATCCAGACAAAAAAAAAGTCTAATAATTGACGAAGTCTTCTTATTTCACGTGAACATTTGTCTTCTTGGTCCATTTGTCTGTTTGTATGTGCATAACGCTAAAACGGCTGGACTGATTTTCGTAAAATTTATTTTTTTATAACCCTAGCTTATTTATGGTCCAACTTAAAACATGAATGCATATATTTTGGGACCTACATTTACCATTCATGAAAAACGACCCCTGAAACCCTTCTATAAAATCCCTGCACTGGTCTCTTTAAAAAACTTAGTACAATGTTTATTCCAACTTTAAATATCAGCTAAATTGTTTTGGTTGCATCCACTCCCTACAATATTACCAATAGCTGAGCTTATATCTAATAATAATAATAATGATAATAATAATATGCATGTTGCTTAAAAGAGTCACTTACCCGGAGAGGTCTTGGCCTGTACATCACGAAAATCAATGTTCTTTTGTGAGATGAAAGTACTCTTGGAGTACTTCAAAAATATATATGGGTCGAGGGCCAACTCTCAAGCGTTTTAGAGATATTTGACGACGTTTTCATCGATATTCGATGAAAATTATTAACTTCCTGTTCGTTTTCCAAGTAGTGTTGTTGTGGTGCAGTGGGTGAAGGCATTGGTCTGGAGATGTAAGGATCGTGCGTTCGATTCTCGTACGGGACAGAACTGAATTCGGACCGCCGAACATGACCCAGGTCCAATGTTGACCCGGATCCAAGGAGTACCGAGTTTCAGAAAAAAAACAAAACAGTAAAAATTTCTAAGGTAGCCAGAGGTCAAAGGTCGTCTGATCTGAATTCGGACCGCCGAGCGTGACCCAATGTCTTTTTTTTTTTTTTTTTACCCTTTTGAGGTTTTCTTTTTTTTTTTAATATAATATAGTTGTTGTTTTTTTTTTTTTTTTGCCTGATTATGTTAGGAATATTAAGTGGAAAAGTAATATACGATTAGAAATAAATAAACAATATTCTCCTTAACTTAGTTTTTATTAGAAATAGTTTTATTTA
Source organism: Thereuonema tuberculata (assembly GCA_023159025.1). Lineage (NCBI taxonomy): Eukaryota > Metazoa > Arthropoda > Chilopoda > Scutigeromorpha > Scutigeridae > Thereuonema > Thereuonema tuberculata. Next base: position 89,594,680 of record JAFIDM010012231.1, read on the forward strand.
TTAAATGTAAAATAAGACAAATATAAAAATATGCAACTTATCTCATTTTTTTTTTTATCTTGACTTTTTCTTTTATATATTAATGCGCTTTTTTCCCGATACTTTGTTAATATTATTAATACTCGATAAAATGCCAAGAGAAAAACGTATTAGTATAGGAAAAAAAGAAAGACAAGATTAAAAAAAACTGTTTAGTTATTTTATTTTTATTATTTATTTATGTCTTATTTTATATTTAATAAATCACAGTATTTCTAATAAAAATAAGTTAAGGAGAATATTTATTTATTTCTAATTGTTTATTACTTTTCCACCTAATATTCCTAAGAATAATCAGAGGAAAAAAGAACTTACATTATATTAAAGAAAAAAACAAAGCAAATGGGGGGAAAAAATTAAGAAAAAAAAAAGGAAATTAAATAAATAATAATAAGCATATATATATTGTCTATTGTCTAAATCTATTGTCTGCATATATATATTATTATTTAAATAAATAAATAAATAAATATATATATATATATTATTATTATTATTATTAAAAAAAAAAAACAACAAACAAACAAACAAACAACACTTGTCCTCCGCGGAGAACCGAACGCACGATCCTACATCTCCAGACCAACGCTTTAATCCATTGAACCACAACACTTGCTTAGGAAACGAACAGGAAGTTAATAATCTAATACTCGAAAATCGATGAAAACAATGTCAAATATCTCGAAAACGCTTGAGAGTTGGCCCCTCAACCCAAATATATTTTCGAAGTACTCCATGAGTAGTTTTATCTCACAGAAGGCATTGATTTTGGGAATGTAGAGGCCATGACCTCTCCTTTTTAGATGCATTTCGGAAACAGACATACAGAAGTTTCTATTAACTAAAAAAAAAATACGTTCATCGTAATGCTTTTGATATGACGCATCACAAATTTATAATCTTTGTAATTTTGTAAAGTGTTAAAGAAAGTCTGAAGTGCTAATAGTTAAAATTAACTTATGGACATCTTACAAGCTGTGTAACCTGGGTAAATTGCCTTCTCCGCCTGGGTCTGAGAATGTATTTATGAAACGTTACCGAGTCATTTAGAAATGGTTCTTAAAATGAATTAGTATGAGACAAAAAATGATATTGTGAGGCAGAGTAGTATAATTAGGCTTTAGATGGTCGTAATAAATGTTTATTTATTACTTTCAGTGATGGGCGACAAAATCAATTGGATCTAAAATCTATGGATCAAAAATGAAGTTTGTTTTTAGATTTGTCATTTTTAAATGCGAATAATAGACTGACAGATAAAGTATTGTTCTCTCTGCTATGGAGGAAAAAAAAAACAAACTCCAAAATGAAACATTTTTGATTATACAGTTGAAATTCCTAGGCTTCTTGTTCGCCATCTGTAGTCTTTCTGCATAAATGTGAAAGTTGCCTTAGCGCCATTAAGCAAGAAATCAACCTTGATAAAAGTCTTGCGAGAGAAAGGATTATGAGACTGAACTCACGGCATTGAGAAATTGCGTTGGATTGTGTCCGTTGACACATCATTTATGTTAAAAGCTGAGTTCCTTATTGGATATTCTTTGGTCGTTGTTGACGTGTGGTCAGAAGACAGGGCGCCAAGACGAATAGCCTCGACTGCCGTGGAATTACAAATTGAGATCGGGTCAGAACCACAACCGCCAGATCAACGACGTGACTGGCAACAGTCAATTCGAAATCGGATTTCGGTTTGATCAGGAGCTGCTTAGCGAACCCCGTCACGTTGTAGTTTCCTATTCTCTCGTTGATATCCCTCAAGGAATAAAATCCGTAATGAAGCAAGTCTCATTCCAAGTTATGACAGATACTATATTACTACACCGATGACAACGATTGGTTTACAAATGCCTAGTTTATTTATTAAATATGTTTGTTATGCAAGAAGCATTTCAGAAATGTGAATTAAAATAACCCTCAAAATTTTCCTCAAAGATACGTTTTCCTCAATACGTAAATCAAAATGCTTGAGAAGTCCAGGTGGGTGGGTCCATTGAGGGATCCCGTGGAAAAGGTGCACGTGCCACATCTATATGAATTTTGATTTTTTGCTACCATCAAGTAGACCCTGCCGTCTATTCCATTAATCCTCATCTACAATTTACCATCTACTTCCCCCTCTCCACAGCCAATTAATTTTCTAAAACTTGCTTTCCACTAAATTTTTAATTTTATGAATCTCTCTCTTCTCCACTTATTCCTTCACAAATATACACTGTCCGGCCACTTTATTAGGTACACCTACCTTATAGCGTGTTGGGCCTCCTTTAGCCCTCAAAACAGTCTGAATTCGTCGAGGCATGGATTCCACAGGATGCTGAAAAAGTTGTTGAGGTATTGTGTTTCATGCATTTCAATTCAAGTGTGTTTCATTCAATTCAAGTGTGTCACGCAGTTCCTGAAGATTTGATGGAGGTGTAGGCCTGGAGCGAACAGCCATTTCCAGTCATCCTACAAATTTTCAATCGGGCTGATATCCGGGGACTGCAGCAAGAAAAAGTCATCGTCATGTTCCTCAAATCATCCCATAGTGATGCAGGCTTTGTGCACCGGCTCATAATCCTGCTGGAAGTAGCCATCCGCATGAGGATAAACTGTTAACATGTACATGTTGCATTTGGTCAGCTACGATGTTTAGGTTCGCTCCAGCATCCTGATGTGCCTCCAGAGGTATTAGTGGGGCCAACGTGTGCCAGGAAAACATCGTTCACACCATGACACTGCCCCCACTGCCCATACCATAGCAGGGGTGTACCTAATACAGTGGCCGGACAGTATATATATAATAGAGAGAGAGAGAATAATAATAATAAGTTAGTAAAAAGCAGTATTCTGTGAGATTTTTTTTTTAATAAACTAATAACCAATTTGTAATTCTTTTCCTTAACTACCTTCCACTATGTACTTTGTAAGGGTTATTGAGGTTTGGTATGTGAGGAGGAGGCTAACTTTATTAAATTTCAGTAATTACAGCTCTTCTAAATTTTGGGAGTGGAGAAAATTTTTTATAGGTCCTATAACCCCTCTCCTTCATTCATTGTTTCTATCCATGATTCCTTAGAATTCCCCCTCCTCTTTAATCTGTCCCGAGATAAAAATGTTCATATGAGCCTCATAGCAAATTCTGAGTATGACCAGACGTATTTTGATCTATCAGACCAGTAAGTGGAAGATTGTAAAAGATAAGATAGTGGATTGGAAGCCAAAAGTATGCTTTCCCACAGTATTGGTATGATTGAGATCCAGCGACAGTGAAGGCCAAACCTTTCATTTTGACACTTTGTTCATCAGTTGTGATGCAAGCATGGCAGGCTGGAGCTGCATAACAGCAAGTGATCCTATGCATGCATCAATGTCACGGTGAGAAAAATATGTGCATCTCAATGGATAAAAGTGATGAATTCCCATATCTTCTTATGAGAATCAATGTAAAAAAATAAAGGCGTTACATTGGATGGCCCGTTACCGTATTTTGGAAAGCCTTTATAAAGAAAAGTTATTTAATTTGAAACTGAAAACTTATTGAACACAGGAAGAGCATGCGATGAGGAAGTTTAAAAATGTCGCATGGAATTTTCCCTGAATAGTATGAGCCAAAGAATGTAGAATTCCGATCAACAAAAGCCGTATTTTAATTAAGGGACATGTTTTCTCTGATAGTTTTCTTTCTGCTTCAGTCATCTCTCGGAGATATGACCTAATTCTTTTTCTTGTTTACGAATTCTCGTCTAAGAAAGCAAACGTTAGGTCCTTTTTTTTATTTGCTTAAGAAATTTAATAAAAATCGTCGTAGAAACACGATCCCTAAGCTTCGAAGCCCGTATCTTAAC
>JAFIDM010012231.1:89608545-89747475 GCA_023159025.1 Thereuonema tuberculata
TTTTTTTTTTTTGCTAATTATATGAGCTTGAACTGCTATTATTCCTGTATATCCTTTTGTTGTTCACTTGAGCCTTTAAAACCAATTATCAATTGGCAAATCCAATTTAGTCTCTCACTAATCTCGAGATCTCTTTGAATAGGATCAATTGCGCCTCTAACGATATTCTTAGTAGAAAATAGTTGCCAGTTAATCAAAATCAAAATCAAACAGAATAGCCTGACAACAATAAAGATAAATATTCTTCATATAGTAGAATTTAAAATATTCTTTAAAATGATCTGCATTAAATGAAACTAATGAAATATCCCTTGATATTTCTCTCTTCAACACTAAATCAGTCAAATATCTAAATCACAGCTGAATTGCTGGACATCAATTCTATATTTGGAAAACTTATTTTGCTGTCTGCTTAAGTCCTATAACTTGATTGTTTTCTTGATATAAGTCAGAGATTAAAGTTACTTCCACTGATATTCAATAAGGTTTCAAACTAATCTCAGTATTGATCAGTATCGATACTGCCAAGAAACTTTGTCATTTACAATGATTTTTTGCTAATATCTGCTAATGTTTTTACAAAACTAGTTTGGCTTCTTACCAAATATATCATCTGAATGAGCGCCAAAAGTGTAAAAGTATTATGTAATGTTGAAGACCAAAACGTAATCGTTGGAATTTTTAAGGTGCCATTTGGCTGCTTTATTATTATTACTGTTATTGTTCAAATAATCAAAAAATAACTAAACAAATATTAGTTAAATTTATTATTATTGAATTTAAAGTCTGAGAATAGAAAATAACTCAATTGCTTAATTGCAACAAAAGCAGCAGTTGACTGCCTGAAGGTTTCAAGCTTATCCCTTGATTACAAATCTTTGATCTTCTAGAAAAGTAAAAATTCCAGTTGCTGAAAATGTCTTTATAAAAGAAGAGACAAGATTTAAAAAAAAGAAAGTTTAGTTAAGTTGGGTATTTATATATGTCTTATTTTATATATAATAACTTAAAATATTTCTAATAAAAAATAAGTTAATGAGAATATTATTCATTTATTTCTAATCGTATATTACTTTTCTATCTAATATTCCTGACTAAAGTTTGTGCAAGGAATTTTGATTCCACCTGTATGGTTTTCATAATTAAAGTTCATATTTGATATGAGGATGTCTGCGGCGATGGAATTTTGTTGGGCAAAAATAAACGTCAGTTTCGAAAGTGGCCGTTAGAGTGGTACATGACGCTGCAATACCGTATTCGATGTACCTGACACGTTGTGTGTTACGGTATGGTATCCTACGTTATCGGTAATATGTTTAAATCCTATGCGCAGCCACAGAACGTAGAGTATTATACGAAATGTTGTGAATATGACATGTAAAGCTGGTCTTGAGGTCTAATACTTTGGCTATCTGTCCTTGATTGACAACGTCTTTGAGAAATCCGCATTGCCACATGTTGTACGAAAATTGTGGCTGGTGATTCTGTCTTCGTGGGTAAAATGAGCCTGAAGCATCCATCCTGCATGAAAACTATTGAATCCAGATTCTGTTGGAAGTGTTGGAATCACATGGTTGACTGAAAGAGATGCATATCGCTGGCTATCAACAGTATAGGTAACGAGATTCACAGAATGAGTTCTTCGAAAAACAAAGGCCCGATGATGACAGTCGTTGTAAAGCCACATGAAACGGTCCCCTTTGGGGAAGAAGTGGAATCTGTCGTACGACGCGACGTTGGGTTTGCATTTGCCCAAATTCTAATAGTTGTGCATATTCAAATCAGATACTTTCATCAGTCCACAAACTGTTCCATGGCCAGTCGTCGTAGAGTTCAGTCCGAGCAAGAAACTGCAAGAAGGTTGGTTCACGTGCACCTCGATCAGGATTAAGCACTGGTTGAACAATAGAAATTTTGTAAGGGTACCAGCGCAGAAATTGTCTTACAACTTTGTGAGCTGTGCTTACGGGTTTGTCTAATGGCCATGCAACGCACAGTGCGCTGCTGCTACATCTAGGGCGGAGTTGTGGATAAAGGAAAAACAGGCATGACTCCGGCAACCTTCGATTTGATGGAGTCGATGCCTCGGCATGTATTCGCTCTAGCGAAGGACCGACACGTTATTAGTTAGATGTCACTAATGTTCTGTGTAAATTTATAACGAAAACGTATGTGTGTGTGGGGGGGGGGGGGAGTTTGTGTAGCAGTTTTAATGAATTTAATAATTTTGATTAGTCGCCTTTTCATTCATTCGACTAAAATAAAATTATTATTCATTTGAATAAATTTATAAAAAGGTTTCCGTATAATTCAATCTTGAAAGTAAATGGTATTCAAGAGGACGTCAAACTTTTTTTTTTTTTGGTATGAATCTTCACATTGCAGCTTTGTAATGTAATCTTCAGCAGCAACAGAAGTAATTCACGAATATCTATAGTGTAACCGATTTTCCGATAGTTCACATTGAATAAATAAAAAGCATGTGACTGTATGATATTTTTTTTTTCCAGAGAGGCCAATACTGGAGATAACCATCGCGGTTTAGACACCAGGAGTGTATTTCAGTTATATTCCTCTGAAGTATCTGATAGAGATTCAAGTAAGTTTTTATTTTTCTTTCTTTTTTTTCTTATATAAAACCTCAAAGCCATTTTAAAGCGAACTTAGCAACTGTTTTTCACTGCTCAATTCCTGTATTAATATTATATTATTATTAGTCTTTTGTATGTAATAGTTTCAGAATGTAAAGCTTTTTTTCAGTAATTTTTTTTTAGCTGGACAGTAAGTGGGATTATTTTTTTATTTATTTTTTTTTAATATAAAACACATCTTGATTATATTAGAAGAAATTTGATTAAAAAAATGAAAAACAAAAAAAAAAAAAAATTTTTTTTTTTTTTTTTTTTTTTTAAGAAAAACTCATTTACAGAGTATATAAGGTTTTAAATAGGAACAAAAAAAATACAGAAGACGACTCATTATCTGAAGAAATTATAAAATTTAAATTTTTCTCCGAGTTTTTTTCTAAATATTATTTTAACACATTAATATGCATTGATTTATTTTTTTCTTTTAATCCTCTCATCAATTTAATTGTCGATATCTTCTGTTATTCATGTTTTTCTTTGTGTGTAGGCCTAACTACGAAACCATAATATCTAAAACGTGAAAAATCTGAAGTTGAGGCAATGACCGATTTTTGTTTATTTTTTTAACACTGGGAAAACTAATTTTTTTTTGGTAAAACTTATATTATTTTTCCTACAGACTTCAAATATTCATTTTGATTTTTTTTTTCATCAAGCAAGGTTTCCATCCAGGGTTACAGTTGCAAAATTGAGATATTAATAGTAATACAAAATGTATTTTGCCGTACCTAAACAATAACTTAAAAAGATGAATGATGATTTTCTGGCATATTTCGCCTTTGTAAGTCTCTCTTAGCTGTCCAGCAAGTCATTCAACATAGTGAGATTCCACTAGTCTCGGTACCTCTTTTCCATCTTTGTGAAGGCTCTCTCGATGACAGCATAGAAACTTTTTGGAAAATAAAACGAATTGCGACTCCATGAAGTGGACTTTTAAAGATACCGTAAGGACTTCTGTGATTTCATCAGTTCAATTATTATTTTGTGATTCTGCCTTTCAATTTCTCAAGAAATTTTGGAAAAAAATCGTCATTCTTTTATGTCCACCCTGTATAATAGATATAATTTTAATATGACAAAAATTATGTTGAAAAATTAATTTCTCCCCATAAAGCACTTCACGGTGTCCTCACAGAAAATGCTACTTCGTTGTAGGGTTCTAATATTATGCGGGAAAGCCAAATTCGGGTTGCGGAGAAAGCACATACTTAAGGCGCTGTCAGTCTCAATAGTAACTCAATCAACCTAGTTGTAACTGGCATAGATATTTTCACATTGTTTTCTGGGTCACTAACTCACTGGAAAAAAATATATTCTTGGAGGATCCCCGCCCCCTCTCCAATTCATTTTAATTGAATATAATCGATGTCCGGAGTTTACTCGGAAAAATTAGAAGGAATAAAACTTACCTAAAGCAGAATGGAACTTGTGTTGCTGTCCCTAACCTAGAAGCGAGTATTTGAGGATATCAAAAAAATGTGAGACACTATGAGCGTCTGTTGTATGATGTTGTAGAACATTCTTAAGACACTTTTAGAATTTTCACTACCTGTCTATTAATTTATTTCGAAACCGGTTCACTTCCGGACCAACATTTTACTATGTTTGGTTTATTTTGAAGAATATTAACTAATTGTAACCATCATGACGGATATCCCGTATCAATATTTTGAGCAATACATCGTTGTAGTCTTGTGGAAGAAAGATATCTAATCTTGTGTGAATTTTCAATTGGCTACCATAAGATTTCGGAGCCATAAAGATCTTAGAAAGCTTACGTTTGTGCCTGTTCTCATTTCTAAAGTTTCTTATTTGTCATTGTTATTGCCATTTCATCACTTGTTACATTGAATCATGTCGAAATATATCACTTATCTCTCCTCACTTATTTCGTAAACCTTTCTCAAAGTTTGCTTCAGGTAACAATTATTTTTTCCTTTCAGTTTGCCAAAAAAAAATCTGGTTAGTTTATTCCCAAAAATTTAGAGCCATTTCGGTGTCTGATCTTAATTCTCTTCTCGACAGACTTAAGACAAGGATTCCCAGACTTTATGTTTAACCTGATTCATCTTTTTTGTCTGAATTCAAATTGTGTACTTCAGTATTGTTTTTTCCAGTGCATCTGTTTTATATTCTAACTATAATTGATTCGTAAACTGACATTACATAAAACACTTGCTGATTAATGGTAAGCTATGTTTGGAATCGCCTTTAAATTGGCTTTCGTTTTTACGTATATGAGATTGTTAATGCGATTTTATCGTGCAAAATTCACAGAAGTTCTCAGAAGTTTATGAGGTCAAACATGACAAAAGAGAGAAGTTATTGGCTGCACTTTTAATTATGATTTTGGTTACGTAAAAATCGATCTCGGTAAGTCTCAGTAGTCAGAGGATTCAAAAAGATAAAAAAAAAATTCATATTTATGAATTAATATGTTTACAGATTTTGAAGCCACAATATCAAGGACTTTGATGATGGAGATTACTTTTCTGTCCACCATGAGCGCTAGTATCGAATTGCCGAGAAATTGTAACGCTTTGGTGAATTTTATTGTTCTTGTGTCTGAAATTGCTTCATGGAAAAAGGCTGTAACATTTCTCTGTTGTTTTTTTTATTATTATTAAAACTTTAAAAAAAAAAAAAGTATTTCTTCGAATATACATTGATTTTTATTTTAACTCAGAACTAAGTCATAATTCCTATCTATTTCAAAATCTAAACATTTCAGGTTTTGAATAAAAAAAAATTCATAATAATATATGTATTTTTATTGCTAATTGCAATCAAGGATGTTCTTACCTTAGAATAAAATTAGTAATTGGAAGCAAGAAAAGGGTGGGGCTGATTAAAAAGTAAGTTTTTAAATTGCAGTTGGAGTCTTGACAATGTCTGTGCCCATGATCAATTTAAAAGGACCATTTAGGTAGATGGTCGAAACTTTTAAGTGTTTAGTTGAAACTTCTAAATGCCGGATCCCTACATTTTCATAATTGTTGGACTATAGGTCCAACTTAATTTAAAGAGACCGAACACCAACTAAACACACTGCCGTTATATCGTTTTGTTAGAAACTAAAATTTTAATAAAAGTTGAATGTTATTGCTAAAATGTTGTGATTGCCGTAAATCAACAGTTAATTATCTTACAAAACGTATATGTCTGTTTCTTGGGCCTCATTCTTTGGGTACATCCTTTGGGACAGTTTATGCTCTGATTATAATTTTCATGTTTAAATAATATATTGAGGCGATAAATATCCCATATGTTTTAAATTTGAAATAACAGTTATATATTCAAGATAATATATGGGATATTTATCTTCTGTTTATCTGGATTGTTTTCAATTATAAAAGTGAGAGGCTTTTGTTGAATTCATCTTTAATATTTTACAACCTATTCAATTGTTCTTACCCTTTTTATTTATTTTTTTATTTTTTTGTCCTCTAATTAACCACAAACTTGATTGAATGAATATTACCTTAAAATAATCGATAGCTTTTAGGATTTTATTAATGCTGATTTCCAGTACCAAAAATAATTAAAAAATTCTTAAATAAGTCCTACTCTTGTATCGTTGAAAACTAGTCACCAAACATTGCTGCTATTATTTCACTTGGCAACTCTTGACGTCTAACTGACATGAACTTATACGAGGGTTGATAGAAAAGTAGTGGTAACAGCTTTATAATAAACAAGTTCTGGTAGTTAGATATGAATTGAACATCACTGTCCCTCAACATAATCACTGACCAGAGGAATAACCTTCTTCCAAATCTGTGGGAGACGGTGGATGTCGTTAAGAGATCCGTTTTTGCTGACTGCTGCAATAGTCCGGTCTATTGCGCGAAGTACTTCAGCAACATCACGGAAACGTTGTCTTCGTATGGGTGCCTTCAGTTGGAACCCGGCTATGAGTCAGGGACTCATATCAGGGGAATAAGGGGGGTGCTCCAAGATTTCCCAATGCCATCGTGCCAAAAGTTCCTTCAACATGACAACAAGCATTGTCGTTAATGAGTAGTGGTGGATTGCCTTAAATGAAATGTAGGCGTTTTGTCCTAATGCAACTGTCCCATCGTGCAACTGCCCGTTAGGGTAGTGCTTCATTCCAACATGCATCCCTTAGTCCTAGCCAATCTCCCATTGCGTTGCGACCACGGGCAATTTTTATCCAAGTTCGTAAACATACTTTAGACCGCCTTCAGACAACAGTTATACTTTGCATGCTCCGTAAGGTACTTCCTCCGTTCCAAATCAAACAAAAAAACCCCACTAAATTACTGTCCACGATGCGAAAAGTTTTCTTTTAACTTTTTATGTTATCACCAAAGCGCGCCACGATCATCGCGGCTGCTACTTGCAGCTTTGCCACTACTTTTCGATCAGCCCTCGTAAGTGGTGTTTTTGAAAGAATTAAAGTAGCTTTTCAGTTTTATTGCATTTAGATTTCGGTCGCAGTAAAGGACAGAAAAGAGCGTAATGTATTAACTTGAATGAATGCCTGCAGTAAAGTGGCATATTTAGAGGACGTTACTTTTTATTAATTGATTCACAGTCATGAAATTTCCAAGGCATCCATAGGTCAGGAAAGTTTATGTTCCTGTTAATTGTCAGTTACATTTTGAGGCCGACAAACCACAAGAGAATGTATAAGAGAAAATCAAATTTACCGAATTTATTGATTGTTCTTGGCAAGGCCAGGAAAGAAAGCGCTTGTGGTGAATAAGGAAATTGAATGCAAAAATCGTTTAATTCAAAAGAATCTCGTTACAGAAAAAAAAAAAGCCCAGAAAGGTAAGGAAACACTGAACGTTAAAAGGGGTTTTTATTCGCAAAGCTAATTACGCCATTTTCATCTACAAATTGCAGGCAGATATGTGTTCAATCGTACTGAATCCTTTAACTTTACTGTAGACTTGAATGTATGGAATACAGTGAGAGCTTTACTGATATTATATTTGCTTTCAGTTCATTGAAGTACCCTAATTAGTCCATTTTATTTCTTTTCTTTTTTTTTTTTAAATAGTTTTCCTTTTCTTGTGTAATTTACAATGCATTTGTAATTAAACTAACTTAAAAATTAATTAATCTCTATTTTTTTACAGTACCCTATTAATAAGCCTATTTAAATGTGACCTAATATTTTTTTTTTACTATAATTTACAATCAAAAACTAAGGTAGGATTTCTTTTCCCACAAATGGAATCCTAATTTGTCAAAGGAATTCTCTTTTGCCACATAAGAATCCAATTTGATTGGTCAAAAAAAGTTACCTCTAGAATCACTTCTAAGTTGTTGTTGTTTTTATCTGGAATAGCTAATGTTTTTATATAGAAGTTATTCAATCATTGAAGAAATGGAAAACGAAGTAAAGAAGAAGAGTAAACATCTTGAACAGATGCTGTTTAATATCCTCTTGCCACACTTTCTCCTGTCATTTCTTGAAGTAGACTTGTAGTAGTTTTGCTTAATAGTTTCAATAAAGCCTATAGTAAATATTAAGCTTATAGTTTCGGTAAAGTAAGCACGAAAATATTATTAGTTTAATTTAGAAAATTTAGATGGCTCTCCTCCATCAGTCTTAATGTAGTAAATAACATTAATTGCAGCGTTTCTCAAACAATGGGACTCAAAGGGAATAAATCCTAGGAGAGAGGAAAGCGGACTAATTTTGTTAAGCATTCTTTTTATAGTAAATTATTTGTTCCTTAAATAAAGATTGCAAAATTAAATATGGATCTAATGTCCCACAGACACAATGATAGCAAATTATATTGCTTCAAAAGCACTATCAGTGGGTCAGCTTTTTTTTTTTTGCATTTTTTAAAACTAAAATTAGTGAACTACTGTTTTGAACAGTACTACGTTTTCAGAATGTTGTTCAACGAAGCAAACACATTCTATTCCACCGTGTTGTTTAAAAATGAAATTTGTGACGTTTGCAACTTACCACTTCCGAACTTTTCAGTATTTAAAGCATTATCAGGCTCTTTTTATTTATTTATTTTATTTATTTATTTATTTAGTATAAGATAACAGTAATCTTTAGAAAGTTTAAAACTTCCGACATTTTGGAGTAATTATTTTAATTTTATTACTATTATGTATTTCAACCTAGTATCTTATTTTATCATTTTATAGTAAAAGGATGGCATTTTATAGATCACGTGGTTGCCTTACTGTTGGCGTTGTAGGTCACAACTATTCGCGACTTTTTATAGATATATATATATATCATAAAGGCTACTATGTTTTTTTTTAATTCCTTCAAACTAATTTCATCATTACAATAATAAATTCACAACATCAACACTTTTACATGTGATGAGTGCGCGCGCTCAGGAAGTTGATTAATATATCAAAAGTGGTGCCATTTTTCAATTGAAATAAAAGGAAGGGCTTACAAAATGAAAGTTTGAGAACCGCTTCATTAGTGATGAAAAAAAATAAAAAAACCTATCCTATAACTCAGTGCTGTGACATTCTTCATTTTCATTGATCGTCCTTCAAAACTGCTGCCATCGCTTTGAAGATAACAGAATTCTGTGGTATGTACTGTACTCTTTGCCTTCGCTGCAATTGCCTGCATTGCAGTGAGAAGCCTTATGCAATAGTCCGCTCTTCGTCTGCTTCTAGATCAGAAGCCTCTAAGCGCTTTCATTGATTTTTAAAAGCGTCCCCCTGCCTGTGCTTCTTCTTCCCCTCCTCTTCCTCCTTTTTTCTTGTTCTCCCACCCAATAATAATTGTATTTAGAGCGAGGGAGGAAGTTTATTTTAATCCCATTCGTCTCGCTCTTATTCTGCTACAGGGTCCCACAGACGTTGAGACATGTGGCCGTGCACACATCACAATCCAGAATGGCGATGCAAGATCACAGTCTGTGAGAACGAAGCTTGAAATTTGTAAGAGTTAGTGTAGGAGTCACCATCCCAGTCTGGTTGTGATATCTCGGTTGTTTAGTTCCGACTCTTGAAAGTTTTATCTGCATTCTATATCAACTTAATTCTGAATCTTGAATAACCCTCTTATCACCAAGCAGTGTACCAACGATTCGTGCAGTTGTGTTTATCTAATAATTATTATTTCCACCCTTTATTCTGTCAAATAAATACCTTGAAATGATTTGGATTTTTTTTTTTTTTTTAAAGTTGATCTATTTATCGCTGTCGAACTAGTTATTTGCCTGTTAGTTTACTATTATTTAATTTTGAAATTGTTGGCATTCTATTTAGTGTTTTAAACATGTAAACGGCATTTTAATTTTTTTTTTTAATATTTTCTAGTTTTTGTTATTTTGACAATATATTTGAATATTTAATCTAAAATATTAATTACCGGCATTTAAACAACCAACTATATTCTTGGCTAACAACAGAACTTACTACGGTTTCTTCAGATATCACCATCTGATGAAGTTATCACTATTATTTATTATCTATAAGTCAAACAATGGTTTCTATGCATTACGTTACCTCGTTTCCTTTATTAGGAATTTATAATCGTTCAGGCTAATGAATAAAAACGATGATGTGAGTGAAGTTCCTTCTTTGTATTCTGATTCTTCTAAATTGCAATATCTGAAAAATTACACAACATTTAACTATATGTTTTATCATTTAATAAACAGTAAATTACTGTCGATTGCCGTAACTATATAGAGTGATTTTTTTTTTTAAAGTAAGAGAAATTTAAATATCAAAATGTTAAAAATAAAGTAGGTTTACATTGTAAGTTTTATATTTACAAATTTATAAAAGGACTGAAATTGAACAGAATCAATACTGCTGTAAAATAATAAAAAGATTTAAAACCAAATGCACCTTACAGTGTCATGCGACGTATTCCTCCTATGCATTTATATAATATTTTCTTTTTTAATATTTAAGTTGTGAATGTGGAATGCTTCCCTAACAACCCCAACACATACTAACCCTCATTTCAGAGTAAGTATAATTCCTTTAAGAAATAAACAACAGAGCATTTGCCCATGCCAGCATCATTACTTTAGCCAATCGAAAACAACCCAACACTGCATCTTAGCCAAACTGGTTTTCAGATTATTCTGGAAACGATATCTTTATAGTTTAGAGTATGTGATCCGATTTCGTCAAACAGAGTTCTTCATTAACTATTGATCAGAATCTATCGCAAATAGGTGTATGGATTCATTTATACTTGCGGCATCCCGACATATCTCGGTATCTGTGGTTCCCTTTGTGATCAATTCCGAACTTTCCTTATTGTAATAAGCATGAAAATAAATTCAAGCAGTTTTTGCTTTTTTCCCCAGCTGCATTTCCTTTCTTTCTTATTCCTTTTGCTTCTTTTCTTAAATCAAAAATGCTTTGCTACCGGAAAATTCCAAATTTCCGTTTTCCTTGCGAAGAAAGAAAAGTTCTTCATTTTCAATTGAGATGTTCGCACGCTTTGCTGAGCATTTTTATCCTTTTCTACTTTTCACATTCTTCTCTTTTCCTTTTAAATTTCTTTTTCTTCATCTCATAGTCATTAATGAATATTTCATTTAAACTTTAGAACATTTAATATGTAATTGAGCTCAATTTTTTTGTAATTAATTATTTTTTGTTAAAGAGTTGAATAGAATTATTCTAAGTATGACTTCTTTATATAAATTGGAATAAGACCAAAAAAAAAAAATCAATTCATTATTTCGGTTTTGGTGTAAGTTTAGATAAATGATCATGAAAAAGTTATTTTCTTGTACTATTCACATTCCAAACTGATAATATTTTTTTGTTGTTGTATAATATTTATAATTATTTACCAAATTGGAATTGAATCTCTAAATGAAATTAAAAAGTACTGTTCATTTATAATAGATTATTGATATTATGATCAAATGCAGTAATATTTTTCCTACAGGTTGTCTTCTTGTTATTACAACTGTCAAAACGTAACGTAACTCTGTATGAGTTGTGTGTTGAATATTGCAGGAAATTACTTTATGCTACGTAATCAAGATCATTATGTCCTGTTGATCAACGACTGCTTGGCATGAAGGCTCAACGTCGGATTTTCAGTTGACGTGATCCCAGATATCTTCTGTAGGATTCTATTCCAGCGATTTCGGCAGCCACATTAACCACCCACGACTTGTTCATTATCATACCCTGAGCCATCTGTGAGTCACAAAGAACTGATCACAATGATTACGAATTTTTGTATCTTTCAGATTTCTGTTAAATGTTCTCAAAGAATCTCGCACAAAAACGCTGCCAATTCTCGTCGCTTTAGCTGGATAATTTTTTTTTTTTTTTGACCATGTTTTTACTAATCTTATATTAATTATCACGGTACTGCTGGAAGCAATATTCTTCAGAATAGTCCTTTTTTTTTTTTTTTTTTTTTTAGATTTTCTTTGATCCACTGAAAGTGTCTCAGATCCTAACTTAGACATAATCGCCGATTGTATCTTGATTGGTACTTGTTTCTAAGATTCGCTGAGAGAATACTTCATTTCGTTCTCTGAAGGTTCGTTCTCTGAAGGTTTGAATTGTGCCTGTCAAATTAAATTCCTATATAAGCCGTTCCACAGTTTTTAAATGTGATATTTCACAAGGAAGAAAAAGTAATTTGTCACCTCAATGAGATATGAAGCCACCTTTGGTCAAATAATTGTTGTTTTGTTTATTGTTCTAATCTTAAATAGTATAATTGCAGCACTCTGCAAACTGGCCACATTGTTGGCTGATTCCTGGATGTAGCCATTATGCAACCATTATCTTACACTTCTTTCCTGAAGACATTTATTGTCCACATCGATCAAAAACTTCCAATGAACAGCACCTAATAACACTTCCAGCATTTGTTTCCAGCGTAGTACCAATGCCACCTTGAAGATTGTGAAATAGCAGGATGGTCAGAATATATTGACTGGACAATCTATATAAATATAAATATGGCAATGTTATTAATTTTTTTTAGTCAGATTTCTGAGATAAACTATTTGATATCCCAATACTTTTTGTAACGGATTTTTTTAAAAATAAGTTAATTACAATATTAACTGTGTTAAAATCCCCTTTTTTATTTTTATACCTTACTAACAACCAAGTTAATAGCGAACTATAAATGCTAGTCAGCAGTTTAAATAAATATTTGATTTAATTGAATGTGTTTTAAGTTGCAGTATTTTAATCAAATGTTATTATCTTCATTGATAATTTAGAAGTGAATTTTTAATACACAGGTTCCTTAATTAAAATAACAATAATAATATTGGCATACATACGTGAATATATATTTTTGTTTAGTTGATATTTTTATTTAGGAACGTAATATTCTGAATTTTTCATAATTTATCGATAAACATTGTATATAATTATTATATACTGTATTTCAGGTTCTCTTCATGCCCATTCAGTTGCAGCTTCTCGTGTGGAGCACGCCTTGTCAGAAGTTGCTTCTTCTATGAGCAGTTACCAACCGAGACCTGGTCCTCAGCAAGCATGGCTGCTCCAAATCCAAATTTGGCTTCTGTTAGCTCGGCTTTATCTCAAGATGAATCAAGTGTCAGAAGCAAATGCTTGTATTCAAGAGGCTTCATCTATTTTTCCTGTTTCTCATCACATTATGTATTTGGTAAGTAAAAATAAAGAAATGCAGCATGGCGTTTTTAAATTTCTGTAAATTTCCACCAGCTTCGAAATCTAATACGTTTTAGTTTCTCAGTTAGAAAGTTTTGGCCTTAAATCTAATCTTCTTCTTCCAACTTAAGTATATACTTAAATATTAGTGTATTTTACATCGCTGCATTTCTGCTGTGCTGCAAAAAGACAAATTGTAGAGACATTAAATAAAAGTGGCACTTAACATAGAATTATTAAAACTCAGATCTACACATTATCATTACAACTCTTAAATGCGATGTTTGATGTAGATCAGTGCATTATCATTTGAATTGCTTGTGCTTCAGAGTTTTCGCCTTTTAAGTGATTGAATCTAATAAGATTAAGAGAATAAGACTATTCTTATACCGTGGCCAAAAGACTCTGAATAACAGATGCTAATATACGCAGAATATACATTACTATTCAATGTAAATTAAAGAAAAAGCGACTTTCTGTTAAAATCGCGAGACTATTTTGAATTATTTTTCTAATATCTTACAGAGCCGTTTTCAGAAATTAAAATTATTAAATATATTTTGTATTTGCAAGTCGAGTGCACCACTGCAGTAGTTTAATTTTTGATGATTATTATTGTATGAAGAAAGTATCTCTGTTGTAGTATTCGTCGTAAATCATGCAGCTGCTTTAATGTATTACCTATTGCTGTAATTTTTTAACGTACGTCCCAAAACTGTCATCAGTTAGCAGGATAAATTTAGTCTTCCATTAGCTCAAATAATAATTTAATACTAAGAAGAATGTAATCTGCTCTACTAAAGCAATACATTCCTCCAATCGAAAGAGCACACGTTTTCGGATGTTATGTTACTTCCTATTATAGTTTCCTGTACCAATACGACAAGAGAGTCATTATTTTATGTGTTTTAAGTAGTTTCTTAAAAGATTTCTTTTTGAGTTTCTGATTATAATGTCAATGTTTGCTGTTTTCAGAAAGGTCTAGTCTATGAACACAACAGTGAGTTTCAAGATGCCAAAGTCTGTTACCAGAACGCCATAGCCATTAACCCTTTACATATTAAAAGTCTTCAACATTTGGTAAGTGACACACATCTTAGAAATATCAAAGATAAATTAATCTTTGAGACTCAATTCTTTCAATAAATTAAATTATTGTCTCTTTTTTTTTTTTTTCCCCTCCTCCTCTGTTTCTTTTTTTTTTTTTTTTTTACTCTGAACTTATTGAACAGTTTTAAATATACATCTGTACATTTGTAATCTAGTAGTTTCGTTCTGTTTGTTTTTATCTGGATAAAGAGCTCCAATGAATGCTGACAGCGCTACAGTTCAAGCGGAAATCAAACTCGAATTTTGGTTTTCAAAATTTATTAAGTAAACTACATAAGAATAAATAAATGAATGTTTTTTCTTATTATTAAAATTGTGTTTGCGTCTTCCATTTAAATCAAGAAAAGATAGAAAGGCAACATCATTCGATATTTGCATCCAATCTCAACGAAAAGAAAATCAAACTGACAGACTTGCAAAACAGGATTCTTAAAATTTTATCGAAAACGTCCAAAGAATTTGTTATTTTTTTTATTAATTTTTATATTTGTTTTATTAATAAATTTTTTGCGAAAACCTTTTTTTTTTTTTTTTTCGGCCGGCTTGCTTTTTTTTCGTAAAAAAAAATGCAAAAAAAAATATTCATTTTTTTTTTTTTTTTTCCAGTGTCAGAACATTAAATAGAAATATTATTTTGAATTCTAATTTTAATCTCATCAGAAAGCGGGTTTATCCATTGCAATCAATGGATAAACCATGGATAAATGCGAAAATTTATCATAAGCAGTTACTTCCTCACAGCTGAAAATTGTTGGATGTGGTAGCCTATTTTAGACTCCTTTGGTCGTTTTCTACATTGTACTGAAGTATCCATCTTATGTTATTCTGTTACGACATAAGCTGTAGTTACTTCCGTTATTTTTTTTTGGTTCATAAATAGATGCAGTAACAATGTGTTTATGATTTCGTTTAAAAGAGAAAAGTCTCTTAAGTTATAATAGTTAATAGGTATATATAAGAGTAGACTTTTGACGTACTTTTGAGTTAGCAGTCCATTATTAAATCCGTTCAAGGCTGTTTTTATCAATTTTTCGAGAAACCAATCGGCTGAGTTTCTAAATGAAAACCTAAGTTCTAATAGTTTACAAGTTCTATTAACTACAGTGGTGGTCAAAATTATAAGGACAAGGGAAAAATCGCCAAACTTATCTAGAATGCAAATTTTATGGCTGGAAACCAATGATAAATGCAGCATTTTTTTATTAGTTTTTATGGAAATATATGGGAAATTCATATTCATAAAATGTATTTTGAATTTAGACAGCCATGTTATATGGACAAAATTACAAGGACAACGCTATTTGTGTGTTCTAAAAAGCAAAATTTGCATGGTTGTTATTCTGCACACGGCACTCCCAGACGATATAAATGCATAGTAAGCGATTGCGAACGTCATATTCAATTTTTTTTAGTCATGCCGCTAGGCACGAAACTTTTGTTGTTTGAGAAAGGGAAAGTGCTTGCTTTTAAAAGTTCAGGCCTTACTGTACGTCAAATTTCGACAAAGCTGAATAGATCGAGAACGTTTATTTATAATTTTCTTAAAAATCCCGGAAAATATGCATGGCAATATGCAGATAGGCCATTTTCTGTTTCTGTGCGTGTGAAAAGAATGATAATAAGGCGAGCTTGTTACTCCAAAAAACAAACATCAACGGAAATTAAACGGGGCTTAAACTTACGATGCAGTGCTCGAACTGTTCGACTTGTTTTACAAAAAGAAAAAACGGTTCATTATGGAAAACCTATGTCACGACCGCCTCTTACAAAAGTTCATAAGAGACTAAGGGTGGAGTTTGCCAAACAATGCATTACTATGGGAAAAAAGTGGGATGATATTATCTTTTCCGATGAGAAAAAGTTTAATTTGGATGGACCAGATGGTTTTCGCTAATTCTGGTATGATCTCCGTAAAGAAAAAGAAATTTTCGCAAAGCGTAGATTTGGAGGTGGCTCAGTAATGGTCTGTGGAGGTTTCGCAACTGGCGGAATTACTCCAATAGTTTATGTGCAGGGCAGAATGAATTCTGAGAGTTCTTGGGCGATAATCTTTTACCAGAGCACCGTTAATTACGAGTGGAGACTATTTGTTCCAGCAGGACAATGCCTCAGTACATTTTACTTCGAAAGCGTGGCTTGATTTGCTAATTTCGTAAAACTACTTGATTGGCCGGCCAGAAGCCCAGATCTAAATCCAATGGAAAACCTGTGGGGTATTCTGGCACATGAAGTAGACAAAAATGGTATTCAATATCAAAACAAGCAAGCACTCATATCCTCCATCGAAAAAGCCTGGAAAAACATTTCTAAGAACGTTCTGAATGAACTGTCAAACTCTATGACGTCTAGATTGATAAAAATGATTGAGAAGAAGGGGGAGATTATTAGTGTGTTTCAGGCCAAAACATTCATTGTCCTTATAATTTTGTCCAGTTTTTACAATGACATTTTTTGTTAAATATGACAAAACATTTATATTTTGCATTTTCCAATGATTTGCATTCTACAATGATTTCTAACATTTTATGTATACATTTCACTTATTTACTTCAGAAATTTTTTTTTTTTTTTCTGTGCAATTTTCAGTTGTCCTTATAATTCTGACCACCACTGTATTCGATAAGCATCTGGAATTATTTGAAATGGAATACAAGATTCCTCTTGACTTATAGAAGAGGAATTACATTCTTTGAATAATAAGAAGGTAGACAAAATTTCCAGATTTACTATTCAGGAAATGCATTTGGCTTTAATTCGCTGGATAAAAATCGTCATTCGATTCTCTCGATCGAAACTAAGGTTTATGAAAGTATCTTTGCTATCGTTATTTCGTCTAGTTTTAAAGAAAAGAAAACTGCAATGCAATTTACTGCATTCCTTTCTTAAGAGAACCATTAAGAAGCAAGCTGTAAATCCAATGCCATTAACAGCTTCATGTATTGTTGGGCCAATATTTAACGAAACACTATTTTAGTTTTTTGCTGATGCTAACTAGTTGTTTGCTGTGCATTAATACAATAATTGCTACTTAAGAACTAATTCGACTTACGAACTGCTTATCGGAGCCGAAGACATTTATACATAGGTACTGAGTTTCTTATCCTTACCGTAGTCCTTACTTGTCAAAGATAAAGCCAGTTAAAATGGTAGTGAAGTTGTCTTTTTTGAATATTTTCGGTAGTTTTTGCTACTTTCATCATTTAAGGTCTCCAATATAACACATTTTCATCTAAGAGGTGGTGAAACAATAAACATAATAGGTTAATTTGTGGGAGTTTAACGCATATAAATTGAAACATGGAAAAAGAGAAATATAAAGATTCTGCATTTTCCATTCATGTTCTGAGTTATCGTCAAAGGGAATATGGGACGAATGTTTCGTTCTTGTTTGGAATCATCAGCTAGGCGTACGAATTGACGATCAACTCGAAGGCGTGAAAGGCTATCGGGATTGCCGTTTTCCCGGGAATAGGACTTTCCAAAAAAATAAACATTAATAAGAAAATCACTGTGACCACTACAGTATCAAAATCTCCGCGAGCTCGATGACCTCCACAAAAGGCGTTAATAAAGGGACAAAACAAGACAAGGAACCATGTGATCATAATAAAGGTTAATCTGTACTATGAATACCCAGGCAGTCTTGGAATTACCTTACCATGATAAAACACATGATTGGTGCAATGTGTCATTGGTTGAAAATTAACGGAAATATTTTGCTACACACTGTGAAGGACTTCTTAAATCAAAGAAGCTCTTCCAAGATTTCTATTTTCCAATTCTGCAAGGGGCATGGGAATGATCAGGGAAGAAGCATTTCGCCATCAAAACCATATTAGGCAAAAAGTGTGTCTAATTTAAGAATTGGAAAAGGAATTTATAGTTGTTGTGAATATTTGGAATTATAAATGATATCAATAAGTAATAATTGTAGACGCACCTGGATAGAAATGTTTTCATTTGAAAGTTACTATGATTCCAACCTCATAGGAATTATTAACGCTAAATTAATAATGAAAGTAAGCTATATAAAATAAGTTAAAAATAAATATAATATAATAAAAAGACGTCATTCTTTTGGTTACAGCGAAAGTTTAACTGGGCTGTCATTAAAATATCCCCATTCCGAGTCAACTTCATTGGCTTAAAAGTGACCATACTTGATAGGAATAGTTTCTGGAACAATGGAAAGTAATTTAGGGAATTAAAAAAATAAATCATTCAAAAAAAGTAAATCACCGACATGGGAATAACTGATGCTGTCAACCAGGAAAATAGCTGCTGTTTTGACTACAAGAGATTTGGATAACGATATGTTAGGTTGAAGGTAGTTACCGAAATGTGTTATGTCAGCGGTAGTTAAAAAATGAAAATGATAATTAATTATCTGTGACATTTGTTTTTCGAGTGTCAGCTTGAATCAGAAAAATCAAAGTAAAATGTACAAAATACGGGAAAAAAGCTTAAATATCAATTGAGAGATAGTATCTCTAATATAACTTAAGAAAACAGCCTCACATTTGAATGCAAGCTGGTGTTACTGCTAGTTCGATTCAGAGCTTTGATGTCTTTGATAAATATTTCTAATTTTTTGTTTTCTATGAGAGTTTTTAAGACTAGACCCGTTACTGTATCGTTAGTTGCAAGCCTTGTAGAAATGGTCTAAGTTTGTGTCTAAATGCTACTGCGAATGGTTTACATCATACACGTTCACTACATACATTCTTTTTTTGCGCAATTTTCTGCTTGTGTCGAAGATCTTGCTGAGTATGTTCTATCTTTTTGCTTCGAATTCAAAAAAGCTTCTTCTCCACGTAATATTTGTTCTTTTTTTTATGGCTTTACGAAATCATCTAGTGAAACCATTTTGGATATCTTACATTGCTTTCCTCATGTGAACTCGTTCATGAATCCATGTGTTACGACATCGTCTCTTCTAAAGCGTCATTGGACATTACTTTAAACTAAGATATTGCCCAGAAATGAAGAAAAGGTCGTTATAAACGTATTACACCCTCTAGATAACTTCCACATACAAAACTGTACTGTTGATAAATAAAATGCATTTAATTTGAACCAACGAAACATCGTAACAGAAATTATATCATTTATGAAATCATTTTTGTTTAATAATTTCACTCTTTTTTGCATTCTTGTAGATATCAGGTTTTTAATGTCTTTAGACCAAAAAAAAAAAAAAAAAAGTTGGAATTTAGAGCGCTGTGCCTTTTTGAGCTGAGTAGGTAATTTGACATCACGGGATATATTATTTTTATCTTTTGCAAGATTTATGTCCAACGTTCATCAAGCTCCTCTGGCACCTCACAAGAAAGTAACTTGAGGTTTTATGTTTATTCCGAGCATTTTTCAAATATTTAGATGTTTTATCTAAAATTAAACCTGAGCGGTAGCGTCTGTTCTTTTCAACATCCGGACAGGGTGATTTATCCCACGCTATTCTCGTTTCATGGATAAATATGCAATTCTTAATACAAGACACTTTGTCTTCTGTTTGTGTGACCTTTTGCTTTTGCAAAGGACTTAGTTAATCCTCATTAACTTTATAAATAATTGATTATATTTCATTAGCAATATAGAATTTTTTTTAATTCCTCTGTGAATACAATTAACATAGTGAACTTATTTTATATAGAATAATTGTTGTTGGGAATGGGTTCTTACCTCTGCAGCAAAGCTGCCTGAATTTATAACGAAAACAGTTGCTGATATGTAACTTATATCTCCCCGAAACGAAATAGTCCATGTATTGCAGTAATAGAAATAAGAAAGGTGCTCGACTATTAAGACCGATTGTCATCTATTGTGCAATTTTTGAATGAAAACAAAATTCTATTTTTTTTTTTTAAACGAGGTAAGTAAATTTGATCAATATTCTTTCAATATTGATTGAAACAATAAAAGATTGTGGGATAAATTTCATAAAAATTTGTCATTTTGCGGCAGTGTGAGCAACTGTGTTATGGTTATTCCGTTGTTTTTGAAACGCGTTTTTTAATTTCTTTGACGAGTCGCAAACTGTGATTTGAGTCTTCGTAGGAATTTCTCGGTTTGAAATTAGAGGTTCTCCTTTGCTATTGTGCTGAAAAAGCAGAACATCTAATTACAAACACAGAAGTGGTGCTGATATTCAGGTGTTATTGAATAAGTAAAGTACGTAGTAACAGCAGGAATGCCATTCCTTCGCCTTACCAATATTGCATCATTGCTGATGATGTTCTGGCTGATAATACGAGGCGAACTATTTTGAAATGTCACTATGGTTATCCGCGCCCATCGATCACATTGCTCTGTCGTGTTATCCAACCATTGCAATTCATTGTATGGTAGTGGCTGAATAGAAAAAATAAGGTTCAACAAAAAGTTAAGCCTACTTTAGGTAATTTTGAAAAATAAATATTAATATGATGTTCTTTAAATTATCCCGTTGCAGTTGGTCTTCGTTGTTCTGTTAAGAAGCAAACTATTTACATGATATCAGGATAGTCTTTGTTTGGAGAGTAGAGGCTCCTCCGTGAATTGTTTTGGTTTTCCACTAATATCATCTTTTCGTAAGACGACTTTGGTCCTGAAGGATGTTGCAGAAAACTTTTTATTACTCCGATTTATTAGTTTATTTATTAACGTTAAAAAATTCGTCTCTCTAACCGCCAAGCTATATTTTGGTCATTGAAGAAAATTCCAGATGTTTATTATTTCCAGGATTTGTCCAACGAAGGAGAAGTGATTATTTCGAAAACCTTGTTAATGCCTTCACACAATAGAAAGAACATGTAAGGCAGTGAAGAAATAAAAGTACCGAAGCATGAAATCATAACCTGTCGATAGATTAATTGTGTTGGAATTTGAAGGAGTGTATTTCTTAAGAATGTATGTTTTTGTTAATGTAATTCAGTTTATTGATCAGTTTGAGAATAATAAACTATTTTTAAGGAATATTAAGTTAATATTCGTTAAAATACTTAATGTTTCATGAAGTTTCTTGAGTTTCATGGTAACTGATGGTAATATCTGATCTGTGCATTTGTAATATCTGATATCGTGAACCTACTTATTTGCTTGACTTGATAGTAGTTCAATGGATGACATTGCAGTATTTACTGAAAATTGTAGTAACTGCAGTCTATAAAATAGAAGAAATTGGTATATTATCAAAAATGATAGACCAGTGATGTTTAGATTTGGAGGACATTCGATTCCCATCTATTCTGGCTTTTGAGAGACCTTGTAAGCAGCAATAATGACTGTGATATCTAATATAAAGGTCCTTCATTAACACGTAGATAATGGTGGAAGTAACCCTAATTTCCGGTCCATAATTATTTCCGTACTAGTATTAAAATTCATAGAATTGATAGTTATAAGTCCATGGAAACAAGAACGAAACTGTTTTAGTTAACTCTTTGTTATGAAAAGTTACAGATGCTGAAAGACGATTAATATTGAATTAGAGTTTGAGTTTCGAAATAATAATTTATTGCAATTTAAATGAATAAGCTTTCACCTTATTTAGATAAGGTATTTATTTTACTTCTTTTTTCAGGGACTGGTCTATCATTACTTGGGGAGCAATGCTTTAGCTGAAAAGACACTTCGAGATGCTGTTAAAATTGATCCAATGGCTCATAAGTCATGGTAAGTACAACTTATAATAACTTTTGATTCGTATTAATTAAGTATTATGCCCTTAGTAATTTACTGTGTAATTAAAAAATTATCGGTACAGCGCCATTCAAAAATTAAATACAAATTAATAAAAAAAAACCTTCTTAAGCATTCTTTAAGGCTTAATTTTTATCAAAAATTGTAGTGTAATTTAAGTATGTACATTACAATTTTAGATACCAGAAATTTTTCTTGATTCAAAATTTCAAATTAAAACTTTTAAGAAAAAAAAAATGAGAATTGTTTAAATTTGCTTTACTAAAGAACTCTATAACTTATAGTAATCATGTACTTATATCTCACAGGAGTTCAACAAAAATGAAACATGTAGAGGGTTGCTAGAACAATAGAAACTTATTTTTTTTTTTTTATCTTCTTTTGTGTACATTTATTAAAATTTTGAGGACTGACTTCATGTAAAGAAACTGGCTCCAAGGCGTGTAGTTACATAATATGTGATGCATTTGTTATTGTATATTATTTCTATTTTGAAACAAAAATTAATATCTTTCTTATTCTCTATGTCTATAGTTGACTTACTGAAAGTTTATAAAATTATTTCAAATATTTGGGCGACATCTATTTGTATATTGAATATACGCATACCCTTAGGATCCGAAATAGTTAACACTCCTTAGGATCCGAATATCGAGAATTCATCGAATATGTATATTTTAGATTTTATGACAAAGAACACTCATATCAAATTTCATGTTTCCAACTAAAGAGGTTTCAGAGATATGCGTACCCTTCAAGAAAGTTTGCCCCCAATTTCATATAGTTAATCAAATTCTTGTTTTTTGTATTTAGATGTTTGTTGATAATATTTAAAGTCTTTCATTTAAAGCAATGAAAATAATTTGGAGTCTATGACACCCCGACCAGATTAATGATTGTAATTTTTTTTCACCAGTCTAACACATGGTGAAGTGTTATGGTAATTTCTTTTTAAGACAAACGTTCATTGGTGGCGACAACTATAAGCATCAACTGCTTATTTTCATTGAATATAAACGTAGGCAGGCCACTTATATATGGTAATATAGAAAATATAAAGTTCCGGAACCAAGTGCGTAGGTTTTACGTAATGAAGTTGCGGCTTTTACTTGTTCATTGAATAATATTTCAGGCTGTTGCTGTTTCCATAGTAACTTTTGTTTACAATTTTGAATGATATGAACCTCAGGAAAGCAAGAGGAAGCCCTTGAATTAACCTCTGTTTTCAATTGGTGATCATAATTTGCTTTTGTTAAAACGCCTCCGAAGGGAAATTACGTTGAATAAGGTACTTGAAAAGTCTTTAATGAATTGTTTATTGAAAGTGGGAGTAAAATGTTTAGTTCCACGTAGGTGCGTTCTTCTAATCGTTGGGCATTTCTTCAGTCATGCACGAGAACGATGGCTGATTGTGAATGGTATTCCGTAGGGTTTATTGATGAGAACAATTCTTACCTAATCGCTTATACCTAAAATGAAATAACTAATAACTGAGAAATACATAAATTGTCGTGGTAAGTGTCTTTGGAAAAGGAGATTCCTTGTTTAGTGGATTCGCGAATGAATTGGAAGGCGCCAGTGGATTGTGCCTACACATGTGATGCTAAGTATTTCCAGTAATGCTAAGTAATAAATTAGCTTATTTCGACATAAAATTTCATTACAGCTTTTTTTAATTTTCATTCCTCGTTCCTATTTATTGACTCGATTCGTATCAGTCAGTTGATAGCTAAACTGTACCACTAAGATTCATCATCCTAAGATAAGTAGTTTTAGCCTACTTTCAACAGCAAAGTAAGTCAGTCAGTGGGTAAGTATGTGTGTGTGTCTGTGTCCTCCCCTAATAAGGTTTCGTTGAATGACTCTTCTTGACACTTGGTATGCTCATTCGAGAACTACAATTCAGTTCATGAAAGAAGAGCTTTTCATGACGTAATTTCCTTATAGATTGATGTTTCCAGGACGTAACAGCGCCATCTATTGCTAAAATCCTTAACTGAATCTTATAAACAATTACGCAAACATTCTGGTTTTTGAATTTTCTACAGTTACGAATATATAATAATAATTAAAATTGAAATTTTTACATTATTCCCCTTGTTTGGCTATGCAAAGTTTATCCTTTCTTGGTCACGCTTATGCGATCACAAAACGACGCCATCTTGAACTAACTGCTCGGAGGTCAAGTTGATGACGTTTGTTCCAGACAAAATCGATCGCTACGTAATGACCATATATGGCAAACCCTTTTTTTTTTTTTTTTTTTTTTTGAAAAATATTATAAGGACGATCTAAGTTTTACATTGGAAATCTTTTCTAATGGGTTCTTGCCGAGAAATTAGCACAATACGGCGATAGAAATTCCCATTGGATTTCTATTCCTATTTCTAATAATTGTTTCCTTAAATAAATAATAAATCTTAGCTAATCCCTTGTGCTCGGTTTGATACGATTAAAATTTTAATCCTATTTTGACAATGTAAGTAATATTTATGTTGTTTGCATTTAGCAGATATTGGAATTAGAATGTTAAAAATGTAGGCTTTTTTGTCGTTTTCACGCTTTAAAAAAATTGATTTTCAGAAATAACGTTTTAAGAAAAGTAGGCTTCAAGTTCTTTCGAACTTGTTAGTTCATATTAACTTTTGTTAGTTAATTTGATAGTAGATGGCGACGCACAGTACGGTATTTTTATCAAAAAAAAGTATTCAAAATTATTTAATCTACTTACAGTGAGCTAACATACAAATTGAAGGAGTTCTAAGGCGATTTTGACACTGTTAAAGAGAAAAACAAATGCAATTTTTGATTTGAATCAGAAGATAAGGACGATGGAGCTTCGTCTGAAGATACTTCTGCTTCATCTGAGGACAAAGTGTCAGCTTTTTCCTCTACAGATATATTAGGTTCAGATGGCACTGGCTTTTGTATAGTTTGCTTCAGAAACGGTTTCGTATTTTTTTCTAGGCATGGGCCTCATGCTTGTTGAAAGTGGATCTGAACTGAGAAGCAGAGAATTTATTACGTCTGAGTTGCATGCTTCTGTGTAATATTTCCTTGCGAAACTTCGGCGGGAAACACGAAAGTGATTGTTCCTGGCTTCAGCTGCTTCTTCTGATAGCTTTATAACTGTCCTATTCTTTATAACTGTGGAATCATGTATGATAATTTTGTGCAGTGTAAGTGTCATTGGATACCACGAATACAGCTGAATGTACAGTTTAGTAATATCCATTGCGTAAGTTGCAAACTTTTCGATTTCTATTTTGTGGCCTCTTGACAAAACTTCCAGAATCACTTTTAGATAAATTAGATTGAAATCGACACCCGTTATTTGGGCTAACATTTTTGGATCGGCGAAAAGTCTTCTACTGATGTTCCCATCATTGGAGTTGCCGACTCCAGGCTTAGGAACATCTACGATTTGTCTTCTGAACTCTTCTTGAATACAATTTTTTTAATGTTTTAGTCATTTTCTGCTCTTAATTGCCATTATTTAACTGTCAATTTATAGGATAAATGGAGCAAGCTCTCAAACAATCGTATTCTGTCATGCAATATTGACAACTCTCAATGTGTCTTGCTTAATTTCTTTCGCCTTTGCTAAGTTATTGAAATCTTTAGATCTTTAGATCTGGCTCCGCAGATATAACACTTCATTGTTGATATAGCATGGCATTGCACACCTTGGCATTGATCATTGAGAGAATCGATGTATGTTATACGGTTAAGTTCTTGCCTGCTACTGTGACCTTTGTTGCTTTTATTGCACTTATTTTACTTTGTATATAATGAATTTCTTCATTAGTGATGTCTGCATCAAATCTTAACAAATCTTATTCTTATAGGCCGATTATATCCGCGGCGAGGAGGGTGTTGGATTATGCCAAATAATATTTTTATTATTCGTGCCACAAGAGGCAAACAAACTTTTGAAAATGTTTGCATCGGAATCGGACTCGATTTCAAATTTTTGTTTGATCCATCACATCCCCACTTGCTAGTTAATATCAATTGTGTTACTAATTTCATTGTTAAGAGTTTGCACCACTACTTTCAAATCTCTATATATTATTTCTCAAAGGTGTTTTTTTTTTTTTTTTGTCGGTTCGCCATATCTTCCTTAATTCTTCAAAAAAAATCAATGATTGAGACATCATTTTGAAGATTACATTCACCGCTAATGACGAAAAATAAACAAATTGTTTAAAATTAATGTTTTCGTTAAAAAAACTTTATTTTAAAAACCTTTTTATAAAAAGGCGCCATCTATTTTTATAAATAGATATGTATGTGTGTTAGAATTTTTAGAAGGCGCCATCTATTGACAATCTGTTTAACTAACAGTTTATTACTTCTCAAAGGTGTTTTTTTTTTTTTTTGTCGGTACGCCATACGATAACATTTCTATCTGACAAAGCCAATATCTGCTTTTTAAATGTTTTATTCTTCAAAATAAAATACCTTTCAATAATAAATAATTGCATTTACTTATTTCCACATTTCCATTCGGTGACTGATCAAGATACCATGCGAATTATTCGCACGGGTCAACTAGTATGTGAATAATCTTGTTGCGATATGGTCCAATAAATTCTGTAAATTTATTTCAGCACATGTGGCTGTCACTCTATATGATTTAGAAAGTGGATAGCAGTCTTTTTTTTTTAGCCTGTTGTAAAATTGAGTAGCATAGATATAATCTTTGATCCGTGATTCTAATTATATTTTCATATTGTTTTCTCGAAAGCCCAGCTTAACAAATATTGCCAGTGTTTTAATAACGGTGTCCATAGTGCTCATAACTTGATCCCAGATACACCTATAAATCATAAAACAATCAGAATTAAAAGCGCTCGAAAAAAATAGGTATGGCAGTAGGTTCGTATTTTTTACATTATATTTACATTGACATCTGCGCTATTCCGCGCCTAATTCTTTTTGTACTATGAAGTTAAAACTTTCCTATTTACATTTATGTAAAAAGAAATACCGAGACTCACCCTTAAAAATAAGTAATTCAATAGAGTTACACAGAAAATCGTTTCCAATTTTACAATTACTACGTCTACATTCAAAGTGTAATGCTTGAATCCATATTAATGTTATGAAAGTAAAACAAGTTCATAAATATGAGTACATACCTGCTTCAGGTTTTTCTATGTTAAAATTTCTTAAAATCAAGAAAAAGCACTCACGAAATTGCTATTGCACAGCAAACGCCGAGAACTTACAAGTTCACGTCACCACATGATGGACTTCAGATTGACAACACATGAGCAATAATGGCGCATAGGAGGGAAAGCATGTCGACCCATTATCCCCGAACTTATATTAAGCTAACTCATGCAGAGATTCCTTTATGGCTAGGATCATTTTGGCAAAATCGACTTTTGACCGGTTTTTTGATACAAATACCCCACTGTGGGAAGCCTAAAATTACAAATTGCAATTTTAGGGGGATTTTTTGTTTTTAACACTTAATTTTCTTCTGTGGAGTTTTCTTTTATGTATTGATTAGTTGTGTAATGTTGTTAAGAGGAAATTGAGGAAAGAGTAAAGTAATATTTAGTGTTGTATGGGTCCTAGCATTGATGAAATACTCTGGGAAAGGGAAAACAAAGTTTACTAGTCAGGGCCGCGCCTAGGTATGTTGGCGCCGGGGTGCCAGGCAAAAGCTGCCGCCCCTAATAAGCTAAATTTATTTCAGCCTTAATTTAATATTTTTCATAATAAAACAAATATATATATTGCATATGTTTCCTTTCCATTAGTATTTCTACACTCAGTTATTTGCCGCCCGCCGCCACCCAAGACGTGCCGCCCGGGTTCCGTGTACCTCTTGCAACCCCCCTTGGCGCGGCCCTGTTACTAGTTATACTAGATGGCTGCCCGTCGCTTTTCGCTCCGGAAGCCTCACATATGTAACGGTTAAAAAAAAACATTTTATTTATTAAAAAACTAAAACTACAACTGAAAATAAATTACAGTTTAAATTCTAATAAATTCATGCAATACAATATGGAAATCCATTTGTAACAGTCGGAAATTTGCGCAATTAAGTTGACTATGCAACAATACTCTGTTGCCTGGCAATTGAATTGTTGAGGATGTTCGCGTACAAGCTGTTTCTTTAATAAAACAGATTAAGAAGCTGATGAAAGCGTAATTTAAATTAAAAAGGAAAAAAGTAACCATCAGTATCGAACACCTTCAAAACACTTTGTCCAAAATAAGAAACTATTCGCTTTAATTTACCAAAGTTATGTATATTGTAGTTAATAATTTAACTAATTAACTATTCAAAAGATTTCTTTTCGTTAGGTTTTCAAACAACAAATCAGATTTTCAATACTTAGTACGGCTAGTACAATCAAGTTCAGTTTTATTCTCAAGGTGTTATTTAGAATGGAAGTTTCATTCTGTTTCTCTCTAAAATTTTTATTTTTATTTTCTTTCCTTATTTTTCTCATTCTCTCTCTCTATATATATTTTTTTCATGAATTTCCGATAGGCCACACTTAACAAAGTGTGTAGGAGGGAGGAACGCAACTCACAATTGAAAAATGTTTCCATAAGATATGTGGCCTTTGCCCATTCCTGCACCAGGCATTCAACCTGCAACAATCCGATCAATACGAATAGCAGTGCAGAGCACCAACTTTCCACTCATTTGACTGCGAAAGTGCACTTTAATTGCATTTTTAACTGCAACTCAACTTTTGAAGCATTTTCTTGTTGATATTTCTCCTAATTTCGGTTTTAGTTGTTTTACTAAATTTTATCATCAACTTCTGTCTCTTTGTTTCTGAATTGTGCTTTTGAAAAGCATTAAACAATTAAAGCTTTTTTTTTTTTTCTTTTTAATTAAAAAAAAATTCTGAACTTTTTTTTTGTATGGCTGAAATTGTATTAATTTAATCGCCAATTGAAACTTGTTCAGAATTTTTGGAAATTTATAGCTTTTCCCAGATCAGCTTCTGCACTGTCTATACCAGTGGTTCCTAACCTTTTTACATCCAAAGACACTTTTCCAATTAAATATGAGTTGCGCATGCCAGCTTATATATAATGCTATAAACTTTCAATTGTTTTTATTCAGTAGAAGAATATATCTATAGTCAATAACATAAAGTTGTTGCCAGATGACAAGAAAATTGTAAGGTAATATAAGTTATTGGTTACATGCTCCATATACATCACTGAAACGCTAAATTCAAACAATTTATTGAGTATTTTTAAAGGAAATTTTATACTATCAATGTACTTATACAATTCAAATGGTTAGAATCACAAAATATTCATTTGAGTGACTTGTGGCTGCCCTCAAAGCAGGTTCTGCTTACAAACTGTTTCTGTTTTGTTTGTGTTTTTTAAAGTATTAGAAACAAAAAATCAGTTTAACACATATAGGTTGAGTGAAAAGAAAGAAGTACTTTTAAGTATCAAAGAAATTCTTGCTGCTAAAATATCCCATAATAACTAGTACAGTTCAAACATATACAACTGCGTAATAACTGACAGTGGCGTCCCCAATGATTGAAATGTGAAACACAATATTGTCATGTGACACGTCAGGATTGGTACGGAGGAAGAGAAAGAAGCGCTAAGTATAAGGCCGTTTATCACATATAATATAAGTCATTAAAAACTTGGAGAGAGTCGTAGCAAATTAAAACAATTAATAACAAATCGATAACTCAAGCGCAGATCACATGATGCGCCGCAAACCATAGGTCGGGATCCACTGGGCTAGAGATATCCAATTCCTAACCTATTTATAAATTTAAAGATAGTTTTCTCCGATTCCTTACGTTAACCGGAGGCAAAGAATTCCACACATTACAATCGTATGTCTTAGTTTATCCGTTGACGTTTTAAGGATAATTTATTCTAAATTAATATTACTAAGGTTTGTTACTACGAGAGATTTTGAAGAACTAAGTGTTGTTATTCAGTTTCTTGATATGCTTACCTCACACCAGTACCTGGTTTTTAAAGGTTGGGAAGACTTAATCTCATCATCTCTTCGAAATTGAAACTTCTCTTTTTTTTTAATCTTATGAAAGATTATTATTTATTTATTTATTTATTTATTTATTTATTAATAGTGAAATTGTAAGATTTTTTACTAAATTTACTCTAAATTCCAATTATTAAAAAAAAATCATAACAATTTGTTATTGATAAAAAAAAATAATTAAATAAAAATAACGGGGTAATACTATGATTTATCCGTTGGCTCTGTAGCCAAGTGGTAAGACTACGGCCTGGAGAACCGTGGTTCAATCCCCGAGCTCCGCAGCAGGTCGGGAATTTTTCCACCTTGAATTCTCCTCCAGATGGGTCCTGTGGTCTACCCAGCCCTCTGTCAAATGGGTACCGCTTTTCTTTCCCAGAGACGGACGAGATCGGGCTGATCACCAGATCTCAATTTAAGTTTTAGTCCCATTGGTGATGAAATGCCCGGAGCCTTATTTAAAAAATAAAAAATATAGAGCCCAAAGGCCTACATAGCAGGATACCTTAACTTTTTTTTTTTTTTTTTTTTTTTTTATGTTTTAAGTATGGTTATCGGGTTTTATCTTACCGTAACATTCCTATCCTTCAACTAAATTAGTTAATAAATAAATAAATATATTAATTAAAAAAAACAAACGACTGAAATATTGATGAATCGTCATTTTAAGATTACTGACTTTTTTTAAAAAAATTTTATTTGACTTGAAATAATATTCCAATTCATTTTTAATCTAGTTAACAGTATTAAATCCATAAAGGGACTTGTCCACAGATTGCCAATAGCCAATAATTATTGTAAACGCTTAATGTAAATGTTGTTGTTTTTTTTTTTTTTTCAATAAAATTGAAGTATAACATTTTAATTTTAGCTTGAATCTATTAATCCTCTTTGTTTTTATTTTGTGTTATTGTATCGCTTACGTGTTTAAATCGAAGCTTTAAATTCTAAGCACTAAAGGTCGGAGCTCACTGTTTCATTTTTACCAATTAATCTGATTGTTTTGTTTATTTTTCTTCCATGAAACGATAATAAATTGACTAACTAGTGTTTGGTAAACTCCTTGATTATGTGGCTGAGGTTGTTTTGTTCTATTTTTAACTTGTTTCTGCGTCATAGTTTTAATGAAGCTTTATGTTGTTATTAGAGGTGTTCTCATGATTTACAAAACTAATGAAGTAATTAGACGCCAGTTTAACGGCCTCCGAAGCTTGCATTAATTTGTTTCGAACAAAGGCGAAGTTTAATGATCGCCTCCATCGGATTTTATTTCATCGCAGAATTTTATAATAAAGTGAAAAATAATTTTCCCAATCCTTGGCGTTTGAAGTTGTAAAATTTCCGAAAATCAAAAAAGGTTCTTTCTTAGTGAAGAATAAGGAGCTTCACAATAAAGCTTGTGAAGCCGGAACATGAAACGTGTTCCGGTCCTGCGTTCTGGATCGAGCCGGTGAGTTTTCCGGCAAATCTTCCTGATGTTAAAATATCTTCTTGGTGTTCAAGTTGCGATTACTATTAGGAAAATGGAAAAGGGTTTTTTTTTTAAAAAAAAAAGAGGGGCAAGAAACAGGACATTTTTCATACTCATGAAAAACTGGAGGTTGATCAGTTAGGCAATTAATAGGCAATTTGCATGGATTCTGCGAAATAGTCAGTGAGAAGGTATAAAGTCGATGCTGTATTTCTGTAAACCTCAAGCTAATATAAATTTATGGTAATGTATTATAAATAATGTATTTGTAATTATATCTGTTTGAACAAGCTTCTCTGGTTTCGGTCCACTACGAAATTGAAATTTGACGTTAAAACCCGCGAACTATCTTGAGTTTGGTACCATTGTTATATAACAAAAAAAAACAATATTATATAATTTTATATTATAACTAGTACAGTCGAAGGAAAAAGGAGCAACACAAAAGTTAAATCTAACTAACTTTTGGCGTAAGATTGGTTTTCCAGTGAAAATTTTACAGAATTACTTTTACAGAGTTATTTTTGTTGAAGAGTTGAAACACGAAAGGAAGTGCACTTCTACATTTCTTCTACTACTTGTGATAATGTTACTGTGCATATTTCCCAATGAATGTTCACAAAATCAGCGTCTATTTATTTAAAAGGAAGGTAAAAAGTACCCTTGAATTTAGTTGCATAAGTTTCAGTTAAAAACACCATCATCATTAGCTAATTTGTATTCCATTATTATTACAGTGGTACCTCGGGTTACGAACTTAATTCGTTCCAGAAATCGGTTCGTAACTTGAAACGTTCGTAACCCGAAACATTGAAATCAATGAAGTAGAGACGATCCTGTTCAAGATGAAACAATCGTTCCTTAATAAAAACATCCGGTCGTTTACCTGACAAAACTCAAAGAATACGTGTACTTCACGTGTAACCTCAAAGAATACGTATTAAATAAAGAGAAAGAAAACAAGCAAATAAATTAAATGTAAAATAAATAATCATAAATGATCATTATTAATAAATAAATAAAAACTCGACATTTTGATGTCTTGTTTACATCGGAAAAAGAATCATGTGGGCACGGAGAGATACTTTCAGATGCTAGGTGAGACGCCTTTGGTGTGATTTGGCTCCGTAACTGTTCCTATATTATCAGGTAAGATTTGCCCGGACTGTAGGCTAGCGCTAAGCGATGTCGGTACTGCGTGGCCTTCGTTTGTACTTTACGCGATCGTTTGTCTCCAACGTTAAACCGTGCTCTCACTCTCTCTCACCTTCGTTCGTAACCCGAGGCACTGTTCGTTACCCGAGACAAAAAATTTTCGAATTTGTTGTTCGTAACCCGAAATGTTCGTGACTTGAGTCGTTCGTAAACCGAGATTTCACTAAATCTAAAATTGCAATCTAAAAAAAAAAACTAAATTAAAATTGTCCTAGTGCCTAAGATATCATTGTTTTGCCCTAACAGATTCTGGCACTGGTAATTGAATCAAGGATTTTGTTTAATAATTTTAATTGGACTGTGTTACTATAACATGTAACGATAATTTATGATAATCCTTCGTTTTTGCTGAATATCAAGAGCAAATAAGGTCAGAAAATTAAAGTAAATAACAAGGTCAGCTTCGTGACATAAACTTTGTCATATAACTGTCTGTTCTAAATATGTATTTCTAAAATTCAAAATCAACAATGAAATGTAACATAGTTCAACATAGTTTTATGTTAATACTATGATCATTATTAACGCAGTTTACATAAATAAATATGTTGCGTTACATCGTCCAAAGATAATTCCAAATTGAGGAGACCTTCGTAACTGTTTTCGTTTTTTGAAGAATAGGTTTGCCTAAAGAGTCCATTAATATTTTTTTATTGATCGGATTCAACAACAATATATAATTTATTTTATATTTTCAAGCAGTGAGTAATAACTTTTAAATCCTACATTTTAATAATATCGGTTGCATATTAAATTTTTGAATTAAACAGAGAAATAGGTCAACTCGCTGATCTGCAGATCGGTTTAAAAGATGGCGGTTCATCTGCATAAATGTGACTTGTATGTCGTCTGATTGGTTGTTTGTTTCCGATGCGGATATTATTTTAATAGATGAATTCATCACAATATTTGACTCATGATCTGCAGAGCAGTGTTTTTATTGATTCTTTTCTTTGTTGATATTTTCTGACCTCATTAAAATCACTGTTTATTACCTAAGGATGTAGGACAGAAATCAATATGGAGGCCTCTCCTGCAGTTAATGAAGCGCTTCAATTAATTTCTTTGTTTCATGCCAAAAAAAAAAAGGAAGCGGTCTGTATTTTGGCTACTGAATCTCAATACCTAAACAATTAGATATTCAAACCTTTCTATTTTTTTTATTTATGAAAATTTACAAGATTTAAAAAAAAAATTATTTAATTTAAAAAAAAAAAAAACGATTTTATATTTAGTGTATTTAAAAAAAAAAAAAAGTAAAAGATTAAAAAATTAAACCATATTTAACTGTAACCCATCTTGCAATGTGGAATTGTAATATACTTGCTATTAAACTTAAGATTAGTTTAATATCAGAAGCTAAATAATTGTTTGAAAATATTTTTTGGTCTGATTTATTATTTTGAGGTAATTTTATAACATTAATTGGAATCCTATTAATTTTTTTAAAAGAAAACGGATGAAAAAGCAGAAAGATTTATATATAGGCCTTTGGTATACCGTATATGCTCCAATAGAGGCCCCCGGCGTTTATTTGCAAAACTAGCCTCGGCTCCCGGCGCTTAATAGAGACCGGCTGCTATTAGAGGCCGGCCATTATTAACAAAAACTTTCAGAACGCAGTATTTTTACACATAAATACCGGTTAATATTACAAACAGCTACTTTATTTGAATTTCACATGCTACATGTGACTGTTAAAGATAATGGCAATGTCTTTCTTATCTTTCGCTGCTATTCTTGGTGCGAATCCCCAAAGACGGGCGGCCGCCTCACCGGAAGTTTCTTTCGCGTATTCCACCGCGCGAATCTTAAAGGCAATGTCAAATGACCGTTTCGGCGGCATTTTGTAAGGCAATGTACCGTAAGGTATTACGCACGACTATAAAGATACGGACGCACACACTAGTACCGGTAGGCAAATATCAAAGACCAGCTACTGTTAGAGACCGGCTACTATTTGGCCGTGTCCCCTCTGCAGCCCGGCGCTTATTAGAGACCGGCGACAATACGAGCCTCGGCGTTTATTGGAGCACATACGGTATATAAAAGTGGAGGGATTCTTTAAATAGAGGTTCTGATTACATTTTGTCGTTATGAATGCTTTACAGGCATTTAATTTCGCATTAAATCCTTTTTTAATTATTTAGTTTATTCTTAGCATGAAATTCGTTCGGAAATTATCCGATCCTCCCTATAATAATTCTTTTGAGAATAATTACCGAAGGACTTGCTTTAGATGGACGCCAGTCGGAGGTCAGTATGGGAGTATTCCAAAATATAAATACACTTGACTCGCGACAATCCGACATTTGCAGTCCGACACGCTCGGTAGTCCGACGCAGGTTGGTTCGAAAACCAACGCGATTGAGGCGGTCACGGAAGTGAAATGCACAATCACTTGCGATGAAGTTATGTCGGCTGCCAACACTTGATAAGTTGGTGTAAGGAGAGGGAACTCGACTACGAGAACATTTTAATGTTAAAAGATATTCAAGAAAAAGCAATGACAGACTCTTTACTTAGGAAGAAACAAAAAACAATTACATATTTTTTTTTAAGCCCTAAATACATATGTACGTATTTTTATTTTTTATTTTAAGACATCAAAATTCAGTTTTTTTAAAAAAAATCAACCTTTGGTAATCCGATACTCCCTTGGTCCCGTAACTGTCGGATTATCGCGAGTCAACTGTATTTTCTTTACTATTCCTTTCAAATTATCTCTCGGTCTATGAAAAAAAAAAAATATTTTCAGCAATTGCTGAAGGATAGTTACTTAATTAAGAAAGAAATTATTTGTCACCGGTTGGTACGGACATCAAGTGTATTTGTAATCTACTGATTATTTTCAAATTATACCTTAATAATGCTTTTTTTTTTTTTAACATTTAAATTTAAATAAGCAAATTAGAATTTCAGTTTTCTTTTGGAGAATAAATGTATATTTTTTTTAGAAACTAAATATTTCTATTAAATATTCTTATCAGTGACTTATATTCTACTCTTAATGTTGATACAATGGCATTGTAACTCGGAGAGTCAAAGTTACAGAACCAAGTAGGTGAAGATCTGAAGTTTTATTTATTTATTTTTTTATTCATTTATGTATTTATTTAATATTTTTTGGAATTTAGTTTTGGATAAATAAATAACTAAACAAAGTAGATGAAATCCAAAAACATATTTTGAAGTCGATATGTTAACGCCAATCCAGTAATAGAAGAAAATACAACAAAAATTGCAACAGACCCGATTCACAATATCAAACACTACCAGCATCTTAATTAACATACAAAAGTAACATTCGTCTTCGGGGTTTTTAAGGTCTGTCCCATTCGAGGGATTGCAGGTCACACATTTCGTAGCCACTTTTCTTCCGATATAGACCAAAAGCCACTACAACACGTAAGGGGAAACTCAAGGCTTGTCTTCATCTCTGACTTATCATTCCGAAGAAGACTTTGTACAGTAGACACTCGCTAATCCGGCACGTTCGGGACTTCGGCAGTGCCGGATTACTGAGCGCCGTCTAAAACTAGCCGTTATTGCGAGGATAGCGAAAATACCGCTAAAATAGAGAGTCAAAAGGGCTATTAATAGGTATCAGGCCATTTTTCCGTGTTCTATTGTGATTTCTCTGATTTCGATAGTGATGGAAAATGTTAAAAACAAAACAACAAAATATATTTTTATGTAGTATTATATTTTAATACAGTACATACAGTACAGTATAGTTACTTTATTGGATTTGTCATCACTGCCCAGTACGCCCGACCTCAGCCGATTGCTCGCGAACTCTGCCGAACGTGCCCGGAAGGCTTATTCAGTGTAAAAAAAAAACCTTAGACCGATGCCGGATTATTGAATATGCCGGATTAGCGGGGTTTTACTATAATTATGCATTATAGAATTTTACCTCAGGTACAGTGTTATTTATTTAGGTAAAATATAATAGGCCTACTAACAAACAAAACAAAATAAACTTGTTGGAAATTACATCTCAACATTCTTCCTTTAAAATACACAAAGTTAAAATTGAATAAAATCACAGTATCGGAGCTGCCGTTACTTTGAGCTACTATGGTGATTTATTTAAAAGTAATTCATAGTCAGGACTCATTGAAAATGTTAAGTCCTTTAAGAGGGCGCTGTGTTGCATAAAATTATCAATAAGTCTCAACAGTTAAGCAGGACGTCGAAACCTGCCTAAAACAGCAGAGAAACTTTTTTATTTGACACTTGCTAAGTGTTGCAGTAATTCACTTTAGCAAACCAGTACTCAAGTGACATCTACTGGATATCTTAGCAACTAACCTCATGAAGCTTTTAAAAATGTATTAATTAAAAAAAAAAAAGACTGTGTAAGATATCACTTGAAACATCGATATTTTAAATCAAAACCGATGGCAGATTCGTGTCCAGTATCTCAAATTTATTCAAAATCCATCAGAAATTAAAATAACCAATTTTCTTGTTTGTTTGTTGTTTTTTTTGTTTTGTTATTTGTAACATCATCTTATTATAAGAGAGAAATATTATACTAATTTATTCATTTATTTCTTATTATAGAACTTGACCTTTCGTCTGGTCCAATATAAAAAGATCAATTACAAATTACACCGCTCATTATAAATCCCTTAATAATTCACAGATTTCTCAAAAGATCGGAAAATGCTCAAAAACTTCTCGTAATTTATAAACAAATATTAAAGCTTCAACTATACAATAAATTTCGCTAAAATTAAGAAATAATTAAAAATAGCTTCAAGTTAATTCCGTTGATGATTTTATTTCTTCGTGTTTAATTAAAAGTGCGCTTATTTATATAAATATATTGCTTCCATTTCTTCATCCAATAATTGCATTGTTAGATTGTTGCTTTTCATCTTTAAAGTTCAAGCTACTTTAGAAAGAATTGATTCCTTCCTTAGTTCTAAATCGGAGTTTGTTCTTTTTTTAAATTCCAATTAGTTTAGAACGGAAGAGAGAGAGACAGTTTGGTGGATGGATTGAGAGAGTCGTCCTTGTAAGTGTGGCATTTGAAATAACGAATACAAATAGTGTTGACATGTTATGATAGGCAGATGAATGGAGTGAGTGTCATCGATTGCAGGGGCCAGTGAGTTCCTCTCCTTGTACACACAATTACCTGGGCAACACAAAAGGATACCAACACAAGTCATTATCATAATCCCCTGCAATGCAGACACAGTCGCCGACCACGTGCAGCGCGCGATGACGTCACCACCCGCTGGGTTCCCCTCCCTGTCATTGAGTACCCCTTCCGATCAATAACTCTTGCAAGAGGTATCCTTTAAAAGACCGCGTGCACACTCGTATAGCGCAACAGTTGCATTCACTGAAATCTCACTCTGCCTTTGAAATAGGGGGTCGTTTTTGTAGCAACGATTAACTGACGCAGATCGTTCTATTTTTAGCAACAGTAAATACTGAGCTACTGTTTTCTGTTGGATGGACGGAAAAAGCTTGCTTTTTTTTTTGTCATATTAAAAGCTGAAAAAAAAATTTTCCTCGCAGTGTTTATGATCACCTCATAGTATATACAGAACCCACCTACAAGGCATATTGCCGCTATAGAGACATAAATTACCTAAAACTGTTGTTTTTTGTTTGAGTAGTTCATCAAAGAATAGATAAATAAGTAAAGATATGTAATAGAACTTGAGATACCTTCGAGAAAACTTTTATTTAATAAGTAGATGATTAACATTGGAAGAATATCTATGTAAGACTCCTCCTTCCGATTCATCTAAGAAAGAGTGCTTTCTTTTTAGCGACCCTGTACACAAAGTGGAACTTCTGTCTGTCCCTCACTCTCTCTACCTAACTATAAGTGGTGCAAACATGAGTAATATCTTATTGGAAAGCTTATGACTTGGAGAAATGAGGGGAAGATACGAGTCTGCGATCACTACTTGTCTCACAGGAAGTGACCCCGAAAAGGAAACATGTCGCCACCTTCTGAGCACAAGCTACTCAAACAGTAGATTAATAATTGTCATTTCAGATTTTATTCTTTTATGCATTTTGAAAAAATCCTTAATGACTTGTAGAGGTGGAAGGGAATTAACTTGTTCCTAACTAGAGGATTGAAGCTCTTGCTTATAAGAAAACATAACAAAAGTGAAATTTCACTCATCTGTAAATACCGAAGGTTCCATGACCTTCGAAGACCAGTCAGTCGCTTGTTCTATTTTATCGCTTAGATAGAACCATCACGATCATATTAATAAAAATGTACTTGAATTTCACAATAATAACGAATCTAACTATAGGGCGGGTGACTCTATATCATCATTCCCTGTACTTTGAGAGCCCTCTTAACAGAACTAGGTATTCAAAGATCACAGCCTTTCACTATAATAATAGTATTTCGGCAATTTTTGAACCTTGAAAACAAATAATAGACATAATTAAAACTGTACTGAACACTATTAATAATTACAATTGTAAATTGCATGCTGCAATGTGAAATTTACGGTATTTCTTCTCTACTGAAACTTTTGTTTTATTTTTATTTATTTTTTTGTTGTTGTTTTTTTTTTGTATGGAAATGAATAAGGCAAACGTGCCTTGAAGGAAGAGGAATTTTATTATTAGTTAAATTAAACAAAATAATGTTTTGATTCCTCAATCATTCCACCACAGAGATGTACTTGGAGGTTTCCTATGTTGATGAGCTGCCAGTTAGTAGAACTAAAGGCAAACAAAAGAACTGAATCCAATCGTCTCCAAAGCATGGCTCAGTCTACAAATCGTATCAAATTAGAGCTGACATAAATTGAGAGTTAATTAAAGTTTTATAATATTTTCCAAGTCTTTGATGCATTTTGATGAGATTTAATACCTACTATTTATTTCCTAACACTTTATTTCCTATTTACTTGAACCGGAGACTATCCTTGGAAAAATCTTTAATTATTTGAAGATATATTAAGAGATGTTATTGCTTTCTGGAGTGTGAATGTCCAGCAGTGTATCTCAAGTAGCAGAAATCATCAGAATTTTGAATCGTTTCATAATTGTAATTTCAAATTTTATTATCGCATGCATTTGTCTGTTTCTATTTTGGAAAGTCCTTAAGATTAATCGTTGGAAATTTTAATTTGAGTTAATATTTCTCGTTTTATCTGTTTTATAAATGCGTATCTTTATTGA
Organism: Thereuonema tuberculata; assembly: GCA_023159025.1. Taxonomy (NCBI): domain Eukaryota; kingdom Metazoa; phylum Arthropoda; class Chilopoda; order Scutigeromorpha; family Scutigeridae; genus Thereuonema; species Thereuonema tuberculata. The sequence goes on from JAFIDM010012231.1 coordinate 89,648,483, forward strand.
TTTCATTTCCACTCCTGGTATTTTATGAGTTTTCTATTTCTCCAGAAAGCTAATAGGAATTCAGGAGGAAAAACATGATAAGATATAAATTTTAAGGTTTCACTTCGATAGCGAATTTGTTTTGTTTTTTTCAGTCCTTGGAGGCTTTACTGTGGAAATACATCTTCCATTGAGATCAGTATGTTCATAGACAATTGCAACTATTGCAACTATTTTACTAGGGAAAACGACATCAATTGTGATGACTTATATATACATACAGTTTCTGTGAATATTCATTCCAGGCAAATTTGATTCTACGATTAAATTCGGCATAATGCTTCCATCCATTCTAATACAAGATATAATAATATAAGATCCAAGTCTGCTAATTTCCTCTTAATCAGAATTACCAACTCGTTTTCAATTAATCAATCCTTTAAACATAGGCTTTATTTTCTTTGAGTTTAGCTTTAATCCAATTTTAGGCTTTAATTGACAAGTACTTGTATCATCGATTGCAATTTCATAGCATCTTTAAGTAGGACAACTATACGTCACCTGTAAACCGAAGGTGGTTTAAATAATCACCATTAATATTGATGCCTCTTTATCCCCGTCTAATTTTCTGAACACTTCATGAAATACTGCTGTAAATAGGTTAGGAGACATGGTATCTCCCTATCCGATACCTTTTCCTGTATCTTTGTGGAAACGAATTACTGCCAATACATCCTTACAAATATTTTTGAAAAGCTCTACGTAGCTAGTAGAGATATCATTGATATAGAGATTGCACTAATAACAGCAGATATGTTAACTGAATTAAAAGCCTCTTCATAGTCCATTTACCAATGTAATTACTATTTCTAACACATGGAGCGGAGACCTGGACGTTGACTATGAAAGCAATTCAGAGACCGCAACCATTTCAAAGAAGCGTGGAAAGACGTAATGATAATAAATAGTCAACAGAAATTCTGAAATGGAATGAAAGGACGCCGAGAAAGCGTTCGCAAGATACGAGGGATGGGTAAAATTAAAAGTGTTGTTGGATTCGATTGGAAGAGAAAAGCTTTTGACTGAAAGAACTGGTAAAAACTTGGAGAGACCTTCGTTCTTCAGTGGATTGAAGATGGTTGAACATAATATGGCGATGATACAAAGATATAATTTTTAACAGAAAGTAGATGTTAACTTCATTATCTTTTTCATTTGTCTTTTCTAAGATTATCACGCAATGACGAATTCCTCAACATACTGTAAATACAGAAGGTTCTGCGACCAGAATTTAGTAAATTAGGAACATCAATCTGGTGAATTAAAGAGGCTGAAAGATAAGCATATTTAACGCACGTTGTCACCGATTTGATTTATTAGTATTTATTTATTTTTATTTTTTTATTGGTAAACATCGGTTCTAACGTCCTGTGCTTTTGATCACGAGCATCGGTACTGCAGTTGTTGAGATCATTATTGCATTTTGTTTTTGTGTTTTTATAGTTCGAAAGACACCCCTATGTGTCTCCTTTAAAATTCGCTTTGAGGTAAATCTAGGTGCTTTAGTTATGCGCCTGGGCCAGTATAATCTCTTTCGAATTTGGGCAGTACAGGAATCAGAGGCTTCTACAATCATGAGATGAAGTGGAGGTCGAAGAGCCAAATGCACTTTTCAATTAGCCACTTCGTTGTTATTAAGGGGTGTGCAGAAAGTTAATTTTAAAAAATACTATACTACAAGCTGTGTGATTTGCCGTTTAGAATCGTAATTTAATACTGTAGAGAATTTTGGATTACAATTTGTTGTGTAATTATGTTAACCATTTCAAATAAATAGTTAAAAAAAAATAGTTATAGAATTTGAAGAGAATTGTTTTCATTGTGTGTTAAATCCTCAGTAATCCTTCCTTACATTCTTTTTTAAGGTATCACAGGGATAGTGTTTAATAAAAATAACTTAATTTGCATTATTTCTTTTCTTTTAATGTCTATACTTGTAGACAGAAACTCTTTTATTTCTCACTTTCATTTTTGTTTAAGAATCCCAATTATCAGAATACGAATCTAAAATCTAAATAAATCGAACAGTTGATATAAACAGTTGGTTAAAGAGGTCTAAATATCCATCCCAGGATTCCTATTTCCTTTCTTTCTTCCTTTCTTACGAACAAGTCATATAGGTTCAAAGGGGCGCGGGAGGTGTAGTCTCCAACGATTCTCAATCTAACGGGACTGAGCTGAGATCACAAGTTTAGACCTATCAGAATCCCATTAAAAAAAAAAAAAGCTTTTTTTTTTTTGAATATTTTGAAATTCTGAGTGGAAAGTAATATGGAATTCCATATTCCTTCCCACTAAGATTATAATCACCGTATTGAGACCTTGCTGTTTTGCTGGTGACTTTTCTCAGCTGATGATCGCTAAAGAGCTTGAAATAAGCTATCCTGGGATGTCACCTAGTAAAATACTGGGTCTCAAACCTTTTAGTTTAAAATCTGTTGAAGTATTTTAAGGTTGAGTGAAAATGTACGTGAAGCCCAGCACAGAATAAATGAAAACAAAAATGTCTTTTTCTGATTCATTTTATGGGGAGGATTAGGGAACAGCTGTTTCGCCCTTCAACGGGATCTTCAGTCCTAACCCGCTTTCTTATTATTCCCTTTTATTATTTCCCTTTCTTATTTTAAGGTTTCCAAATACAAATATAAAGGATGATTTATGTGAATTCTATTCTATTTTTAAGGTTCAACATGGGTCGGGTGCTTTCGGCCATGGGGGAGTTCGAATCAGCGGGTGACTGCTTTGCCACTGCCATCGACCTGGAGGCCACCAGCCCTATCCTGCCTTTCTCGACTATTCCGAGGAGCCTCGAATGAAGCAAAACATTTGCAGCTGAAGTTGATATGAGAAGTAATCCTTAAAATTGGCATCAAGTCCTACTTACAGGTTGTTATATTTACTCATATTTTTTGTATATATTTTAAGATTTTAAGTCGTTAAATACACTGGATAAATATACAAGGAGACAGAAAGAAACGAGTATATAAAAACAGGTGGGGGAAATTGTTTCTAAGTGTTCCGAGTCTTAGAAGCAGTTGAATCCAGTACTTAATTTGTTGACTACGGATTTTAATCATAATCACTAAAGGATTCATTGGTAGTAATTTGATAATAAATTACTTAATTAATTTCATATTTTAAAAAAAAATATCGTTGATATAAATCAGGGAAATCCAGTTGTAGCCAGTGATTTCCGACCGTCTTCGTCATTCGAGACAGGCATCGTAGGATGATCAAATGAAATGTGTCTGGTGACCTTTTGATCGATTCAAATCTGGCTTAAACGCATCAATGTTAAAAGGCACAGGAATGCCACACAAGAACTCATCCTTACCTCTTTCTGTTTTTTTTTTACTTAAAAGATTTACTTTAAGTGTAAAGTGCAAGATTATTTTCTTTGTTTAATAAAAAAAAATTAAAAAATATTATTCCAGATGATAAGAGGTGAGGATGTTATCTGTTAGCGTTTATTTTAAAAGAAGCTTCCGATTAATCTTATTGTAGATTTAGTTTCTTCAAAAAACTTAAGATCTCGTTTCATTCTTTTTTCTTCTCTAATAACTTGAAATATATAAAGATTGTAGAAGAACTTGTACATAAAACTTATTATTAACCTTCTTGGTATTTTAAAATGTAGTATTATTTTTTTTTTAATTTTTTATACATTAATAATGTTCAATAACTTTGGAAGGGAGTTAAATGAATAAAAGATTCAATATTGGGTGATAGAAAATGTTTGAATTCATATTAAACGCTGGGTACAGATTGATCGAACAATTTACATTTAAAAAAAAAAAATCATTCTTTTGCATTTAAGTGAAAGCATTTTTAAAATTTAATGGGTATTTTTTTTTTTTTTTTTTGATGACTTTAGTTTATCAATAAGATGATGTATTAAGGGCTTTTAAATATACTAGAGATAAAAAAATAAATAAATAAATAAATACTTCTCAAGAGATATGCATCAGTTAAAAGCACCATTGTCGTTGTATAATGTGTTTTGTTTTTTGTTTTGTTTTTCATATAACAACTTTTAAACAAACTAAAATACCTTAAAGTCTAGAGATAACAAAAATCTGCGATTATTCTCAAGCGTACAAATGATTTTTCACCAACAGGTTTTTGTCAAATCTTATTTTTAGGAAACAGAATAACTTTAAAAAAATATCTACTAAATATTATCTCAGGTAGATTTGGTCTAAAAGTCCCAAATTCAAAACAAAAACAACCTACTCTTTGAGCTGAAATGATTACACCTAGTGTAACATAAATCACCTGTAACCCATTACTCAGTATTAAAATGACACTCACAATAGGCAGCTGGTGGATATTTTTAGAGTTAGGCATCCTATTCACTTGTCGTCAATAGCCCCAACCGTTCAAAACAGTTTATTTTCTTATTTTCTAAAAGTTGTTTTTTATAAAAAAACAACTATTAAATTCTTCCAATAAATATCAAATCATTAATAAACAGAAAAATTAGAATTCAAAAAACCCATTCAAGTGCAAATTATATTTGATTCTTTCGTCTTCCTTTAATCGTTAAGTAATACAACTGTATAAGCTTTCCCTTCAAAAATCATCTACTATCTATGTCAGGCTTTCTATAATAAATTCTCATAATAATTATTTTAATAATTACATCAGTGCATTGTATGTTATTTGTCTAGTCACGTTTCTGTCAATAGCATTAAATAATTATTTCTTCTCTTTTATTTTTTTTATTTATTATTTGTAAATAATTAAAATCATTCACTTTTATTTGTTATATACTGGAAAGTCGTAACGGCTTTCGTATACGTAAAAAAACATTCGTTTGTACAAAAAAGTAAATAAATAATAAATAAATAAAAAGGTTACGGAACATGTTCAGTGTTCTATTATCAAGTATCAAGATTTGTACACAAGTATGTTATTTGTTAATTGTTTTAAGTTTGTAATATATTCATAAAGTTTACAAAACTATTAACAAAGTAAGTGTAAATAAGACGATAAAAACGTTGTGTGTGTATTACATCTATTAATTGTATGGAATTAAAAATAAGAACTTTATGAGATGAAAGATATATGTATTTATTGATTGTACTATATTTTATTTATGAAAACTTTTGTTAAATAGTTTGAGACAATAAATAATTTTTATTTATTTAATTAATCGTTATATCTTTTATTTACAACAACTTAAACCTGGCAACCGAAGAACTCATAATTTTTCACTTTGGTGTTTCATCAAGTGCACGTGAGATGATAGATTATCTGATAAATAGAATTAATTGAATTGAACTCCCAATGCTGTATTTCAAAGAAGACATTATTATGAAATATGTGAAATTTAATTGATCACGTGTAGTTATTTTATGTATTTTATCGTATGACATTCATTAGCCAGGAGATGGAGACGATTGTGTGGCTGCCATAATTGCTAGTTCTTTAGCGCAACCCAGGGTGTACTATAGGGAGCGAACTAGCTGTAACACCCGCAGAAACGGACGAAACACTGGAAGAAGAAAGAATGAAACACTCAAGCCCCGCGCCGGAATTCGAACCCAGATTCCGACTTATCTGCCTCATGGCAGATGGCCGTCTAGACCACGCCGGAACGGCAATCACGTATAGTGTGTCTTTTAAGCATCCCACTACAGGCCTTTGTGGCCCCTTGAGGTTGCGGCAGGTAAGGCTTTTGTCGTTTCGTGACCATGACGTCTGCCCTTTTTTAACCCCATGAAAAAAATTTTTAATACCCATTCTACAGAGGGCTAGGTAGAGCCTAGGACCTGTCTGAAGAGAATTCGATCGAACCTGGTCTCTTCATCCTGCAGTCAAATGCTACCGGAACCACAAAGGTGCCTTAGAAGGACTAAAAACTCCATTTTGAGAGTACATTTTATTTAACAATAAATTCAACAATATACAGGGTAAGTATTTTTTGTATTATTCACTTCCAATTAACATGTCTTAGATTTATCAGTGAGAATAAAATATATTGGGTACAGTTAAACGAAAAATAAACGAATCTAAAACAGAAACTAAGTCGTATTTACGCCACATCACAACATCTGGGTTGGTATAATAATAAACATGGCTTCCACAATCTGCTTCAATATAACTGATTTTTGTGTTGCTTTGAAGACAAGATCAAGCTACTTGTAAGATATAAAATAGTTTCAAAATTAGAAAATTTCTTTTTTCAATGCAATTTAAAATTTTAAAAATAAAAACTACCAGTTAGATTTAAGTTTAAAAAGTAAGTTCGTCAGTGCATTAATATATCTAGCATTAATAAAGTATCGGAAAGTTATAAAATATATTTAATATTTTATTATTATTATTATTATTGGGTTTTTTTTTTTTAATACTTACAGTAAATACTTTCAACTTACAGTAAATTCATTTGACGTGAATTTAAGACTCATGGGTGCATCCCATTAGTACTCTAGGTCTATTGTACAGATGCTAGAACACAAATGACTGACACGAATGACCATAGGCAGCCGGAAGGAGAAGAAGCAGGCAAACACGGGAAAGAAAGGAAACATCCATGCCTGTCCCGGGATTCGAACTCAGATTCAAGCATATCAGCCAAGTTAGCAGGCCATAGCCTAACCAGAACTTCTCAACCGGTGGACTACGAGAAATTCTGAGTATGTATCTTAAATGAACATTTAGCTTCCCACTAATCAAAGGCTCGTGTTTAGAATAAAACCTAGAAGCCAAACAACTTGTGCAAACAAGCTATTAATTACACTATGTTTCGTTCTAAAAATTAAGATTAATAAAATATTAAACCAAATTCAAATCGACTTAAAAATATTTTAGATAGCTTTAAATTATTTAGACATTTATATTCATTTGCAAAATCAAAGGTGTTTTTCAGAGGATTCTATTATAGCAATACAATGAAAAGTTTAATGTGTCAAGGGATTTTGGAAATAAAGGTTTTTGGTGTGCTTGCAAATGTAAAAATGCGTCATTGAGCAAAGAAGATCGAGAAGCACTGGCTTACACCGCTGATGAGGTTGCCATTGGGACAAAAGACAAAACTCTCGTAATGTTTCGTTTTTAATTCATTTTCAATAAATATTTTGATCTCATGACGAAAGCACAGAAGATAGGAAGACACTTACGAATGATCCAGATATTATTAACAAGTGACGCAATTGAAGTTAAATGACTCAACATTATGATAAGAGATTCTGTTCTATACCTTAAGGGTGGCTGCGCTTTCAAATTAATACTGGTTTTGAATTTCTTAATATTAGTTCCATATTTATACACAGCGTTCTTTCTCAGTGCTATTACAAATTAAGAGTCGAGTGTAAATGAGAGATTCATTCAAATGTTTCGTATCACATTTAAGTTCAAAAGAAAAATTGGATCTTGGTCACTCTGTCAAAAGATTAATAACTAAACCAACTTGTGAAATTATGAAGAACCCATAGAAGATAATTCATAAGAAGTAACTAGTATTACTATAAATTATTAAATTACGTTTAGTATATTTTTTTAACGTTTTATATGAAATTTAAAAAAAACTATGCATTGTAATTCTATCAATTAAATTATTAAAATAATAATACTAAATGATAAATAATAATAATTATAATAATAATAATTTTCCGTAAGTTAAAACTTCCTTGACATAAGTAAAAATTTAAAAAAAAAAAAAACAGCTACTAAACATTATAAAATATGATGTCTGATGATTTCGTTTGTTCCCTTTTAAGTATATTTTTTTAGCTTTTATTTACACATTGTTAGACCTTTGTATTTCTTTACATTAAATACAAAGAGTTTCAAACTAGACCGCGATAAGTCATGATTTTTATCATATTTAGTTGATGCTCTTTTAATTTTTAAAAAGTTTTTAACTAAAGTGTTTTAAATGCATGTTAACGTTCTATCAGTAACCTTGATTTTTATAATAAAATTTAAAATATTACCAGCCACACATCAAAAATTAAGTTAAAAATGATTCACTCCATTAATTGTTGGTTTGTGATAAAAAGAAAATCTTTAGGTAAAATATTATCAATTATTAACAAACAAATACAATAGCAACAAACAAATAGACATATAAGAAATCAATGATTTATTAGAAAGAAAGACAAAAAGCAAAGTTGTATAACATCTATCTATAATAAAACTGAATCAAAGGCTTCTTCTTCTGATTTGTTCCTCTTCGTTTCTTATGTTTTGTTGTTGGGAAGTCTTAATGTGGTAACAGTCTTTTGTCACGGCTATTCTTATTCCCGGAGAAGCATCTGGCTTTGGGATCAACCATTTCACCTGAATAGGAGAACCATCAGAAAAAGGGAAACCTCAAGCCATTCTCTTTCATTGCCTACTGCAAATTATCATGAATTCGAACTTGACTGCAAATTATCATGAATTCGAACTTGACTGCAAATTATCATGAATTCGAACTTGAGGTAGATTCTAGTATTTATATCATCATCTAGTATTAAATCTTCACTTGATTTCTTTTAATACTAAACTCACAAATTCACTAGATCTTAAGCCTACATACAACTTTAATTGAAGATCATTCATGAATTAAAGCTTACCTGTCACAGAAACCTATATAGAAAGAACCTAACAAACCTATAAAAGAAAGAACGACTTACATTAAGATTCTGTTATTTAACTAATGTCGAATTTGAAAAGGGATGTCAACTGGTGGTTTTGTTTTTGTTTTTGTTTTTTGTTTTGATTGGACGTTACTACCAACTTTTGTTTTTTTGTTCGAAACTTTTAAATGTTGAGCAATAAATAAAAATGTGTTCGAAACTTTTTTTTTTCTTTCTTTCTTTTTTTTTTTACAGTATTAAACCTTATTTCTTATTTTTAAATTCTAATTGATCCAATATTATTTTTATATTATGCGCGGCAGTAAAATTATTTTGGGAATATGTGTAGCTCTCCCTTCACTGTTCGTTTCTCATCGTTTCTTGGAATCAAAGCCAATCTGCGCATGTGCAGTGTTTATCTCTTTTAAACTTAGCATCTAAATGCACTTCCTTTGTTAACAAACCAAATTGACTCCGGAACACCGATAATTTTTGATAAATTACCGCTTTCTGAAGACAATAATTATAAATCCCGAAGTATATCTTTAATATATACTTCTATTATATTAATAATTTATTAATTAATGAAGATTCAATAACGAAGATGAAATTAAGAACTTGCTACTTCCGGAGTTGAAATGTAAACAAAAAACTGGACATCCACAAACTGCCGCGCATTTCGACTTCTTGGAATTATTTGAATCAGTCTCCAGTCGGTTTACAATGAGAATTCTGCAAGAAAATAAAAAGAATGTACGCTAATGCACCTATTTCTTTGAAACAGTCTTTAATTTTAGTAAGCGTTTATTTATTTATTTACTTTCTTTGTTTTACAATGATTTGCAAGAGGTTGTTTCACGAAGATAAAATTTTAATAAATCTGGATAGAGACTTGCGTTATAACGAAAGGTTTTCAACAACAGCTTAAGGGATAGATAGTTTTTTTTTTTTTTTTTTTTTTGTAAACTGTAATTATTCTCGTCTTAAAGATAAAATGAAAAGTCGTCCTACTGTTGTATGCTTTACTCTTTAAGAAATACTCTATGTATTGTTTTGTTTTTCCTTTGCAAATATATTTGAGCTAACAATCTAGAGAGACTAAAGAAGGGCAATAATAACAGGGAAATTAAACAGAAGAAAGGTTGCTTCTAAGGAGGTTCATCCTTTGCTTCGATTTACAAACTCTGATTGTTCTACTTCCTCCATCTTTTCGACCAAAATTAAAGTTGGCGTGAAAACCTCTGAGTACTCTTTATGATGAAAAGATAATAGTTTTTCAAACAGATAGTGACTAATCAGAGCTGGCGAATGGGGCGACCGCCCAAGGCCCCGCGCTGGGGGGGGGGGGGGCGTGGCTGGATAGAAGAAAGAAGATAAAAAAGGGTTGGTTTTTTTTTTTTGGTTGTTAAAGTAAGATTTTCGTTTTTTTTTTTTTTTTGATTGTTAAAATAGGATTGGCAAGGGCCCCGTAAAATTCATCTCGCCCGAGGCCCCGTCCCTCCTAGCGCCGGCCCTGGACTAATATAAACCTGCAGTTCAGTTCATGAAAGAAGAGCTTTTGATGACGTAATTTCCTTACAGATTGATGCTTCCAGGACGCAACAGCGCCATCTACGGCTAAATATGTCACTGAATCTTATAAACATTATGAAAACATTCTGGTTTTTGTATTTTCTAAGTTACGAATGCATAATAATAATTAAAATTGAAATAATTACAAACGTTCCACACTATTCCCCTTGCAAAGTATGCAAAATTTGTCCTTTCTTGGTCACGCTTATGCGATCACAAAACGACGCCATCTTAGACTGACTGCTCGGAGTTCAAGGTGATGACGTCTTGACTGTGACGTTTGTTCCAGACAAAATCGATCGCTACGTAATGACCATATATGACAAACCCTTTTTTTTTTTTTTTGCAAAATACAGTCCCGATTATCCGAGTTAATGTGGACCAAGACTAACTCGGATAACCGAAAAACTCGGTTAAACCAAAAATTGTAAATAAAATAAATCGTGTAGGTTTAAATGTACATTTTAACAAATACAAAAGTTATACAGATACACCACATACAATTCATATTGAAAGAGTTCTTTTACTTAAAAAAGTCTTTAATTGTTTTTTATTTTATGTTACTTTGGCGTTTTTCTGAAGCAATGTTTCCGCGTTTTTTTAAGAATAACCCAGGATAGTTGGTGTTGAAACCATTCCCCGATTCCAGGTAGTGGGTCATATGACTAGACGAATGGAGATTAATTTGCGAAAAAAAAAATCGTAGAAATATTTGATAGCTCGGTTAAAGCGGAAACTCGGATAATCGGGGTTTTACTGAACTATAGTAACTTTTCACTTTTCCTAGATAAAGTTGTTTAATTGGATTAATGAGAGTCGATTATTAGTGGTTAAAACTCTTCACTTTAATGGTGAAAGACTCAAATTGTACCAAAATTAATACGGACTTTGTAGTTATATCATCAAATCACTACATGTTAGCAACATAAAGTTATAGATTAAGAACCGTGATTAAGGCTATTATTTTAACTAAAGATGTATGCATCAAAATCAATGGGAATTTTGCACTTGAAAGCTAAAACCTTCGCTTAAAAGATAGCTTGAAGACGCGGTCACGGAACGCATATGGCTACAGAAGGACGGGGCACCTGATCACTTCGCTGTTACTGTGCGCGAATTTATTCATGAACATTTTCCAGAATGCTGGATTGGTCGCGCTACTCCAGCATCACCAGCTCCCTTGAAATGGCCACCATGAGCTCCTGACCTCACGACGCCTGACAACTCATTGTGGAATCATCAACGCCTACGTGTCTGAACGTCGTTGTGCTACAAATGAAGATTTGCACAACGCAGTTGAGGACGCATTTCGAACCATCACACCGGACATGCTCCAAAAATTGTCAAGTAGGACGTGGCGTCGTGTGAACTTGTGTGCACAGCATGATGGCGAACACACAGACTATTTGGACATTAATGTGAAACTATTTTCTTAAAATATGACTATCAATGAAAGGGTACGGGAACTTCCGGGCCACACTGTACATCGGAACTACGACGAAAATGTGTGTGTGAGGGGAGGGAGAGGTGAGTCAAATCATCCCCTGCCCCACTAATTTGTACAGGAGAGCGAGAGGCATATTTTGCCTTACTTCTCTCAGTAACCTGAATATGTAAATAAAAATAGTAATTAAGAGATATATATATATATATATATATATATATATATATATATATATATATAAATATATATATAATATGTTACTAAGAAATTGCTAAAAGTAACTAAATTATTAATATAATTAATTATAAGTAATTTTCATATTTGACTCGTCATTCTTCGCCCTTCATCTCTGTTTTGAAATGGTTTCAATGTCCTGCATTTAAGTTTGAGTTTTGTTTTAACTTATCTTGATCAGGAACTGATGATGGATATGTAACATTCAGCCACATTGTAAAAGGTTTTGTCCTAATCCTTTTATATATATATATATATATATATATATATATATATAGTAAATAAATAAATGTTACAAACAACTTATAGCATTGTTTTGATAAGTAGGCTTACCAAATAAAAATACTGAAAAAGCAGAGCAGATTTATACAATAACTCTATTAAATGAAAATGGAAATATTTCTTAATTTGTTTCAACTCCTGAGTATTCGTTGCAAATAAAGCTGAACTGAAGCCGACTAATTCCTAACTTCTATTTGATACATCCCATTTGAATTGTTCTCGTGTGTTCATAGTAACGCCGAGAGCAATTCGAGGTCTGCGTTTACATTTTCATCCGTTGCATAATGGCCGTCGTGAAACCTAATACCACCAGATGGCGACAACATCTCTTATCTCTGCCATTTCATGGATAAGATAAAACTGTCGTCATCCGCAATTAGAACGTGCAGTTCGAGTCAAAAGGAACGAAAGATTGATGACAAACGATGAAAAGTTGAACCAACTGATCTGTATTATCTTTAATATTCCTAGACCACTAACATCATGACGACCTGTTAACACTTGACAACACGATATTAATGTATTTTCTTACCATTTAAAATTGTCAAATGGAAACAGGATACATTGTTTATTGGTAATTAACGTCATTTACCAATATCACGTAAACATTTCAGGGATAAGGGAACAGTAATGCTTAAAAATTTGTATTTTCTTTTTTTTTTGTTGTTTGAAATAAATAATACGAATTTTGTTGTATAAAGTATATTTCGACCATTACTGCTATTAAGAGTAGACTAACAGTAATTTTTAATTTTTTTTTATTGATTGTGATTATTATTATTATTATTGGGTTGCTACATTAAAGCTTTACAGTTTTAAATCTCTTTTTACTCTATCCGAGTAAAAAGAATATCGATGAAAAGATAGATAAGATGTTTAAATTATTGTCCATTTGTCCATTGAAGATGTTCAACTTGTCAGAAGTAATAGGATTTACTTTTTCTTCAGGTTCTCCAATAACTTACATAAGTGTGGAAATACTCTTAAATGGCTGATCCTATTCTATGAATTTGTTGGCCTTTATTTTACGAATATTTGCCAATTTTGTTTGTTTATCTAAAAATAGTTACCAATAATCATGCCTTTACCACTGCACGAATTATCAGGACTTACGTACACTTTGCATTGGAACCTTATCCCGAAATTACAGTGTTTGCTTCTGAATTACAAAATACACTTTGCGTACGCTGCTGCAGTGCATTACTACAGGGTGTCCCGTAAGTCTGGATCCATAGGGTTTTCAAATACTTTTTTTATAAAACGAATTTTTACGATACGACGATTACATACATTTTAAAGGTGAAAATATGATACATTGATTCGACTTACGGACAAGCTCCCGGAACTTAATCTGCCTTAAGTCCGATGTGTGACTATATTTTTAAATAAATCTTATTTAGATTAGAGTTAAAAGCTTAATAATCGAGGGTCAGTCATTTCCTAAAGAATCCACAATGTTTGGTGTTGTATTAGATATTGTCATATCGATTTGGTAGCGATACAGCAAACTCTGGTGGATTTTGACGCAATCCAAATGGTCAGGAATAGAATTCAGAGCAGAATCTCAATTCAGATGATTTTCTTGGCTTCGGACAAAGAGAAAGAATCTAAGAAACATTCAGTTGGATGTCGGTCACTGGATCGACGACGATCCAATTCTGTCAAATGATTTTGTATCGCCTCCGGAGTTTGTTTTTTTTTTTCGCGCATTGATATTCATGTTCGTTTGTTTGTCTTATAAAAAGAAAATGAAATAACAAATAAATCAAGAAAGCTGATTTCCTATATGTCAGCTCATAAATTTTATCTTTAAAAGAGAAAAAAAAAATCATAAGCAAAATATTTAATTTATTAGACTGCAGGATTCCATGTTAAACAATAAGGAAACGGGATTTTTTTTTCTAGTAATTTTATTCATTAGTTTTTTCAGATTGTAATGCTACAGTAGCTTAGAATTTATTCGTCTGATCGGCAATTGCTATCCACCTACCTAACACGGATAGGGATATAAAAGAAAAATTAATTTAAAGATGAAAAAGATTTAATCCCTATTTATTTAAATAATTGAAAAATAAAAACCAACAGTGATATTGTTTTTTAATTGATATTGTACAGTTGCAGGATGACAGTCTACTGTACCGTGTCTACTAAATAGTGATATTTTCTGTTATGATGTTGTTTTCTTTGAAAACGATGTCATTTACTGCGAACCTAATATTTTTAAATTCTGATTCCTGTGTCATTTGTATTAACTATTGAATAATATTCTAGTGTTAGTAAAATTGTCCTTGATGTTTTATTGGTGTTGTAAAAAGTTAATCAAATACAGGTGAAGTGAGCTCCACTTGTGACAGGTGGTTCAATCCAGGTTTCCAGAACGATCTATTCTTAATTGCAGCTGCAGCTCGAGGCTAAAAATCGAATAATTTCATCTCGTTACCGATTTTCCAATTGAATATTGCTTTCAGCCAATAAGGAATTCTTTTTCTTTTGCCTTCCGTCACTTAAAACCTCATTAACGGAATCTTTTTTTAAGAAACTAATCTACTTTTCTTGCTGTTATGATAAATGGAAAAAACAGACGAAGAAATTGGATAATAAAGAACATTTGATGGTTGTTGAAATTAGCAAAATTCTATTGGAAATAATGAGATTTTTTTTTTTTTTTTTTTTTAAAAATCCAAAAAAATAAAAGGGGTTTTTTTTTTCCTTTTCTGCAATTCTGAACTGTTGTCGTGACTGCAGAAATCTAAAAATATAAATTACAGCTTGTAAAAATTCTTTTGGAAATTTCTTAAAATTAAGACTACTTTAAGGTAAAATATTATGACCGTACCGTTTGGAGATATAGTCTCCTGCGATTATCAGCGGCAGTTGAGATATCTGCGAGCATTTAGCCATCGAGGGAAAAGACAATCTTGTATCGAATTTACAAAAAAAATAGGTGAACACTGTGAAGGTTCGAACCCTTCTCCTGAGATAAACATCTTACACTTGAGCTACCGGGCCTCAAAAATTGTTTATGGGTTGATAATAATGTAATGAACCTTATTGAATTTTCTTCTTTTTTGTAATGTTAAATTGTTCAATAAGAGACTATAACTAAAACTTTTTTACATTGAAACTGAAACATCCCCTTTATGAGATTTCATGTTACTGCTTAGCAATTACACGGAACGAACCTAGTGAATTATGTTATTTATAGATTTATAGCTTGCAAAGACAGATGGAAGGAAACTGTTTTCTTTAAAGAGCTATGAACAATATGATAAAGACTCTCGGTTGTTTAGGTTATGATTGCTTCTTATTTATAACATCTTATCTTCGTTATCCTTCTGCAAATGCTCGTACTCGGGCTTTAAAATACGAGTTTATTACATCTTAACCTCGTGAAGTTGGTTAATCATTTGGAAAAATAGGTTGCAGACGTATTGATTGACATTCGTTACCTAATCAATCCTTAAGTCGTTAATTTACACAGAATAAGATATACAGAAGCGGAGTCACGTATCAAAACTGTTATTTTTATATTTGCCAAGTCGTTTAGTGTTGTCGTTATTTAAAGTCTAGCAAGCATGAGATCGCCCCATACTTAAATATATATTATGGATAGATTAGCTGCTAAAAAAAAATAGCGAGAACCGGATACTCAGAATACAAAAACACCGCGAGATTGCTAGAAGTGGAAGCCTACTCATCTCTGACCTAATTAATCAGCGTTATGACCAAACTATGCGTGATGGCATAGTTGGTATAATATAAATAAACAGTAAGTATCCATGGAATTCATTATTGATGGAAAAAATTAATAACATGACTATTGTTAGAAATATAGACTTGACACCATTTATAGAGTTTTTAACAACAAGTGTCAAAAGCATCGTGTGAATTTACTACCGTGGTTTAAAGCAATATGGGAAAATTACCTAAGTATTTTGCAGGGAAAATTCATACTCCATCTGGGATATTCATTTATTGAATATTTTAAAGTCCAGTATACTTCAGTGTAATAGATGGATGTGTAGTACTCTATTCTGTTTACCAGAGAAACTTCCTGGTTATAATATTTCCAGTTTCTTTACGTAGTTCTCGGTCAATGATCTATTAACGTCAAATGTCTTAATATTTTATGTCCCGAATATTTATGGTCTGTTAACGTTTTTAAAGAGCGAATAAATAAAATAAATAAATAAGCAAATAAATCAATAGAATAATAAGGTTCAAGAGCATTAAAACACTTAACAATTCACTTTTCTAGAACAATCTACAATAAAATAAAGATATCAATTAAGAAATAACTTTTATTGCGTACACTGATGAATGATAGGACATTAAAACTGCATGTAAAAAGCTTTCCCAGCCTTAACTTTGCAAGAAGAAGGAAGACACTGTCTCGTATCTTCCAATACCTTGACCTTCACTTTGATGCACTTCCTGTAAGTAGCGCCATCTGTCGGAGTATTAACGAAACAGTGGATTTTGGCTTTCTGCCTAAAAACACCTCCACCGGGACGGCAAGCAATAAAACACATACAAAAAAACTTTTATTTGGCTTTTTATTTAGGCAAATGTTTATTTACTAAGCCAAAGCTATTTTTCTGTACAAATTATTTTTAGGAACGCACTGTTTTTCTTAAAACTAAATTCCAATTAAGAAAATTTAGCAGCGAGACGCTGTTTTCAAATAAAAAAAAAATATTAATGCGAACAATCAGACAAGAAAATCAAGGAAATTTATCAAATTTGTCAAACGTATAAAACAAGAATATTTTTTTTTTATTATTTTATGGAATAAAATTTTATGGTAATAAATGAGTTTTGGAAGAATAAATTTTAATGATTTTGAAAATTTTTCATTTCATTTTATTTTTATTAAGATTTTTTTTTTTTTTTTTAATTTTTTTAAAAAATTTTTTTGGGGGGGGGGGGGGTTGGACACGACGGTTTTTTTGTTGTGTTTTACGACTATCAGAACTTCTCTCATTCTAAAAATCCTTATGGAGTTTTGGAACAGGTTGGTTAATTCATTGGGGTCTGATTTCTGATTGTCATTCCCCACTCCCTCATATTTTTCTAATGGCTAACCACGCTCACCCACGCTCTTCAAATAAATCCTAGTTGGTTTCCTCATAAGGATAAAGAGCACAAATCCCTAATCAAAACATTAATAATAAAATAAAAAAGGATTTTATTAAGGCTTTTATAATAACATTTTAGAAACCTTTTTTATGATTATTTTTCTTTGTCTCATTACTTATCAGTAATGTAGCAGATAAGTTTTTAATCAATGATTTAGAAGAATTATGTATTATCACGATATCTTGTTTACTGTTTGATCCATTTAATGATGTTATGTAATGTATTCATCTCATGCTTCACGTTTGTAATCAGAAAATTTACGATACAATAAATCTTGTAATTTTCTTAATCAGATAAACAATCAAAAATGGAAAAAAGAAATTAGATACCTTATTAGTTTTTCATGGAACGTTGTTGTTCCTGTTCTCATAGTTTTTCGTTCGATATATTGTAGAATCCGAACAAGCAAACTCATAAAATCTTAAAAGTTTTTTTGTTTGTTTTTTATATATATTGCATTTTTTTATTTGAAGTATGGCTAGATCTAAAAACTTCAAAAATTATACAGTAAAACCCCGTTATTACGCTCCCGCTTATAGCATTATCCCGTTCTTTACGCTCCTTTCATACGGTCCCTGGAATTTTCTATGTAACTCTGTATACATTTACCCTCTTATAACGCTTCAAATCCCGCTTGTAGCGCTTTTTTTATATCGGAAATTTTGTATCGAAAAGAAATGTAACACTGTAAAGATTCTTTTCTTTCCCTGGTAGGAGGGAATCTTTGAACTCTTTGAAGTGCGGGTCTGTGATACAGTAAGTTAGTGTAAAATTTCGAAGCGGAAATCCCTTTCTATAAGTGAAAAATTGGAAATTCTCTATAAGTACGACGAGAATTTTACACTAAGTCAGAAGGATTTCGCAGAAACTCTAGGAATTCCCTCATCCAGTCAGAGAACAATAATAAAAAATAAGAATGGAATTACCAATGCAGCGAAGGGTGGTTGCAAACGTAAAAAAGTAAAGTGTGGAAAATATTAAGATGCCGAGGAAATTCTAATTGAATGGATTTATCAGTCCCGTGATGCATCAGTGCCATTAAATGGCCCAATCATTTAAGAAAAGGCGCGTGAAATAGCGGGCAGTGCACTAAATCTGCTCCGAAAATATATTAGTGTTGTTCCTAGTGGTGTATCAATTGATGTTAATAGTTACTTGAACCGCATTGAAAATGTCATAATTCATAACAGTAGCACACACACACGGCAAACCACAATCAAAGATTTTTTTAATAGGAAATAAGCTCACATTAGCACTATATCTACTGCAGAATCAAGTAGCTTTCCTGTAAAATGATGTCTAAATGTTTCCCTATCTCATAAATCATTCCCCGTCTATAGCGCTATCCCGCTTATTACGCTTGTAGTTCATGGTCCCTTGACGAGCGTAATAATGGGTTTTACTATATTTTATTTTTAGAAGCAATATTACAAAAACAAACAAAACTGTTTTAGATATTCTTTGTACATTGACTAAGGCAGTAGCGTGATTTCTTTTCAATTTTCAACTTCTTTATTAGACATAAAGTTTCTTTACCAATTGCATTAATATTAATTGATGTAGACCTAATCTTGAATTTTATTTGAAGAATTTAAAATTTCATCGTAAATATCGTGAATAGAAGAAAGATTCTCTTAAAAATGCTGTTTTGTGAATTCCAACTTTAGCCTTTTTCAAGAAATTATTTGTAGTTCAAAATCATTGATAAATAAATGACTTCCTGATACAGATAAATGGAAGTAATTTTATAAAGATAAATTGCAATAATATTTTATATATTTTTGAAATATTATTGCTAAGTTTTTATCGAAGTATTTCGACTATAAATTTGACGGAAAAATTGGTTTGCTTTTGTGAATCTTCGCTGCATTAAAATTAGTTTTTTTTTTTTGTTTTTTTTTTTATAATAATATATCCGCGAGTATCTATGTAGCAAAGGATGTTACAGATTTGGTCTAATGTTTAGCTGGTACAAGTCTTTTAATGTGCATCGGAGAGATAAACTGGATAAGGACAAGAACTTAAAATTTTCAGAATGAAATTTCATTAGTTGAAATGCGAATATAAGTCTATGATCAAGATAATCCAAAGAATTGTCTTTTGTAACAGGTTAAGATTTTGCCATTTGTAAGAAAGAATTGTGTTTGACTCAGATGGTCCGTTGGCCTTCAGCTGCAATTCCACGATATCTTAAGAAGACTAACTTACAGGCTACTTTTCTAAGTTGCTTACTTTATCTTTCTTCACAATTTTCAGTAGCCTCCAAACGGCTTCTTCTTATTTGTTGTTCTTATTTTTTTTCCTGTGATCTTCCAATATTCGATATGTAGTTGCAGATATTCGATGCAACTACATCTATTATCTTTTGTTCAAGACTATATTAATGAAAACAATTCTCCTACATATTTATCAGATAATAAATATTGTAATAAGGCTCATTTAATACTAAATTCGTCATTTAATAGGGAAAGGACAGTTAGGAAATCACTTTAAATATTCAGTATTGGCAGCGGGAGGAGATTTTAAAACCAGCCTTAAACACTGTTACATATTTATCAATAAATAACAATAAGTCTCCTTTTAATGATTCTTATTTAACTGAACGAAGTAATAATAATAATATGAATTGAAACGCTTTCTTTCATTTAATATTTATAATGAAGTTTAAACTTAAGCTTTAGGATAATATAAGAATTTATAAAGGAACTATCTTAACCTTTTACATAGTTATTTTATTAATTTGCTCATAATTTACTTTCCAATAAGCTCGTAAAATCACTTAATCCGCGTGTGTATCTATATAGGTATCCTCCTGTAACCACATTTGAACCTCTGATGGACTTCGTGAAACTTAGTATGTATATTCTAGAACTAGAACTTTTATTTTGAGTTCTTGTCGAGAAGTTAACATCAGAAGGCGATTAAAACTCCTACAGAAAATCATTAAATCTAAACAATGGGTTTTTATCCTACTTCTGTTAATATCTCATTGTCGCAAAAAAAAAAAAAAAAAAAATAATATTAAATCCTTAATCCACTCCGCGTGGTTTGATGCGATTTAGACAATGCAAGTAAACAATGCAGATTTTAATTGAAATTTTTTAGAAAAATGAAAAGTTTGAAATAAAAATGTAAGCTTTTTATTGTTTTCATGACTTAAAAAAAAAAAAAAAAAAAAAATAAGAATTTACATTTTACGTTAAGTAAGCCTTGAAATTTTCTCGAATTATTGTTTCATTTTAAATTAAAATTCATTTAATTTAATATATTTCTTAAATTCCTTATCTTTTTTATTTATAGTCGCTTTCGTATGAATCACGTGTTTTTTTTTATTAATTAGTTTTTAATTTATTAAATGAAAGCGGATCCATTATTTAAGATTTGGACGGAAATTCATTATTTACATTGATGTCAATATTTTTCAGTGGAAATTTTTTGGATTCGATTCAAGAAGAATCGGTATTCACTGATTATTAAGGGTACGTACAGATTACTTATTGTAAGTCTTACTCATTCGTCAAGAAACTAAAAAAAAAAAGAAACACTCCTAAATCCTCGAACACGCGGTAAGAGGAATTATTGGGTTTTCCCAGAAATTATCCAATGTTTTTCCTGCTTCCATAGAATTTCGTAGAACCTCCATCGAAAAGATACATTGAAACTTCCTCACAAGTATTGGCTACTAAGTTATAACAGGACTTGGCTGCTACGACAACATAATATCAACGCCTACAAAGAATATCGACAGCTTTTCAAAGTCTGTTTAACCTATTTACTTACGGTATTTATTGTTAGTAGAAATTACGCACTTCCTTTGGTGAGTTTTCACTAGCTTTTGATAATCTTAAGCAATACAGCAAAACTCTACCTTAACTAAATAAGAACCAACATATCCTAGAAGTTGATTGTAATTCTTTTCAAAAATCATTTCCGTTTGCGTCAGTGAAAGCGAAGGACACTAAGAAAAGATGAGGCAGCAAATTTACTGAAATCTTAGAACATTAGATGAAAAAATTTAAATCATTGTTTTAATCGAATATGAATAGATTTTCACGAAACTCATATATTATCTTTACAGGCTTATTTAGTTAATAAAAACAGCTAATTAAAAATATTTTACATGTGTTTCTTAATATGAAATGAGTAAATTCTGGCCACCACACACAGTTCTAATTTAAATACACAAATACAAGTACAATAAAATGCAAGCACTTTCAAGATGGTCTACATCTCGTTTTCAAGCTTGATTCCGCTTGAAAACGAGATGTAGATATCTTGAAAGTGCTTGCATTTTATTGTACTTTTCTTTATGCAAATTAGAATTATATGGTGGCCAGAATTTACTCTTTTCAAAAACCAGCTAGTTTTTATTTTTTTTATTTTTTTTTTTACAAAATAAAATGTAAAATCTTAGTTTGATAGAAATAGATTTAGAGTATCGCACATTTTTTTATCTTTTACTCATGTAGTTTAGTATTAATTGTAATAAAAGAAAACAATGTCATCTATTCCAGTTGGATCTGGGTTTAGAAATTGATCTGAATAAACCAGCTGGTCAAGTTTAAATTTCCTCAATCAATTAATTAATCTAGGCTCCTTCAGGTAATGAACGTATTATGATTATTAAGAACCCGTTTTTAGTTGCGCGAGAGCTCAATTATTTCACAAATATGGCCTTGATTTCGCACCATTTAACCAAAAAAATACAAAAATTGTCATCTGCAGGCGAGAGGCTCCAGCAAAAAGCTGAAATTTTCTATTAGCGTCAATTATTTTCTTTGATTTTCTTGTACTGTAATGTCTTCCTAGCAAAGTTGTTAATTCTAAGACTACAGAGTATTCACTTTTGTTTACTTATATTTTTTTTTTGTTACAGTTAGATTTTTTCAAATAGCATTAGAAGTTCGATTTCAATAAGTTTTCTGATACGTTTCTTTTTCTTTTCTTTTTTTTTTCCATAATGTTATCACTTTTATAACAAATCCGATTTCTTGGAAAAATACCGAAATTGGAAAATGTTATCAAACATAGCGAAAAAATGATGTTTGCAACAAACTTCAGGCTCCTTCAATATCCTAGAATGTCGAAGATTGTTTTTTTTTTTTTTAACAATAGCGATAACTCCTCCTCCATTTCTTAGAGAATATGAGATAAACCGCCTGTGTACTATCTCTCTGTGGATACATGAATGTAGATAATTCTAAGCTGTTGAAAAAACTTATTTGGTCTAAACTAAAATCCATATTTTGTGAGAGAATTCTGATTCAAAAACACATTCAATTTTTTTTTTCTTTTTTCATTTCATTTGCCGAATACTTTTCCGTTTTCTGCTCCATGATTGAAATATAAAGTTGTTGTTGAACCACTTGTTACTGATCATATTTCAGAAGGGGGTTTTCGTGAAATCGTTGTAGTTCAAAATGGAAATGCTGTCGAACTTAATATAGATCATTTCGAATTAAAATCTTCTGTAGTTAAAATTGATAACTTTAAACACATATAACACGAATCTAACTGCCAAACCGGACTAAACATCTTGCAACTCTTTATTTAATTTAGTGTTTCTCTTTATTTAATTTAGTTTCTCTTTATTTAATTTAGTTTCTCTTTATTTAATTATATAATCATTTAAGCAAATTATTAGTGCTTCTAAGGAGATAGGATTATCCGTTAATCAAATGAAGACTAAATATATGATTACTGACAGGAGTGATAGGTTTAGTAATGTACAAAATTTGAAACTGGATGAGTACACTTTTGAGAAAGTTAACCATTTTACCTATCTTGGATCTTTGATTACGGAAAGTAATGTCCGACATAAAAAATAGAATTGCTGCCGGTAACAGAAGTTATTTCTCCCTGCTACCCCTTTTGAAGTCATCAGTATTGTCTAGGAGGACCAAATCCAGAATTTATAAAACCATGATCAGACCTGTTGTTTTGTATGGGCCGAAGCATGGACTTTAACATGTAAGGATATTTCCATACTTGGTGCTTGGGAAAGGAAAATCCTGAGGAAGATTTATGGAGCTATTTATGACCAAGGTTTGTGGAATATCCGCACTAATAAAGAACTAATGGAATTGTTTCAAGAGCCAAGGGTGGTTTCAATAGTTAAAAGTAAAAGGATTCAATGGGTAGGCCATCTCCAAAGGATGAATTTGAACCGTGGAGTTAAGAAACTCTTCATTGGAAACCCTGGTGGTAGAAGGATAAGCTGGTTATCCTATAAACCTCCTATAATAAACGGTTTAGATTCTTAAAAGGATACTTAAAAGGAAAACTCCTTATAAGAAGCAAATCAGATATATAGGTAACTGGCTGTGGAATAAAAAGTTGTCATTCAATTCTACGACATCTGGAAAAAAGAAAAACATTCTTCTCTTCTCACTTGGTCTTTGAACTGTGTACTTCATCTTCTTATCAATTTCAGACGCTTTCTTTTTCTTCTTCTTTTTTCCTATTTTAATAGACTTGAGATCACGATCTTCAAGCTTCTCCACCACACATAACATAACGTATCTTGTTTCTGTTATTTGTCATATTTTCTTTTTTTTTTATTTGAAAGTTTGCACAGCAACTATATCTTTGTATCTTTTTATCATATTCTTTTGTTTTAAATAAATTGTTAATAATTCAGAATACCTTAATTAAAACACAATAATTTGAAGAATGAGTTTACCAAAATTTACTGCCCTGGACCTGGTCAAAGACTTTAGGTCGACTGCGCCTGTAGTAACAGATTAACAATAATGAAATATTTGTCAGAGAAATCGTTCAAAATGAGCATGTGTGTGTTTATGGTATCAGTTCTTAAGCAGATCGGAGCTTTAAGGTGAAGTGAATGTTGGCAGCGTTCACGACACAACACTGGCCTTCAATCCTACCTTAATGGTTGTTCCAAACGATTTCTATATTTCATTCCTTTGACTGGGAAATATGTTACAAATCATAAATCCTTAATCTGATTCAGCGATCAGATAAATCAATCTGATTGTAAATGATGGGCAAAAAAAAAATCATATTCTATGTAAGCGGTAAATTAATCAATTAGAGTTGTAGAAAGGAAGCCGTTGTTAGGAGTTGGTCCAAATTCTTGCCTTTGCATCTTTTCCTTGTTTGATCGTCTCCTGTTTAAGATTGGATCAGAATAACGCCTCTGTCTCTCGCCAGAGGTCCGCTGAGGTATTCAGGCCAAATTCTTTCATCCGTAACTGTGAGGTTCCTTCAAAGGCTTCTCCGTTCTTTCTCGCGGCGGAACCAACCTAAGAGATGGTTCCTATCGACCACCAGTGCACGTGTACTGTACATTTATTAGATTCACGAACCACGGATTTTGCATTGTTATTGGTTAAACTATCTTAACTAAACAAAGAACAAAAATAACCATTAACAAAAAAAAAAAAGAACCCGTTACAAACTATTAAGCGAATGCTTTATTACTTGTATCTTCTCAATCCTTTTCAAAATCAGTGATTATTTTATGGAGGGTGAAATTAAAGGGAAAAAAATGTCGTAAAAATTAGGTCACTGAATAATTGAGATCTCTACAAAATACAGAATTGACTCATGATGTATAAAAGATGTGTAACAGCGTTTTCCAAGGGATGGTTCGCGAATCCCTAAAAGTTTGCAATAAAACTTCAGTACTTATCCATATTTACAAAAAAAACATTGGGTTTTTCTTCCCGCTATTCCTCTGAAACCATACGACAAAGAAATACAAATAAAGTGTCAAGTGTTAGGTATAGTATTGAGGATGCCTATATTTCATTTTTCATCGATGTGGGTCAACCGTAAGTCACGTGAAGGAAGGTCAAAGGTTAAATAGTTCATTTTTGTCGGTCAAAGGTTAAATAGTTCAATTTTGTCGGCTTCCCTGCCACACAATCTCACCACGTGACTTTTGATTCCGAGATCATTTTCGCAGTCAGCAGGGAAGCCGATTTAGGTGTCAGGGAAGACACTAAAAATTCTGCGGGTTGCTGCTTAAATATAGTAGATAAAACATAGTTTGCTAGTTACATCTAAGCCATTATATATGAATGTTTACTGTTTATTTATGGGTTTGGGTTAAAAATTCAAAATTGAAGATGAATCACCCAATTAAAAATACGCTTGGAAATCACTGATAAAAATGATGACTTATCGTAATAGATGAGTTTTGGAAAGATACATTGGATGATTAGTAAATACCCTTTCAATTGAGAAAAGTTACTAAAAAGTATTTTAAGAACGCTAAAAATCTTTTAAATAGTAATTAAGACAGAATTATATACCTACAATAATATATATGTTATACGGGGCTACGGTTCACCTAACTTACGTAAGATTAAAGGCAGTGAGAGTTGAGCTGGCCTTCCACTTCGATTTCCTCGTCCAATTGAGTCTTCATAATCACTGAAACAGTCCTTCAACTTTATTTATACAAAATGATTTCAGATTTTCTCAGGACTTACATCGAGATCTAATGTAAGTAAATGATCAGTAAAATGATGATAATAAAACATCTTATGATTAGAAAAGAACGAATATATTAAGGGATTCCCGATTGTGAGATGAGCAAAGGTAACTTTGATTTTAATTTGACGTATCCACATTTACTTAATGACCAGTTTCTGCAAAATGCTGATTTTTTTTTTAATCCCTTATAATAGGGTTAATAAAGGATAATATGGCGTCGTAACTCAGTTTCTCTGTATTTTTTTATCTTAACCATTTGTACTTAGGTCGCAGTAGTTGGAACATGGACGTACATAGAAAGAGGAGCCAAAGGGACCCCCCCCCCAATCCAAAATTCCAAAATACATAGATTAGCCCTATATTGTATAAATACTCCAATTATTTGTAGCTCATTGTACTTGAAGAGGGTTAGACTTATAACCGAAGCCTGGGTTGTACTTGTGTTTTATTAAATATTGAATTGAAATCAGCAGGTGTGCCGGCTTTTCCTTTGATTAACTATAATTACGATCAGCGCACGTAAAATTTCAACGCATAGCCCTATTTTCTTTCTTTCTTTTTTTTTTTGATTCAATTACAAATTGAAGAGATCTTCCATTCCCTCCCAAAATTTTCTAAACAACAGTTTTTTTTTGTTGTTGTTTTTTTGTTTTTTTGTTGCTGAGTTCCAAAAATTGGTCCCTCCAACGTAAAATCCTACATACACCCCTGAGTTGGAAGAACAGAATGAGATAGAACGGAATAGAATAAATTGAAATTTCAGATTTGTTTAAGAAACGCAAATAAGAATTTTTTAAAAGAATGTCAGACAAATACATATATATTCCAAATAAATAATGGGAATCGTAAGAATGGAAACGTTAGAGATGGAAACAGTCAGTGAAAATATCTTTGGGCATCAATTAATTTTGCATTATTCGTTCTATACTTTGTTTCACTATAATTTAAAAGGTGTTGAATAGCTAAAAAAAAACAACGAAAGAGAAAAATCCTTTAATGAATCAATCACAAACATCGATAAATTTCTATTATAATCTATATTTAATGACTATATTTCGTTTTCTTTAAGCAAGAACGTTCTTCAGGTGATGGAGGACAGGAAAAGTTATCTCTCTTCCTGAAAAATTTGTTATACATTTAGAATTTTAATCTATAACAATCTGTAGACATACTGTCCGTGAATACAACAAGTTCAATAACTCCATCATAATATAGTGATTAAATATAGATGGTAATAGTTATTGATTTGAAATGAAGAGATTTGAATTTTCCGAAAACATATATCCTTTAATAAATGTTTAACAGGATAAGTTTGTGATAACAAAGCATAATAATAATGACTGGTAGAAGTCAGAGTTCCGTTAATAATGTCATGAAGTATTCAAACGCACTTGTCGTAACTGACATGTAAAATTTCGTGATGACATTTTGTTAATAGGGTGTTTGATGTCCTTAGAATGGCTCGATATCGACGGTTCATGCTATCAATGCGATGATTGTCTATGAGATTTTTGCGAGATTAATCACAATTCTTGTAAACAGCAGATCTGAACTTTTGGAGATGGATGGTGTACGTTGTATTGAGATCTGTATTTTGTCTTTCAGTGTGTCCAAACATTCTCTATCGGGTTGAAGTCAGTGATCTGGATGGCCATTCCATACCAATAACTATTCTCTATACGTATTGGTCAACCGCTGATCTCTATTGAACGGATCGTTCATCAACAGAGAATCGGGTCTCCCAAAACTGCGAGAAATGGATAAACACATTGATCTCAAATATCATTGCCCTATCTGAAGCTATTGCCATATCGCGTGGGAAGACATGTGCGAAGATAAGTGCGACTATTAACACCGTCACCATCAGAAGTTGGTATGAGGATATCGAGTTCCAGACTCTCTCCATACCAATGCTTGTCAGGAAATGTTTTGGAGACTGAATCAGGATTTATCAGTGAACAGCACATTACGCCTTTCCTTTTATTAATGATCTCGAAACCAATTCAAAGGAGACTGTATTTGTAAGATGTTAAAACATACTCAAAGAGCTCCTCTTTTTGCTTTAAGATGGCACTGCTGAAGCCTTCGGGACACAGTTTGCTGGAGTATTGCTAGACCTATGGACGCAGAAAATCTTCAGCCAACTGTCATGCTGTTTGTGTCCTTTCACATCTTGCAGTTATAAGTAACTGTCTTATATCCAGAAAAAAGTCTTAAGAAGACCACATTGTCTGTCTGACAAGGATTCCAAAAAAGCGCCTTTTAGTCCTACAAATCGTTTTTAGCTACAAATCAATGCTACAAATCGTATTTAACCATCTCGCTACTTATGATTGACTGTGTTCAGTTTCGAATCGTTCTTTTTCTCTACACGTAAACTATGTTTTCTGTTCATTTTTTTTTAAACAAAATGAAAATCTTGATTTTTGTCAAATAAGACGAAAATACGGATTGAAATGATTGCAGAAATGAACTAACTTTTATAACTGAAAAGTTTGGGTGAGGGACTGTATTTTATGTAAATTTTATTTGCAGGTTTGAAATCTGCGTTGATAAATATGCAATATATACGACTTTTATTGCTTGTATTTCAGTTAACTAAATACATATACATGTCTATAACTGTTGCTTACCTTACGTTTTTGAACCACTACGAAACAACTTCAATATGGTTTCTAAGTGTTCTCCAAATCCAGGATTGTTCCATAATCTTAATTTCAATTCACTTTGATTGGGAATGTTTTTTCAAAGTTAAAACTGAACCCACGCTGGAACTCGTTCCTTTTCTTTCTATAACTTTACAAAAACCAACTTACAAGATTGATTTACAGTAAATTATCTTTACAATTTAAAAAAATAAAAAGAAAGGAAAAGGGAGGTTTAATCTTTAAACTTTATCTCGTTGGAAAAAATAGTTCTTATACTAACTAAGTTACAGGCGCCAAATAAGGCCCACCTAACGTTTAAAGAAATTTTGGATTTTTACTGCAAAAAAGAAAATTCTGAAAACTGCACCGAAAGTAACTTTAAGGGGTGCTCTTATGAAAAAGTGAATTTAGAATTAGCGACACTGGAAATTTTTCAATGGGTAGTGCCCCCTATTCCAAATAAGGCCCATGTGAAAATAAATCTTATACTAATAATATATAAAGCTGAAGAGTTTGTATGTTTGAACGCGCTAATCTCAGGAACTACCAGTCCGATTTGAAAAATTCTTTTTGCATTAGATAACCCGTCTATTGAGGAAGATTATAGGCTTATACAGGAACATTACGACCAATAGGAGCGGAGTAGTAAGCAAAAACGTCAACCAACGGGTGCGGCGGCGGCGACGGGGCGGCTTGAACCGAATATTACCGAAAAGGGTCGAATTTAACACGGATGATACCACGGGGCATAGCTCATAGTAAATAAGGGGGAAAAAAAGCATAAATCAATTGAATTACAATAATTGTATTCAAACCAAATAAAATACAATAATTATAAAAACTAAGTAGCCTGAAAATCAGCTTAAGAAAGGATATTTTGACCTTATCCGTAAGTCCAACTCACTCTTTATGAACATACTTGAAACATTTAACTCGCAGTCTGATCTTTCACTGAAGGTTGAGGATTTTTTTCATAGCTTTCTTTCCGTCCAACCTTCACAATTAATGTCTCTGTTCTTGTTGTTTTTACTTTCTTTGTATTTCTTTTGCAACTTGAACTGATTTAGTCGTCTAGGTTGTCTTGAAGTAATACATTATTTACCTCAACTGCTTGGCAATTAAGAGCTTTTCGTCGCTTGTTTGTATTTTGTTTCAACGGTGTGAAGAATGTCTTTAAATGAAGTTTCTAATCTCTCTCTCTATCATCACAAGAGACAAGTCACTATATTCGTCATGAAGAGAGAAGTTATCACTTGTTGTGAGTCACCTGAATCCCTTTGTTTTGAAATTCTTTTCCGAGTTAATGGCTTAACTTGAATTGCTGCTGTGGGAGCAATAGGGGATTCAGACTGGGGTTCTTCAGCTCCTTCTCTTCCGGTGAGTTCGGAAGGAGCAAAGGAACTTTCAGAGATAGCAGTACGGTGCTTACGAGGCTCATAATAAGAAAAACATGTAAGAAAATTGATGTTTCAAATAAGGCCTATGGACCTTGTTTGAATCACCAGTGGAGGGCCTTATTTGAAGCTCCCTATCAACCCACGCTTTCGTACATTGCTTTCCTAAAAGGTAAATAAATTCATGTTAACTGAAAAATATGAATGTAGTATCTTATTCTACACATCATATGCTTCAAAATGACATACTACTTGTTTATGTATGTTAAGTAGCCAAAAAATGAAGAAGATATATAAAATTATGTTGGAATAGTAACGACAAGAGCTTCGGACGATTTTCACTATTCAAATGTAACAAACATGGAGAAATCTTTCACTTCAACTGACATAGTTCTGGTCTAGCCGTTATAGACCAGGAGCTGTCAGAAACATAACGAATCTTGTGAAATTGTCAACGTTCTATTAGTTAAATGAATGATGGGCCTTATTTAGAACTGGGCCTTATTTGGCGCATATACCGTACCTTATATATTAGACAGAACATACGAGGCAAAGAAGTAATTTTAAGATGTTAGTGATTTGCAGTAACAAAAATCTCATATTTACTTGCAAAGGTTCTTGTTAAAGAGATTTTTTTTTCCCGGGACGATGATTGCAGTATCTATCAAAATAATTCATAATTCCCATGGGAGAAGCTTTAAATTTCAATTAAATAAATACATTGTGAAAGAATTACAGTGGAGGATTTCAGCCTCGGATTTCTTTAATCATTTCTTTAATCAATTTCTACAAACCTCAATTTCTACAATTCAATAACTTTCACGAATTAGAAAAGTTTCAGCTTTCTAAGGTAAGTTTCTGGGATGTGTTGATTACAGTACATTATCGACAACGTTCAATGGAAGGTTTTTTTTTTAGTTTTTTTAATGTTAATCTAATTATGTTATCAGGAATAAATAAATGGTTTGCGTTTTTTTTATTTGTAATAAATAGATTTCTTTTCCCTTTTATCTCAAATGATTCGCATTGGAATCAGATTTATTTGAAAAACTGAACTTCAAAAAAATAAAGCTTAATGTTAATTGAATTCGGAGCCATAACATATATATTCACACCAGAAACTGAGGACTTCAACATTTTATTAAGAATGTAAATTAAAGGATAAAGACAGAAGTCGCATTTAATAATTTCATAAAAAATTAAGCTGAGTTTTAGGAATTTTATTAGTAAATATTTAATTTGACATATTAGTAAGATTTGATAATTTTAAATTATTCATTCGTTAAGAGACTGTAAAGAAAAAGGTATCGAAAGGAAAAGCAATTGTAATTTCGAAATAAATTTTAGATTAAAGGTTAAATCTGTGCCTCAGGAGATTTAAGTTAGCGCGGAACTAGTTGGGTCGATGGTCCGTCATCACCCGCCTTTAACCCCGAATAAGAAAACGATACCAATTTGATAGACGGCTAGGTAGACCTTAGGGTCGACTGGAGAAGAAATAACCAAGGAAAAATCCCCAACCCCAGCTGGAAATCGAACCCGGTTCCTTCATTATTCAGTCCAGCGCCTCAACCGAAATAAAATTATAGACTTATAATTTATTGCTATCATTTGGAATGAGATTTTTAAATCTATGATTTAATTTCGTAAATTCGTCTGTCACAGTAATTAATCCTTCGAAGCTTCATCTTATTAAGGGCCTTTAATATATTCTCTCAATATACTTTTTTTGTTCTGTGATTACAAAAAGAAAAACTAAACAAGTAAAATAAAATTTGCCCAAATCATAAATTAAGGGCAACCCATAATAAAAAAAAAATGTAAAAATAATAAAATAATAAAAAAAAGTAAGTAAGTTTATATTAATTTAAGGAAAAATAATAAAAAGTTAGAAAAATCAGAAAAACAAAAAACAAAAAAACAACCCACCTGACATTGAGAAAAAAAGATTAAGAGAAAAAAAAACAAAATTTAAGTAGGTATACTGATTCGAATCTCCAGCTTTTGAGTCCGAGACCTTATCCATCAAACTATAGCTGAAATGAGATGGTTGCGTTTCTAGCATTTAAGCTAATATGATTTAAGCTTAATATTAAGCTAATTCATTGGAAATCCAATGAAAACGATGCCAAATATCAAGAACATCGGGTGGTGGGGCGTTGGCCCCTGAAAATATCCCATTCTCACGGTGTTTGGGTCTCTGAACACGATCGTGAAGTCCGTTTGTCGATTCGGGAGTTGTTGTTGGGGGGGGGGGGGGGTACAGATACGAACAGACGGACAGGACAAACGCAATAGCTCCCAAAAGGATCGCTAAAAAAAATCGCTAATTCAATAATTTATTAATATAAAACATTATATACATCGGAAGCGCAGTGGTGCCTCAAGGAATAAATTACACAATGAAAAAATGAGTGAGAAAATCCATGTGCCACAAAGAGCAGCCTCAATGAATTTTTTTAAAGTACAAGACTTCAAACTGCACATTTGAAATGTTAAAAAATAACAATGGATGAGACCAAATTATTCACAAGTGACATCATTTACAGTGACTTCTCCTGGCTGATGATCGCCAACGAGCGTGAAACAGCTGTTCCAGGATGTCACTTGTGAATAATTTGGTCTCATCCATTGTTATTTTATAAAACATTATATCTTCGACACATTTATCGGTTTCACTCTAAAAATGGTGATGATTAAAAATTTTTCCTTCAAAATTATCATAGAGAAATATTCATTGGAAAAAAAAAAAAAGACGTCTCATTTTTTGAGGCTCCACTGCAGTTTCTCACGACTGCTTTCAAACTATTAACAAGCAAAACAAAAGTGAGTTATTAAAATAGAAAATGAAATCTATTTATAAATATTGTCGTCATAAGTATAATATGAAGGACTACTCAGTAGAATTTTTTTAATTTACTTTTAATTAGATATAAATTAATTGTATGATTGATGTTTATTGGATGTCTTTAATTTTATGTATCTTTCATTAAATAAGCCACGCCTTCTAATTACAGCAGCCAGAAAAGACCTACAAATAAAGACAGGCAATACAATTAGGAGCATCTTTATTAAGCACCAGGAATTGAATGATAAATCAAATGGAATTCTGTGAATGCACTGACTGTATTTTTAACATAATAATATTTTAACTTTTATTATACTGCCTTGGTGTCCTGTAATTCTATACTTAAATGCTTATTAACAAGTCTAAACTTCATGTATTTGTTTTATTATTTTTTTTGTAATTTACATTACCATAAATCTAATGTAACTTAGAATTTCGATTACCAATTATAAACTTAAGTTTTATACCTTTTTTTTTTCTTTCTTTTTCTCAACTTTTGTTATATAACTATTCACTAAGGAATTTTTGTGCCCAAAATAGTTGTTCAGAACATGTTCAGAATTTTACAACTTTTATATTAAAATAAAAATAAAATACGGAATTCCTTTTTAAACAATTGGGATTCTTGTATAATCTCATTGTAGCTTAATACAGATTAAAACTTTATTGATTTTACTATCAGTTTGTTTGTTTACTATATCAACGATCTCAAACCGTTCATTTCAGGATATGTTTCTGTCTTATTGAGAGTCTCATTATGGTACTGGAAACTTCAACAGAAACCGCAGCTAAACAAAGCAAAATTAACAAACAAATAATAATTGAAATAGTAGAACATCTGTTATCTATTATTATTGTTATTATTATTATTATGTTTGCATGTTTCAAACCTTGGGTTTCCCCAGCAAAAACAATATGGCGGGTCAAGGACCAAATTATTATTATTATTAATGTGTAGAAAAAAAAGCTAGAACTCTCAGATCATTCTGAGAGAATATTAAATGGAGTGCAGTTTTGTTATTGTTTACTTTTTCCTTATGACTGCGTTTTTCACTTTTATTAACTTTCGCAACATTTTCTGAACTGTCTCAGACAGTTGGAATATTGATATGAAACACAACTAGCGTATTATTTGATATGTTGAAGTTTATGTTAATTACATTTATTATTGATTATTATTAGTCTATAAATGGCACTGTCAAATCGTTAATATTAGTAAGATGTAGTAAGGGTTGGGGGGGGGGTTGGAGTATATTAAAATGGTGGATGGTCCTCCATCATTACTTTTATAAAAATATTGGTCCTCAGACTTCCTAAGATTATGCACCCCTGGTTTAGACTATGAGAAGGGCTACAATAACACTTAGAATATCAGCCAATTTAAAATCATTCTCCTCAAAGAATTCTACAATAACCACAATATTAGTTGTTATACTAATTTCTTCTTTCTTTTTCTTCCTAAATCGTCGATCGCTGTCATTTCTTCTCCGAACCAACGATGGAATAGGATGAGGATTTAACTTGATTAAAGTAAAAAGCTCAAAGAATGGTGGCAATTTGCCAACACATAACTTAAACATATAAAAACAATACCATCACCGCCACCATGCGGGATGGAGCATGATTTATTAGACAAAGAAGAAGAAATTCAATCGTGTTATTCATTTAATACATTAAACCACGGAAACCCACCTGCAGTGGAAATAGATATTCCACTAACTAGTTCACCATGTCAGTTTAATAAGATCGACTATGAGCTAAAAGACAAAAGTTACAATAGAAAAAAAAATGTGCAACGATTGAAAGTTTAGCACAACAGTTCAGCAGTTTAGTTTACAGGTTTGGTCAAAGGGTTTGTAACATTCTTTAAAATACAGTTGGAAACGGTTGGAATAAAAAGATTTTTTAAATACATTCTTAAGCCAAAAATGCTCATCTAGTCTGTTCAAATCTAAATCGAGAAATTTATCGACACACATTTCTTATATTGCGTTGTAACTAACAAAAAAACTTTATTTAGAAGTTTTAAGTTCTTATAAAGAAGATCTCGATTGATTTTCCTACTACTAAGCGCCATAAACTATCAAAATACTTTGCAGCACAAGAATAAGTTAAATTCAAGTAATCCATTAGAGGCCTACGTGATCCCTGGAGGTAAGGTTCCTGACCAACGGGGCTAAATTAAGATCGGTTAGTGCTTGCTCTTCACTCCCAAGAGAGAAACCCGGTTCCCATTGAAAGAAGGGCTGAGTAACCCTAGGATCCGTTGGAGGAGAAAGCTCTAAAGGAAAAAAAAAAAAAAATCCCCGATCTCCCCTTCGAATTGAACCTGATTCCTCTAGTCCCCACCCCATTGCTCTACCGCTGGCCATCGGTTTTTTGGTTTAGTACAAGAATAGAGCAAAAACAATAAGAGTTCAATTCTCTGTAAATTGTTTACGTGTCTTTCTTTACTTGGTCTGCGAATATTTATTTTTTGTTTTCTTTTTTCTCGATTTTCAATGTGTGTAAACGCTTCTTATCTGCTTCCTTCTCTATTCCTTTTTAGTCAATGATATTTTTTTATTTTTATTTTGTGATTCGACATTCGAAAGTTCTCACGCCAACTTGCTCTTATTTTGAATGAGCTTCCAAGGAGAAAAGGAGACACTGAAATACAGAGTACAAAGGCATGAATAAAGTGACTTCCAGATAACAAACTACATTAAGTACATATATTAAAGAGACACAGAATAGATATTTCTGGATTATTTAAAATAGCTATCTCTCAGTCCTATTCAATTAACCAAAAACCGGATTTTTGAGTATAGAAATACACTTTTTCTTTTATTGTAACAATACCTAATAAACGTATACATATAACACTAGCTTTACTCATGGAAATCCCAAGGACTTTAGCACAGCAAACAGCGACTGAGTTCAGGGAAATACGTGTTTATTACTAATCCTTTGTTGCTTCCTGACAGGGGAAATCCCTACCTTTGCGCTCCTATTTTTGTTTTCCGTGATGTTGTGTGAAAAAGCATCGCATTGGGTAACTATCCTGAATAATCCTTCAATACAAACATTGAGTTCAGTGTTTGCTTATTACGTTTAGCACCAATTTTGTTAAGGATATTTGTTTAAAGAAAAAAAAAACTAATTGTAATAATATTATATTTATTGTAAATTCTAAAATAATTAATTCCTTTGAATTTTGAAGGTGATCGAATGTAACTTTATAATTAAAAAAAAAAAAGAAAAGAAAAACTGTAATTCTAATTTGTTAGAAATGTAATGCTGTTAATTCAAGTCGTTTCTATACTCTGGCTTTTTAAGCGATTCCGTATTTACAAAAGATAAATGTGGGGGATATTTTTGAAGAAGGTTCCGTACGTCGTCACTAACCCCAAACTATAAATCATACAGACATAAATGATATTTTTTTGGAAAGCTTATGATTTGTAGAGGGGGAGAAAAATATTAGTCCCGGTCTGCGGTCACCGTCTCCTGTCTGAGATCCAAACAAGACGTGGCCGAAAAATGAACGATATGCTGAGTCCGCTATGGTTTCGTGCTCAATATGAAACCATTTTTTTTTTTTCTCTGTTTTCTTTGTTTATTTACTTCTTTTTCGTTTTAGTAGTACTTCGGGGATTCGTGTTTGACGAAAATGCTAATCCCTTGAAAATCGAAACGTTTGTGTAAACGTTTTTCTTTGAAAAGCAAAAACAAATATTTTAAACCAATCCTTTATTTTCATCGATGAATACTGAGCTTGGATAGTAATTTTACTACTCGTTCCTACTAGAACCGATATGTTTTAGTTGCACGAAGAGACAGACAGAACAAAGCGTTTATGTGAAGTATTCCATCGTAACTTTCTGAAAAATTACCTTATCTTTTGGTGTTATTTTTATTTCACTAATCAATGGAAATTTTTAATCTTTATATTTCCTTTAAAGATTTGATAATAAAACCAGAGAAAGATGTTCAGAAAAAAGTAACAGATTCTGGAGGATTTGAAGGACTCATTAATAATTCTTAATTATAATTAGTAAGAGAGTTTGCAGCTTCTCATTCAAGGTTCTTAACTAATTCTTGTGAAAATTCTACAAAATGAATAAGTAAAATTGTAAACTTCCTGATTTTACATTCTTTTTACAACTTATCTATAAACATGATCATCGAAAGCGCAGTGGTGCCTCAAGAGAAAAAAATGAACAATAAAAAACTCACTAATTTTTCATTAGTGAGTTTTTTATTAAATAATAGCAATGGATGAGACCAAATTGCTCACAAGTGACATCCCGGAACAGCAAAAAAAAAAAAAAAATTCATTGAGGCCGCTTTTCTCACTCGTTTTTTCATTGGTATCTTTTTTCATTGTGTAATTTCTTCCTTGAGGCACCACTGTGTTTCCGATGAGTTTTTATTGCTAATTTTTTTCTTTTGAGGCACCACTGCGCTTCCGATGATCATTCATATTAGCCTCAGTATGGAGACGTTGTTGTTTCACTGGTGACTGCTCCTGGCTGATGATCGCCAAAGAGCGTGAAACAGCTGTTCCAGGATGTCACTTGGTAAACAATTTGGTCTCACCCATTATTGTTTATCTGTACCATTTTTTTTTAATATTTTACTGTTGGTGTACTTCTAAGAGTAAATAAAAAAATTATATTTAAAAACAAAAAAAAAAATAATTAAAAATCTTTACGAAAAGAGTAAAATTTCAAATGTAACTCAATAATTTTGTTTTGAAATCTTATATTAACTTCATCTATTAGTGAATCTCCTGCAATAGATATCAATGATGTTCTTAGCCTTGAGATCAAGGTTAACCTATTAATATTGTACGGTAGATAATATTTATTTTCATCAAACTGATCAAGTTGAGTCCACAGTTGTAGATGAAGACTGGAATGCGGGTATGATTCATACGTGTAGAATGAAACCTAGCATTTCATTTCCTACATTTATTAGCCGCTGTTTATAAATCAAAATTAATTCCTTGAATCTAAATTGCTCATTTAAAACTGTGAATGTAGTGTCACTTACTATTAAAGCCACTAACTAAATAATAAGAAGTCAGTAAATAGATCTGACAATTATTTTTTTTTATTGATTTCCTTTTTACAAATCAGAACAAAAACTAGAAATAATTTCTTTAAGTGAGGTATATTGGTCTTAATTGAGCAAGAGAATGTATGTAGGTATGTACCCCATATATACAAA
This sequence comes from Thereuonema tuberculata, assembly GCA_023159025.1. Lineage (NCBI taxonomy): Eukaryota > Metazoa > Arthropoda > Chilopoda > Scutigeromorpha > Scutigeridae > Thereuonema > Thereuonema tuberculata. Next base: position 89,686,327 of record JAFIDM010012231.1, read on the forward strand.
ATAACTACATTTGAAAACTTTCTTATGATTTTCTATTCAAAACTTTATCTTGTTTAAGTAAGTTTCCCGAGTAGTTTTGTTAAAAGTACTCCGCTGGTTGAAGCTTTCTGTGACTCTAGGAGAAGCCTTGGAGTAATCATCCAATGACAGTTTAATTCATGCTTCGGATCGTTAATGTACTAGGGAATGTTTTCTAATAGATCATAAAAACAAAAGTCAGGGATCATTAAATCCGGTGACTATTGAGGCCATATAAATGATGCATTCTGGGAAAAATCTGCTTAAGTGTGTTTAGATGCTCTTATGAATAGTGATGAAATGAGATATTAAAAAAAAAAAAATACGTAGTAAGAAGAATTTTAAATGCTTCTAATTTAAAGTTTATTTTATAGAAATATTATTTATAAAATAAACCTAGGTATTAATTAATTCAATTTATTCTGTTATTAAATTATGGTAATTCAAGAATCTTCATGCGATGGAAGGAAAACTATTAAGAAAAAACGACTCTTCACCCCCCCCCCTGCCATTCAAAAAATAACTTAATTTATTTGTACTCAGACAAAAATAGAAAGTAGATGAAATGCCGTGGGTTTTTACACAAATCTGAGGCTTGCTTAAAATCTTCTGATGGTTTGATCTTTTTTTCATGAGTTTGTTTTTTAATTTATGAGTAATAAACTTTAATTTTTATTAAAAATATAATATTTTATATCTAATATCTTTTTAAAATTGAATTATAATAATTATTGTGATTGACAATAAATATTCTGTAATTACAATAACTTACAAATTAATTCGCAATTAAAATTTTTTTTTTAAATCCTGAATTTGAAATCCTAATTCTAATTCTATCTGTAAAACTGAGATACGTCAAATATTCAGCAAAGTTTGAAAACTTGCGTTTTTTTTTTTTTAATACTAGTTCTTGGCCTTCGTTAGGAACAGTTTATGAACAACAAAAAATAAAAATACTTTTCACGGTGAAGGCCTTTTGCAACTGCACTTCTATAGACTTCCCTGATAGAGTTTGATCTATTTCTTACGCTTCTGTTCATTCATTCTGATTTCCATTTTTCACTGCTCTTTCTATCGAAGCAGCATTTATGATCTTATTCTGGAATTAACTTTTCTTTTTTTTTTTGTAAATCACTTTCGAATTTTCCTCATGAATTTCCTCAAATGTGAAAGTGGAGAGAATGATATTGTCAGTTTAAAAATACTCTGTGGGTGGTTGGGAATTTTTTGCCCAACGAGGAACAGTCGCCAGGTTTATTTTCTCGGTCTCACGTCATACAGCGTCTGTTAATAGCCGGAATCAAGGAGATTCTAGTTGCACCCCTCACAAGAATAAGTCCAAAGTCTCGAGACCAAGAATCTGTGTTTTATTACCTTTGATGCTTTCAAATATTTACATTCTTAACATCGGCCTCAGTGCTAATGAAGTAGATGGTGTGTTTACGGAAACGAAGGATTAAGCACTATGAAACGATAGTAAAAGTATTCAGTAAATTGTAATAATATAGAATTATAATTGATAAGAATACTTGAAACTGAACATATGGCTATTAATTTTGAATAATTATTTTAAATATAGTAACTGAACAGGATAGTTAATAAATCTGAACAGGATGTTAATAAATTTAATAAATGATAACATTAATAAAATTATTAAAGCCAAAAAGCCTGTTTGCTGACAATGATTACATCGAGATAATTCAACCTACGAGTTTCTTTATAATAATCTCCGACTTGAAAACGAAAAGGCCATGAAAGTAAAACTATTTTGTCATCATCACGTGATAATCAGTTGTGATGTCAAATTTCAGTGAAATCTTTATTAAGAAATTATTAAATGATACTTAGTGATAAGAGACTTCTAATTTCAAATAGTATCTTTCCAAATTCATTTTGAACCATCCAATAATGCACTTACTAAACAAAATAAGATAAACTTTATTGGCGTTTAATGAATGTTTTTACAAAATATCAAGACAAGTCTCTCGTCTAAATACACTAAATAACTGGATCTAAGTAATAGCCTTTAATGTGGAAATTCTTGAGCCCAGCTGATCTGTTTACATTTGCTGCTGTTTTTATATTGTTTTGTTTCCTGAATTGAATGACTTGGGATTTCGACGGACTCCAAGAGACAAAACAGAATGAAGAACCGATAGCATTGATTACTTTTTCTTTCTAATTTATCTCAAAATATACACAACATAATCCATTTCATGAGAAGTATTTAAGCTTCTCCCTTTAAGTTACTTGTAGTAATAAGTTTTCGCTTGGCTGCGGGTTGGACGTGACGGATTCGATTCCCGGCCTCGGCGGAGGGCGAGAATTTTTCCCGCCCTCCATTCTCTTCCAAACGGGTCCTATGGCCTACCCAGCACTCTGTAGAATGGGTACCGGGTTTGTTTCGCGGGAGTTAAAGGCGGGCGGGCGTCGGGCTGACCACCCGACCTCAATCTAGTCCAGTTGGTCTTGAAACGGGAGCCTTATATTCCGCGCGCCCTGTAAGGCCTGTTTGTGGGATTGCTTTTTAAGTAATAAGTACTGTAAATATATATAAATGTTGCTTATTACTTGTATTTCTTGTATCATTTGTAGCAGGATTAGCCAAATGGATGTTAGCTCATTGCCCACTATAAAATATTTCAAATATTAGAAGTTATTATTTTTCGTAATTCCTCTTAATTTTAACTGTTAGTAAAATGTAAATACTTTTAATACAAGTTCCGTCTTCAATAATACAATTGGAAAAAAATCTGTAATATTAATGTAATAGGAACAAATTTCATTTGAAGAGAGGAATCATGAATTCATTGTACAAGATCTTGCTAAGAACCAATGGATTGATATATCAAATCATTGAAATGGCAATTCTTGCTTTCTTCAGTAATTCATTTAAAAAGGACTGTCTTGTGTGCTTTTATTGGTATGTATTTATTAAACTCCCATACTTCTTTTTCCTTTAATGATTTCGATAAATTCGATCTGTGCATTTTAATCTATAATAATCTTCAAAGATGTTGAAGTTTTGGTATTTCGTTCTAAATCAACCAGTTAAAATAATTTTATTCACTTATAAGTAGAATAAATATAAATATCAATATTCATGCAGGCTAATAATGTTTGTGTTTTGTTTTTATATTGAAAACAAATATGTTTACATTTAAATGTTTCCCCTAACTTTTACTTATCAAAAAATTTATGTGAGGCTCTGAAGATCATAATAGATTCAATGTGACACTCGAAGACAGAGAAGGCACTACTTGATATCTTTTGCTTCTTATCCAAGTTCCACGTTGTTTCCGATACATATATTACATGCCTTTGCCAGTGGTTTAATGCTGATTGCGATATTCGTGAATAAAGAATATTTAAATCAACAAATATTTAACTTGCTGTAGAATAAATTACAACTGAAACAAACCAGCACAAATCTAAATAAAAATTGAAATTGCCTGTCTGTTTTAGTTATGGGGAAGGAGTTGGGAACAGCTGTTTCGTCCTTCTGGAACTCATCAGCCCAACCCCGCCTTCCCCTGATAACCCAACCAGAGAGGCAAGATCACTTTCTGGTGGCCACCGACCAACCTGGCTGTGACCCCCCTGGTATTAAGTGTGAAAGTTTACACACTTTTTAATTTTCTTGTTTTTCTTGCTCTGGGGGGTCACAGCCAGGTTGGTCGGTGGCCTCTCTGGTTGGGTTATCAGGGGAAGGCGGGGTTGGGCTGATGAGTCCTAGAAGGACGAAACAGCTGTTCCCAATTCCTTCCCCATAACTAAAACAGAGACGCAATTTCAATTTTTATTTAGATCTGTGCTGGTTTGTTTCATTTGTAAAGAATATTTAAATTCTATTTTTTTTTTTTTTTGTCAGTCACAAAGAAAATATGAGAAAAGATTATTTTTACTAGTAAATGAAATGTGGTAAATGATTTGCTGCAATTTGCAAAAGTTATGAAAAAAAAAAAAAAATCTAAGAATCTTGAATAAAATTGCATAGGAAATATTGCTGTTCCTTTAAGATTGTATCAAAACTAACGTTTTTTATCTTCCTTAAAAAGCCTAATAAACTTATTTTTCTCCTAAAATACAGACAGTTATTCTATATATTGAAACACAAAACCTCAATGGAAAGATTTGGCTCGCTTTATTACTCAGTAATCCACTTGTGATATTTCTGAAAGCACGCACATTGTTGAATCCAATGAAGTTTCCTTTCTACAGAGTTTTGGAATGAGACGGCACTGAGACAGAAGCGCCACCAGACGATGAGAAACAAAAACGACACAGGCTTTGATAAATGAGGCCAACTGATGCCAACATAACCCTTGGCATTCGATACAAGGAGGATGACATCAGAAAACATTGCACAATCATCTCAGAAATGATAATTACTTAACTAACAAGATAATCACCCTGCTGATAAGGAAAAACAAAAGAAAAGCATTCCATAATAATTGCCTAAGAAAATACGAACTGAAATTTACCTTCCAATGAAATTAATATTCCAATCTTTCCTATTTCTTTAATGTACTTTCTTAGTGTATAATTTTGTAATATGAGCATCGCAGTTTGTAAAAAAAAAAAATTATATTTGATAGAGGGACCATGAACTAATGCTTCCTAAATTAGAGGCCTGTTTTAGGTTTATGCAAGTCCTTAGCCAAGCCTGGATTTGCAAGGCTAAAAAAAAGTTTTATATAAAACGGAAACTATTCTACCAAAAGAAAATCATCCAATTCAAAAGTCCATTTAAAAAAAAAAGTGAAATATAAGATAATAGCTAAAAACCGCCTTTTTTTGTACTGAAACTATCTGAAAGCAAAGGCCAGAGGTTTTCCAAGCAGCAGGAAAACAGAAACGGAAAAAAAGTGAACCAGAATCAAATTTAGAGCAATATATGTACATGGAAGTACTTTAAGAAGCTATAATAGTACCAAAAAATAAACTAAACCTAACCTAGTATGCGAAAATACTCTGTATTTTTATTTTTATAGTAAATCAGTCATAAAGCAGATTTAAACTTGTTTAGTTTTGAAAGATCGAAGTTTCGTAGATTTTTTTTTTTTTTTTCATGATTTCAATAAATGTATTGGAAAAAAATAAAAATTTAAGTTATTCAAAAGATATTATTGGCCTTTACATGGATATTACCAATGGCCTTATTAAAAAGTGTCCTTATTAATTTTTTAAATTCTGCTTTCGCTTCAAATTCTATCTTAATTTCAAGATGATTTTTTATACAGATGGCGTTTAAAAAATTTTTTTAAAAAATCATAAATCCACTTTGCCAAAAATTTAGTAAACCACCTAAACCACTAGCCATGCCGATACAGCATTTCTAATATTAATCTACTGTAAGAAAAATATAATAAATTTGTTTAAGAAAGCAAGGAAATTTGTTCTCTTGCGAACTAAGTATTTCCCCATTCTGAAGATTTGAATTAAAAAAAATAAATTATAAAAAATTAATTTAGCCTTAAAAAATATAAAGTATTATAATGTTTCTTTTTTTACAAAAAAAATATTTTTAGGCCCCCCCCCCATGTTCGAGATGTTTGGCATTTTCATTATTAGCTTAAATATTAGAAATGCAGCCATCTCATTTCGGTTATCACCAATATTTTGATGGCTAAGGTCTAGGACTCATATGCTGGAGGTTGTTGATTCGAATCCGTATATCTGTTGATTTTTTTTTTCCTCTTAATCTTTTTTTTCTCAATGTCCGCGTAGTTTTTTCTTCTTCGTATTTTCCTATTTTTTTTTTCCTTTTGATAATATAATTCCTCCCTTTTTTTTATTATTATTATTTTTTATTTTTTTTTTTATTATTATGAGTCGCCCTTAAATTTATGCTTTAGCACAAAATTATATTCACTTGTTTTTAACTGGCTTTTGCCAACTTTTCCCGTTTATGATCTCTTGTGTTTTTTCCAGAATTTTCAGAAATGTGTCATTATTACGTGTTTATTAAATGTTTTCTATTATTAAGTGAATTAAATTTCAAAACCTCGACTTTAAAGTCTCTCTTAGATATTTTTGTTGTCGGATCAGTATAACAACTGCTCTTTTATAGGTGATTACAGCCAGTATCGGTGCATTCTGTAAGAAACACAATTCTATAGTAATTGAAATAATAGCTAGCTTATCTATTAATTAGTACTATTAATTTCTCACTTACATGTATACTTTGCTTTTCCATATATCTAATTTTGAATGGAATTTAAACTTGAAATATTTTAAAAACAAAGAAATATAATGAAATTTCTTTAGAAATATGATTTCTTTTTTGTATCAGAAGCAGGGATGTGCCCAGGAATTGAGAATGGAGGGAGGGAGGGGGCTATGATAAATTTTGTCTTAGAATACGCATGAAATACACTCGGTAACGTTAAGGAATTATTGAAATAAGTCCATAGATCGTAGTTTTCTTCCTTCTTTTGATTCTTAAAGTTACTTTATAAATTACTTTATAGGATTTGTAGATGTGGCAAAGCTCTTGGACCTTTCCAGAGGGGCCCGTAACCTAATCTAATGCTTGACGGTGCATCATCTAGCCTAGTAGTAAAGTCCTTCAAATAATTCTGGTGAGGCCTTCAGCACTCATGGGTCCGTTACAAAATCATGGAACTAAGAAGATCCGAATAATCTATACTAATACTTTTTTAATCTATCTAGAAATAATAGCAAATTCATCCCTTGTATCCCTTGTTTAATGTTTTGTTTTCCTTTTCTCGTAATTTTGATGATAAGTAGTGATCAAAGACTGCTGAAATGGCTTTTGATTTTAAACAGTGATGTTATAATATTATTTTAAAAATATTTCTTACAGATTTTTGTCTTGGAATAAGCATGGACTGTAGCTCAGTGAAGTTAAGGAATTAATAGAAATACGTCCGTAGATGGCAATTTTTCTCCTTCTTTCGATTCTTGAAGTTCCTTTTTAAGTTGTGGTAGTTAATGACCTCCATTGGTCAGTTGCCTGTTGGAGACGTATTACGATGGAGTGTTCTACTTCAACTGGCATCTGCTACGTTTGATCCGATAACGAGTTTTTGCTGTCAAACGCCTTCTTTCAGGAAAAGTCAAGGACACATTTTCTTCTTCTTCCTCTTATTTCCTATTCGAAGCTGTTCTGGAAAAAAAAAAACGAAAGAAAAGTACAACTGAAAAAGAAAAAGAAAAAAAAAAATGCGGAATGAAGTGACGTCATATCAGGAATTCCGCAGAGACACCAGAGACGAGAACAACCCTAACCAACTAGCATTTATTATTGAGAAAGAGCTCGTTGGAAAATGAGAACCATTTAAAAAAAAAGATCATCCGTTTAATTCATACAGAAAACATTAAATATCCTTTATAATGGGAAGGCAAAAAATATTTTTTTTAAGTTCTTAGTCTTATTTATTTGATTCGATTATCCAGTTTTCAACAAATCATCTTTTTTTTTCTATAACTATAGTTAATTTGGTATTCATTACGTTTTGCTGAAAACTGTAAAAACTTACCTGTAATTATAATCTGTAATAAATTAACTGCAATTTCTGTTATTAGCACAAATAAATAAATAAATAAATAAACAAATAAGTAAATAAATAAATAAACAAATAAGTAAATAAATAAATAAACAAAACAGAGTCAAGAAACAAAAAGAATTTTAAAAGAGTTTGATATATTTAAGCCTTAACAAAAAATTATCGATAAAAGGTAAGTTAAAAAATTTCTAGTGAAGTTTATATCTTTACTGAAATTTTTTTATACAACTGGGATTGACGATAAAACTTTTGATATTTATTATATCATTAATATCATCATATCATTAATAGTAAACTCAATTCCCTTACAAGGTTGGAGTGTTTTAGTTTTTTAATTAAAATTAATAATTTTGTTATTATTTTTGCGAAAAATAAAAAGAAAAAGAAATTTTGAAGTAGTTTCATTTGTGGTTTGATTGGATATTTCACTTCTTCTATGAATTGATTACGATTATGATATTATAGTTTATTACATTCTTACTTCGTTGATTTCACTCTTATAAAAGTGAAAGCTAAATGAAAACTTATTATTATATTTTTTTGCTATCTTTAAATGTTTAGAATGAAGTTTCGTGTGGGAACAGATCACCTCTGCAAAGCCAACCTTGACGTAATAATGCAGTGGCGGAGAACTTACGTATGGGAGCCACTAATTCAATGCAGGTTTTAACTGCATTAATGCAAATAACAAAACTTTGAAATGTTTCTCAGGCATTCAGCATTTTTCACCAACATTTCTTCTTCTTCTTTTTTTATTTCTAGAATTTAACCATAGTTATTTATTTTCAAACGAATGAAAATTTTATTTTTATTTTTTTTATATTATTGTATATAAAACACAATGTTTCTAAAACATTTAATGCTAAACTAAATGTGATCGTAAAGAACTGTAATGTATTAGTATTAAATTATTTATCTGAATACATTTTACGTTTAATTATTTCGTCTGCATAAATCTTTATCTAGTGACAATTGAAGAATGCATCACCAACACTAACTTGGGAGTTCCCATTATAAATTCCTTTACATTAACATCATCCCATTTTATGAGTCAGTCCAACACGTAAGTTAATTCACGCCTTTAGATAATAGTAGGGAGTTATAGACAGTGAAATATTTAAGCTTATTCTCTTTCAAAAAAATAAAATATATATATATTATTGATAATTTCTTTTGAGGTCAAGAAGTCAAAAGAAATGTTAAGAAATGTTTATCAGAAGAGAATTTTCTTTTTGATTTCTTTAAATTTAGATAAGGCTTAGCATAATTTCATTAATCTTTGCAAGGATTTGAGCTTTTCCTTTCCTAATTTGTTTTTGAATTTGTAATTAATAAATTGTAATTAATCTAAAAAGTAAATATCCCAATTTACTGACTCATCTTATTCAAATTTAATGATCCTTATTCTCTCATACATTCACTCTTTATAATTTAATATTTATTTTTAAGTTCCCAGCTCAGTTTATGCTTAACAAAGTAAGAAATCTATGCACGGATCAGACTTACCGTTTGTTGTATCTTAACTGGCATTTTATAGATAATAATGAAATTATTATTTTCTTTTAAACTAAAAGAATAACTATAATGTTGTTATTAATGGGCTTCTGGCTTGAATCCAACAGAAACTCATCTACGAAGATTCTGCAACTGTTGCATTAATGTGAGAAGATCGTAAGGAGTATAAAGACCTTACAAACGCTCCTTTAAAGTTTTTATCTTATTTTCTTAGGGTTAGATGCAAACTATTTAATAATCATTTAAACCTGCACAAACTTAGGAAGTTTGAGGGCCAATATTTTTCTAAAAAAGTTATGATGGAGGGCCGCAGCGTCCCATCCTCCAACCCTTACTATATCTTTCTAATTAGTAATTTTATAATGTCATTTATAATAATAATAATAATAATAATAATTAATAATAAATGTAATTTATATAAACCTCAAATTATCAAATAATGCGCTAGTTGTGTTTCATACCAACATTCCAATAGTAAAGTCTGCGACAGTTGCTATTGAAACTTATCTTATTTTTCAATGTATCTGTTGGCAGAAATTTAAAGGCACAAATTTAATTTTAAATTTGACACTATAGTACCGCAGCAAATATAGCAGCGGGCCGCGGGTTGTGCATCCCTGATTTCAACCAATGATGAACATTGTCTTTCGGTACAAAAACAAGACTTTCATTACTTTTAATCTTTCAAGTTTTTCCGCATCACTTGAAAAGCCAGAATTTAACTGATCTATTTACGATATACTGTAGTTCTCTCCTTATTTGAGACCCAAAATACAGAGTAGAGCTGTACAAACAGAGATACAAAATACTATTTATTTATTTATTTATTTATTTATTTTGCAAATTCAAACTCAGGAACTTCTTATTTGCCAAGAAATTTGGTAGCTTCGATCGTAGGGTGCTTAGGTGCCATTACTACTCTAGATGTGGAGTTTTCAGCTGAAGCCTTTAAAATTCCTCAGAATTAGAGCCTTAAACTCGCTACGCAAAGTACGTGAGAGCGTTTCAAAATAATTTTTGAATTATTTCCGTAGACTATTTTTAGGTAACTGCAATGACAGAAATGTGTTTTCTTTCTATTGGTCGCTTTAAAAAAGACTAATGCCAATTTAACATATAGTAATCTTATTTTAATAACCTACCGACATAAAGAAGACATAAATACCGTTGTTAGCTAAACAATATTTTTGTCTCAATATTTTCTCCAGCAGAAACGTGATCTCAATGGTTTTGAGATTTTTGGCGAGGTCTATCTATCTACCTAATTTCTTGTTGGTTCATGAATTGAAAGTGGTACCGATGTGCAGACAAAGCACGACATCTACACGCTATATATAGAAGCTTAAAACCATCTAAATTAATCATGAGTTGATATTATCTCAACTGCAAGAACAGCAATTGTCGAAGAAGTAAATTAATAACAACGACGACATTGAATTTATGATGTTTTATTTAGTATTGTACAAACTTTCAAGTTCTTTTACCTACGATTCGTTCAGAGTATTTTTCTTAATTAGTATTAAAATAAAATCACAACAAAAAAATTTGAAGACAAAAAACTTTGAAAAACTCACTAATGATAAACTAGTGAGAAAATTCATGTGCCAGTTGTGCGCTGGCCTCAATGAATTTTTTTAAAGCATAAAAATTCAAACTGCGCATTTGAATTATTAATAATAACAATGGGTGATTATTTGTTCTCATTAGTCCCATTTTCATTGTGTAATTTTTCCTTTGCGCACCACTGCTCTCCCGATGTATTGTTGATACTTGCCTCAGTACGGAGACCTTGTTATTTACTGTGACTTCTCATGACTGATGATCGCCAACGAGCGTGAAACAGCTGTTCCAGGATGTCACTTGTGAATAATTTGGTCTCACCCATTGTTAAGAAAAAACTTTCTTTACTGTAATTTTTTCTCTTTTTTTTTCAAGGGTCCTTGTTTTATTTTTTAAATGAATTCAATTTCTCTACAAAAATTTGCATATCAATCTATTAAAAACAAAATCACAAAGGCAAGATTCTTAAATCTTTTTGAAATATTGTTTAGATAGTTTTGAGAAATAAACTACGTCCAAAGTTTTTTTTTCACTATCAAAACAGCTTTTCTTAATTATTATTACTATCATTTTAAATACTAATGTCTTTAACAAAGAAACAAAATCCTAAAAAAATATTGACTAGTGCATTAATGAAGTTTAAGTAATTTCAAGAAAGTCAGGATTTTAGTGAATGATAATAATAATAATAATAATAATTATTCTTATACAAACACAATCAAAATAATAAAAGAATTATCATTGATTAAAATCTTAAAATCCTTGAAATTTTATAATTTTATTTTTGATAGAAAATTTAATAAAATATGAAATTGAAGAAATTCTTTTTTAAATAGAATCCTAAATTACTATTCAAAATGTCTTTTTTAAAAAGCATTGGAACGACATTTCAACAGGAAATCCTACCCCTTTTTTTTTTATTTCTGAGTCTCCTTAAAACCGGAAGATGTTGAAGGTCAGAACAAAAATTGTTTCCGGTGCCTTTAAACTGGAATTTATTTCGGTCTGTCAATAATACCCTAAACAAAAGCTTCTTTATCTGAAGTACACGAGGATGAACATCATACTTAAAAATAGAAATACGTACTTAAAAGCAAATAAAAACGAGTTAAAATGAATTTTTTTTAAAACTTCATCGAAGCCTGTTTAAATATTTTAGTGAACCAAAAAATTATGTCATCGTAAAATTGGAGTAGACAGAAGAGCATCTTTAGCCTTGACTTACAGAAAAAATTAAGTAAAATAAAATAGCAGAAAGCTCTCGAATTTAAGCTTCAGAACCATCATGATCATTTACTGTTAATTAAACTAATGATTGATCTACGTAAAGATCTTTAACAGTAACGTAATGAGGGAATATTTCTTCAGAAACAATTAGTTCCAAATTAAAAAAGCCAAGCGTCCGATATCTCACTTTTTTTTTTGTCTGACTTTAAAATGGCTAGACTGAACACTTAAAAATCATAAAATCAGCGGATATTCTTTTTTATGAGCCAATTTGTGATAAGGTTTATTTTTTAGTCTTGACCTTTCTCTCCCCCCAAAAAAAATAGCAAATTTGTATTTATATTTATGAATAGCATATTTATAAAAAAAAATTAGCTTGACCAATTTTCTTATTGGTGAAGATTTTATTTTCGAATTGTTATAATATCCCTGCTTACTCAGGCTAAACGTTACGTATCTAAATGAGTACGAAGTTTAAATTTTAAAGGAAATTAACTTAAACTTTAAAAGCAAAACTTAACATACTGTACGTCCAATTTAATCAAGTAAATAACTAAACACATTCAATACCAAAAAGTGTCGGAATTAATTTACTAAAAGAAGAAACCACATTGATTAGATTGCTTTTAAAATATTTCGTGAATTCATATTTTCTGGTATTACGTAAATAATTCAGTAAAAAGGTGAAGATACAAAAATTAAATAACTTTTTTGAATATAAATTTTATCTTTGGACAATGAAACCTAAAGTTGTTTATTTGTTAAAATTATAGTTACAATGACAAAATTAAATTGTTTCATTAAATTGTTATTGTAACTATAATTTTATTTATTTCCAAAGGTTTCGTTAGAAAAGTTTTTATTGTGTAATATTTAAGAAAAGAAAAAAAAAGAGAGAAAAAAATTGAAAACACTTTAAACTAGTCCATCATAAAAAATAATGACAATAATATGTTAATTATGAATCTCGAACGTTAATTCTATGAAATATTTTAAGAGCAGTTTTATTTAGAAACTGGTGGCGCCCCCTAGGTATGATTAAAGCGATCTGTCAGAGCGACTTGTATTGGAGACCCAAAGCAACTCTACAGCTTTCCTTTACGAGTCCCTTGGCCACTTTAAAGGTTATCCTTCAAATTTGCATTGAAAGAACTCAACGACACGACAGGGATCTATTTTAGAGAAAGGGCTTTTCCTTGCAAATGAAGACACATAAAAGTTTAAGAGCAGTCACGAATAAAAACGCTAAGAAAAATTAATTAAAGAAACGTGATTAACGAAGAAGAATGCAGATAAGAACAATTTATAAATGTAATATAACAATTTATATATATGTATTTTATATGAATTGTTAACAGACGTAAAAGACTAAGCGTTTAAAAAGAAAGACAATTTTTTTTTTAACTTCTATTCAAATACTAGGAAAAGAAGTCGATCAATTTTGAATAAAACTTTTTTTGAAATGTAAAAATGTAATTATATTTCACTTTATTTTCTTAATTACATAAAAAAAAATGATAAAAATTAGCAAATTTTTCCTTTTAATTATGCTGTAATAATTTAAAAACATTTAGATAATTTAATGAAACTTAACCTTCAAATTTATTAGTCGATTGCCTCATATTATGGGTAGAGCAGCCATAGTTACGTGTATCTAGTCTGATGATGTTGATGATTAATAGCTGTTACATTGCCGTAGCAACAAGTGGTCGCATTACTTTCGTATTTTCAAGCTTTATTTTATTTTATTTTATTTTACTACAAATCTAAAAAGTTAGCTAGAAATTGAATTATACTCAGAGAAATCTATTGATTATATCAAGCGAATTATAATTACCCTGTTTAGTATTTTTTTAAAGGAAATTCAGTTTTACCGCCTTCTTGAAAAATTACACCCGAAAAGTAGAAATTTATAAAAAATAAAAAGATTTTTCAAACCTAAAGAATTTTTCTTAATTTTGATAAAATATTTTTTTATTTAATTTTTCCTTTAAATTTCTTACTATTTTTCTTCAAACTTTGTGATAATGAATTTTCCGTATGAAATGAAAATATCAAAGAATGCTTTGAAATATCGTTGACAACCCCGCTATGTGAATATTAAATTACCAAGTCAGCGTTATTCTCTCTGTAATGCAGACGACAAAGTTGGCGATGCTCTTCTGTCACTGCAGTGGCGCTGCTGTTTGCGGCATATACAGCAGTGCCTGCCGCAGGAACTTGCCGTCCCTAATAGCAGACTGATTAGACCAAAGATTAAACCGCTATTAATAGAAAAGAAATAAATGGAAATAAATTAAAACTGAAGACACAATATTTCTTTTAAAAATAAAATGATTCTCAAAGCAACAATTGCAAGAGAAATGAAAAAAAAAAAAAAACGGAAAAAAAATTATTGCATTAAAAAAAATAGTAACTTAATTAAGGCATAGATAATTTTTCTAAAAAGTCAGTAGTTATAAAAAAAAAAATCAAATATCTATTCAAAATTTTAAAATACTTTGATATAAAAAAAGAAATGCATTTTTTTTTTTTGCTTTGGAAAAAAAAAAAAAAAATAAAAATAATAATAAAAAAAAAATGATAAATATTAAACATGTTTTCATTCACTTACTGCTCAAGTGTTTTTGATATGAAGAAAAAAAAATATATTCAACAGATAAAATTTAAAAAGCAGCCTTTTTATTAAAAAAAAAAATTAATAATTTAAAATTTACAATTTAAAATGTATTGATTCTTAATTTGTTCTTTTTAAACGAAGTAACAAAAGAACAAATTTTTTTTAATCGTTTTAATTAATATTACTGAAAACCTTCAATATCTTTATTATTAAATAATATTTATATTTACAAATAACTTTTACCTCAAAGTTTAATTAATCAGTAGAATATAAAATGCCTTTGTACCAATTTTTTTAATCCATTTAATAAGGCTTTAAATTTGTTCAAATCACATAAAAGAAACGGAAAAAGATGGTAAACAAAACATGTTAAAATATTTCATTAAAAATTTAAAATAAAAGTTTAGTTTAACAAAATTTTTAATATTTTTTTTAAATAATGAGTTGCACATGTTATTATATTTTTTTAACCTTTGAATATTTCATAGACCTTAAAAAAACTTCTAAGAAGTGGTTTCTTAATGGAACAGAAGTGAACATAAATAAACACATTTAGATACAACTACCAGAATTAAATATTACTTTTTTTCTTTAAAGAAAAATACACATCCTTACGGAAAATAAAGATATTTTTAAAAGATGTCTCTTGATGTAGTATTTGCTGTTAGACATCTGTAAACAGGGAAAATGCATTTCTTAAGAATATAAAAATTTGTTGTTAGTCTTAAACGAATCTTATTATAAAAAACAATAAGTAGCAAAAACAATCCCAAGAAATAAAAAAAAATTATTATTAATATTATCTTATTATTAATATTATTATTTTTTTTTTCACCAAAATAATATTTGTCTGTTCATTCGGATCACCTGAAAAGTCAAAAGTTTTTACCAGCAGTGAAGTCTCATTATTTCACTATTTGGTAATCGATTATAATACGAGCACATAATCGATTACCTCCCGTCTTAGCTATCACTTCAATAAGAGATCACGCTGTGCGACTGAACATCCACTAATCTATTACACTAAAAACTCGTTTATCCTAATCGCTTTTATCCGAAAATCTGTTCTAACCCAGACAATTTTTAGAATATTTTAAAAATATATAAAAACATTTTTCTGTCGCTGTACTCAACATTTAATAGAGTACACAAGTGACTATGTAACTGTAACTCTATTAATGTACAGTAATTGAGGTAATTAACATTAATAATATGGACAATTCATGTTCAATACAATATATTCCGGATTATCCGAACTCTCGTTTATCCGAAACGGTCCCATTAAATTCGGATGAATTTTAGTGGACAGGTTTTCACAATTTTCTTTGCACTGGATATAAACAAAAGGAAGTTAAGATAAAAGAGTCACACTATCTATGAATATTCTATCATTATGTGAAGTGGTTTTCGCTTTAATATTATTACAGAATTATAAATTATATGTAGATGTTATCATTAATATTTTTTTAAGCAACTTCTTCTTTCTTCTTTCCTGTGTGGGTTTTGGCCTTTCGAACAACACATCTCCACTTCAGTCTGTCCATCGCTTTACTTTTCCACAATTGGCTTTTAAATAAGATTTGATTTTATGAATTTTAAGTGTTAAGAATATCAGTCTATCCGTTGTGTTAAAGTCAGACAAAAAAAAAGTAAGACTTCGGACGCTCGCTTTAAGCAACTAAAATTTAAAAATGAAATAAAGTTTATTGAATCAAAGAATTATCTCAAAAGGAAGGTGAGAGAGGATTTATGGATTCTTATTTAAAAGTTCAACTATCTATTTAATGTTTGTACTTCATTGATCTCAACGTAGCATTTGATTATTGTAGAGGTTGGTTATTTTTCTATTGTAAGCTCTTGGCGAGGAGGCACTTTATAATAATCTACAAACAGAAAAAAAAAAGGAAAAATAACTGAAATTTAACCTGTGATAAATACTATCAGTTAAATAACTTTAGATTATTATTGGCAAAATATTAGGAAACGTTTTACTTCGGAATATTCTTCCTCACTTGGAGACCATAATAATACGGTATTATGAAATCGTGTCTTGTAAGGCGAGTCCTGTTATTGATAAAAATAAATATGCTTTTGTAGATCATCACTCGAAAAAAGATGTCGTCATGTTTTCTATCTGTACGTAGTTAATAATCACGATGAAATGCTAAAAGACGGAATCAAGTTTATAAATAGTTTTAAGTAAAAAATCTTTGTTATTAATCTGGAAAAAACTTTTAATAATATTTAATATTCATTTCTTTAAATTTTAGCAATTTGCAAACTCTAAAAAAAAAAAAAAAGATATTAAATGAATAATAAAGACCGATATGATTACGAATTATAAATTAATATAAAAGATAATTAAAAGAAAATAATAATAATAATTGTTTGAAAACAAATACTCTAGCAATCACTTTTCTTTATTCACATAAAATTTAGAGGGTGAGACTAATGATAAATTCATTATTACATAATTCAATTTCCTTTTCCTCCCAAATATTGATTTTTTTCAAAGTAATTTGTGTTTTCATTGTGGAGTAAAAATAGGTTGTCAGCAGGAGACTTTGCAGATGTGCCATCAATTCCCAACAAATGCCATTCAAATGATACCTTAAAGTCAACCAGTCCTTTTGCTTAATTTATCGAAGTAATTCATAATTACACTATTTATTCATAAAGCAATTTTAAAAATTTCATACTTAGTGTAGGAATTTTACGAATATGTACATTATACAATTATTTAAAAATAACTGTCACATAATAAGAATTTTACTTTAAAAATTAAACACACACACACCAAAAAAAATGCAAATAGAAATTCTTGCCTGTAAAAATAATCTTTCTTATTTTTGTAAACTTTGTTATTTTTTTAGCACGTATTTTATTTTCACTTTTACTTTGACTTTTACTTTATAGTATATGTATGAATACTACGTATTTTCTATAAAATAATAGGATTCGATAGTAAGTTATTTGGATAAATATTAGTTTGAGTTGAACTCTATTTAACACTTGCATTTTTTTAAATATTTTTTTCTTATTTTCTTGAAAATTAATCTTCATTTACATTCCCGCCTTTTCTTTGTTTGAATAAATTACAAAACTTTTCTTTTCTTTTCCTTTGAGCTGATTTTCTGTGATTTTTGTAGAACTAACTCTATAACTTTAACTTAGAAATCAAGATTTACTGAAAAAGATATTAATATTAAAATTAAAAAGCGGCCCCTGTCATTTGTTGGAAGCTTCTCGGCACAGCCCAACGGTAATTTTGCAGTAAATTTACTTAAAAAGTTTTTTAGTTTAAATCTTAGAAAGAAAAAAAAAATATTAATGAAAAAGCTTGTCTGCACATAATTGCTACGTAATTTGCAATTGGATATTTTGTATTAAAATAAATTTCGATGTTTTGATTTGAAAGTTTTCATACAGCTAAAAAAAATTAATACAGTTAAAAAAAATTTAAATAATTAGTTCTCTGTTTTGAATTTTTAATTTCAAACTGCATGTTTTTAATATTTGAAGCTATATATTTCGCATACCAACAACTTCTTAAATAAATGTTAAAAACTTTTCTATCAGAATGGATGGAGTACAAGATAATCCTTTAACAACATTGTGTAGTTCTGTAAAAAATTTCTTTATGTAAAATGTAGTTTTTACCTATATTTTCAAAATATTACAGACATTAATATTAATATTCTTATGTATTTAAAAAATTGTTTTAGGATTTCAGGGCTTTTTATCATCAAAATAAATCTTTTTTTTTATTTTCTTTGTTTAGAATTAAAATCAAAACATTTTAATTATTCTCTATTTCACATTTTCAACAAAATAATCTATCAGTTGAGAAGGAAAAATTAAAATCTACAGTAAATGATAGATAAAATTACAGTTTTAAGATATTACACAACAAACATTTAAATGTAAATCATAAAAATTAAAAATTAATTCAGAGAGAATTTTTCTAACATTAAATTGTAAATTATATTAACAAGATGTATCTAATATAAAAAAAAAAAGCAGTTAATTGTAAATGGGTGAAAAGTTGAATACTTAAAAGAAAAATATCTGCAAAACTGATAAAAAAATAAATTCTTATTTCTTCTTCAACGATGGTCCCGCCATTAAAAGGGAAATATCAATATATTAAAATGAACTAATTACGTGTCTATCAATTTTATGCACGAATTTTCTGTCTTTAATGAATTATTAAATTATTTCATTCTATCGCCAAGGAAAGATTATTGATGACTTTATCCCATGTATTAAATCCACCGAAAATAAGGTTAACTCCGTCGTGATGGTGAACGATCAGCGCTAGGCAGGTTTTCTCGGGGTTCTCCCATTTCCCTTGCACTTCTCCCACCATTCTTTCTCAGTCTTTCTGTACGTCTGTCATTATTTCCGTGGGATAGTACAATAGACCAACGGTCTATATATCTTTACTATGTAGACTTATTTCTCAAAGCCACAACAGTTGCATTTGACTGTAGGTTTTATTTTTGAACCTTAATTTTACTTATCTATATAAAAGAAAACATTATTTTTTTTTAATGTCCGCTACTCCTCCGGAACCATAAGACACAGAAATATAAAAAGATGTCAAATGTTAGGTTATAATATTAAGGATGACTTTATTTTTCATCGACGTGAGTCAGCCGGAAGTCACGTGATGTATTAGGCGACTTCTAAACCGTTGATTATAGATGACCAAAATGAAAGGCAAATTATTCCTCTCATTGAGATGAACTTTTTACACGTAATCCGGTCGCGATCAAAGATCACGTGACTGAGAAAATGATCTCAGAATCCAAGGTCACGTGATCACAAAAAATCTTACAAGACAGGTTTTGCAAGTATATGAGTAAAAGAAAAACCACAACAAATTTGTCTTAGAACATGTAATGTCTTGAAGTTTAAATAAATCTCCACAATAAACCAAGACTTTGGTAATCCTGAAGTTATAATGTGAACCACTTCTTCAGTGAATCAGTTTCCGTATTTGTTGATCAGATAAATATAAATAGACTTAAGCATGTTGCTCATTACCTTAATTTCCTGATAAATATCTTCTGTACCAGAAATAGGTAAAGAAAACAAATATTATAGTTACCACATAAGCATTGGTAAGTTATAATAACAATATCTATTCTCTTTTCCAAATTCTCTGGAATATGGTAATGTCTACGTCTATTTAAATTTCTTCTATTGGACTGTTCTTTTGTCTGTATCTTGATCTGTGCTCTTAAGTACAATAACAGATGGGAAAGGAACTCGAGTGTTTTATTCTAAGAAACCGACGGAATCAGCCTCGCCATTAATGGAATGTCGGTGAGTAAAACTCAGACATTTATTCTCTTCTGAGAAAATGGACTGTTTCAAGGACTTCAATGGAGAGGAGAAGGAGGATGTAGTTGAAGTGGAGAAGAAGAAGCATCCTTCATTCCTTGATGCTCTCTTACCATATTTTTGCTATCTTTGGTTTAGGTTAATCCATCTTAAGACAGTTAAATATTCTGACAAGAAAACCCAGATCCCTGAAAAGAGAGTCAAAATTTAATACATTTTCATCATTAATTTTTCTGTGATTTGTTAACATCTGGGATTTGTTAATCCCTTCAATACTCGACACTTAATGTTAAAACAAATTATGTTAAAAATAAGTATAACTTGCAGATTCAATAATCATTAATTTCTTATTTATAATTTTAGGCTTCTGATACAAGTACGCCTTATATTCCCGGTTTGTCCGTCTGTCTGCGAACAAGTATCATTAAAATCTCATTAAATTCTCATTAGCTCAACACTTACAACAATCGCAACAATCACATTTATAATATAGCTCAACAACAATCACAACAATCACAATAATCGCAAACATTGCGCCTATTGCATTCGCAGCAATCACATTTATAATAATAAGGAAATTAAAGCAATAATTCAACATAATTTGAACAAAAAGACAAAATGACCCTAGACTTTAGTATTAATCATTATAATTATTATATTTTCTTATATGTATCAGAAGCCGTTGCGAAGCATTGTGATTGGTTTACTAATCGCTATCCCTACCTTGTTTAAATATAAGTTTTGAAATGTGAGAAGCAAATCATAATAACCGAAATGAGGATGAATCAAAACAAATCAATGTAAGGGAAGGTTATAATTCAGATATATTTTTAACTATTATGAGAGTTCAGATTTCTCTTTACTATTGTTAGATAAATAGTTCTAAAGAAAATGCATTATTATGATGATCGAATCTAACGGTAAGAAAAAATTTATCATTATCATTGGACAATGATAAATTCTTTCTTACTGTTAGATTCGATCGTCATAATAATGCATTTTCGTTAGAACCGTTTTTCTGGCAATGGCCATTGTTGACCATCCTTAGCAATGGTTCACCGAAAAAAAGATAGAATAGAATGAATTATTAAGTGAACTTTTCATAATTCTAATATTATTCAAGAATTGCCTTAACTAAGAAGTAAGTAAAATTAATTCGTAAAGACAAAATCCAAAGCTATAACTCATAGAAATAACCTACGCTTTTGAATCTACAGTCAAACAGATGGATGATGACGATCTCGTTTGCAAGAGAATTATGGAAAATACGAGATCTCGCCATTAGCCTCTTCAGCAGATCTCAAGGAATTTGGTATTTTGAATGTCTGTCACTAGGAAAATGCTACCTAATGAATTTATTGTTTGTTTATTGACTGTTTTCAATTTATGAAAACTATATTAAAATGTAGTAAAAGTCTCCTGCATTTCCCCATATTATAATTCATATTAAATATTTCAATTTACTTAGCCATTTTGTGAGAAGGCATGGATAGAGGCTATTCTCTCGTAAATTACGTGAAATCACGAAAATACGAGATCGTCAAGATCCGTCTGTTGGACTATAAGTTCCATTTCAAGGAAGAGCAAGAATTTAGTATTAAAGTCAACAAATATTATTTTAATTTTAAAACATTAACAATGTATCTGATATATGTGATATATATATATCAACAACGTTTTTTCCAAACTTGGGGAGTACATAGAGGGTCAAAAAGCAGAAAAACATTTGAATATCATACTATTAATAGGAAAAAAACGGATGTACGGATGTTTGTTTGTGTGTCATCAAAGTGGAGAGAGCGGAGAGAGTCGAATAGAGAATATTTTTAAGGGTCTTTTTAATTTTGTTAGTGCATTTTTAATTTAATTGTAAAAGTACACTAACAAATGAATAAACAAATTAGTATAAACTTTTGCCTCTATTCATTTAGTGAATAATAAAAAAAATGAATTAGAAATAATTCCTACGTCCCTGTAAGGCATTGTGGGGCACTCTCTCATAGGCTCAATTTGGAGGAGCTTATTATTTTATGGCAGGAGGTTAACTTATTTCGCCGAAAGTGCCAGGAAAGCTTGTTGATATTAAAAAAATCAAGATTTTGGACCAACTTAGTTGGCCAACTTTCACTTTTCGAGTCGCTAGAGACAACTTTGAGCAGGTTTTTCAGCGACTTGCCAGCGGTTTTAGTTGTTGCTGCACAACCAACTCGAGTTGGCCAACTAAAAGTTGGTCGGAATTACCAATCACAAGGCAGCGTTGGAACACGACAGTCATGACGTCACACCCATGGAAAGAAATGGCATCTAAAACGATGTTCACCGATTCGAGTCGAAGACAAGCGAGTACACAATGAATATCAGAGTATTGCGAGTTTCTTTCATGCATAAATAAAGTTTATACTGAAATTCAGTAATTGCATGCGGCAGAATTTATCAGAGAGGTTTCAAAACCTCGATTTTTTTCGGATTTTCCACAGCTGCTGGAGGAAATGCATTGCATTATGGGATTGCTGCTATCATGGCCGACTTCATTTGCGAGTTGGATGGTGTTCGGGGCTGAAAAAAGTTGGCGGACTCGAAGTTGGCCAACTAAGTTGGTGCAAAATCGGATGGTGTTCGCGTAGCTTAACGATGGTCTTTCGGTCAGTTATATAATTGCCATAGCACAAGTTCAGCAAATAAATGTAGGAAGAATTCCAGTGTTTTAAAAAATTTCACGGTATTTCAAAAATGTGATATTTGTTTTACTGCCGTGAATATTTCACGGGTTGCAATTAGTTAACAATTATATGCTGAAGTGCGACGCTTTGGCTCTTGTAAGGTCACTGACTCCTCTATCCAATCTCTGTTATATATTGGTTCAGACATATCTCAGACATATTGGTTTGAAAGCTGTAACTTATTAATCAAAAAAGAAAACTCAGATAATAATCTCATGAATTATAATTTTTCCATCAATAGCATTATTATCGAGTGCAAAATCTTTCCACCAGGGCAATTTACATTACTTCCGCTATAGGGTTTCTATTCAACTTTGCTCCACATCCTCTGAAGACTTCAAATTTTTTGAATAATCCTGTATGTTACTTAAAAAGAAAAAAAAGTATAAGGACAAAAAGTAGTGCAGAATTCACAAATTTGGAAAAAAAAAACTCACTTTAAGAGAAATTCATACATCAAAGTCAAGAATTTCCTAGATTTCGGACAGTAAATGAAAGAACATCTTGCAAAGTAAGAGAACGAATATAAGAAAACAGCTTCTTTTCTTTCAAAGGACTAATCTACTGTCTCATAAAAAAGTTTAAAAAGAATCAGGAATTAGAGTGGTACTTTTTTTTTCTAATTAGAAAAAATGAAAGTAGCAATTGCTTTTTCTATTTCCCGCTTTTCATCTAATTGAAATTAGGAAAGATTTATGAAAAAAAAAAGAACAAGTGAAGTAGCTGAGAGGATTCTGCTATGGTCATTCTAATGAGTGACGTCACACTGAATCAGTTTTTGAACGTTCATTTTTGATTCTTCAATTATCCTCATGTAGTGTGAATGTAGTAGTAATCATACACTTTATCACGGATGCTATGGAAGAGTATTAGCAGTTAAAATGCAATAATGATTTATTCCCACTGTGATCAATGGAGTTAATGAAATCATTAATCTTGTAAATGAAATCCCTGATCTTTTCTACAACAGTGCGTTTTAATGGACGATAATATCTATCGAACAGCTGTTGACAATCTATTGCTGTATGATTTGCTGCTGAATGTGAAGATGCTTATATTTAAAACCGTGGATTTATTAAACACACTTCGATGAAAACAATGTGTCTTCAGAATTTACCACATTAAATCAGCCAAAGGAAAGAAAAGAAGTTGAAAGACCTTCTTGCCTTGAAACAATTTTTTAATTTATTTTATTTTATTTTATTTTCATGGAAAAAAATTACAAATGAGAAGTTTTCTTCTACGTTTAACTCTTAATTTAATACAAATACTACAGATTTTCCATTTTATGAAATAATTAATTAGATATTCAAAAATAATAATTAAAAATAGTTAGTTACTTATTCAAATTGTTTAAATTTAATGATTTTTTTCTCAAATCATGTGCATTAACTGTCTACACGATTTCTAAATGGTTTCCTGTTCATTGTTAGAACTTTCATTATTTCTCAACATGAGCTCATTTCTTGACAAGGACTTAAACGGAAACCAATACTAAAGTTTTGTCTCCGTAAACCTGCATGCTAACTTTCAGGAAGACCCATCCAGCGGCTCCAATTTTTAAGGAATGGATGTATACTTTTATATACAGATATAAATATATAAGTACAGACACCCATATACACACACACACAGACTGACTAGTCTTAAAAGCCTTACTTTCTTGGAAAGTGAAGCTTTTTAACGAAGAAATAAAAAATGCAGTTAACTTTACCTACTACAAGTTATGACAAAGCATTGTTAAAATTAAATGTTTTAAAGTAAATATAATAAGTTTTGCCGTTAAATTTCTTTATCATTACTTACATGATTTGGAATTTTACAGTTATGCAATGAACTAAATTTAATGTTTAACCTTTTCGTCATTTTTTGTTTTTGTTTTTTTGGTTTCTGCATTTATTGAGATCAGTGACATTCTTCGTACTAACTTATTGACGAAATTTCGAATAGAAGAGTTTAATTAAAAAAAGAAGTGAACTTTTGCATTTTTCCTTTAAAAGAATTCTAAATAAAGTTTGAATTTATGATTTTATAATTACTCATGCTTATAATAAAAGTATGATTTTATTTATTAAAATCTCATTCTTCGTCTTCAAAGAAAACTTACAGAGTTTAAAAGATAACGGAGCAACTGTTAAATGTATAAGATTGTTCTATTATATTCAAGAGTGGCTGTTTTGTGATTGTTCACAAAATGCAACAACGTACGAAAAGAAAATCTCTTGTTATTCGCCTTTCCTGTAGCTAAAAATGTATCGATGGATATTTCTTTTGATTGGATATTTGGTTTTAGATACTCAGTGAATAATGTTTATTATTTTCCTTCAATTCTATTTAGGAAGTACAATTCAGTCATCAACATCCAGTAATTCTGATTACAAAGCTACCAATGATTATCTTTCATTCCAGTTTCCCCTATCTTAAAATAATGTGGAATGCATTTAATTCAGAAAATGTAATTCGATGTCTTCCTATTTAGATAGATCCACAAGTGGTCTGCTGAATTAAGACCAACCTTTTTCCAAATCTGTAATTTACAGACAATCTCTAATTTTGGTTCGAATTCGAAATCCACAATTTGATAACGGAGGAAAAACTTAAATCCTTAGTTCAGAAAAACACAAATTCGATGATGCACTTGTCGGTTGTTCGCCGGTATCAAAAAAATCATTAAAACCCTACCGCAATAACCAATGGCTGCTTTGTTGATGCTTTGATAATAATGACCTCAAATGCTTAAATTAAAAGCTGATCTCCTCGGCATTAGCTTCTTACAATTTTAATCTAAAAAAAAAAAAAATCACTATATTCTTGATTAATCTCTCCAAGTCACGGTTGCTTAAGATCTCTTCTTAATTCCTTACGTCATTTGGGTGTTAAATGGAAGAAAATTCGAGTTGCATACAGATAAGCATAATGAAACGTAATCCTTTCTTTCATTTGCTAGATTGTTATTCTACCCTGCAAGGACAGCACGAGCTTTCCCAAACTTATCCATCTAGGGTGCGATTTCTTTTTCTTATGTGTACTTCACCTAATTAATTTAATATTAGACAATTCATTCCCTTCGGTTTTCTGGATTTGTTTATCCCAGGAAAATCCTAAACTTCCTATTTACTTTATCACACACTTTTATTCCCTATAATAACTTTCGAAAAGAGACTCTTCAATCGATCTGTTTTAGTCTCCACTCACAAGCTGGTCAGCCTCCATCGATCTTGAGGACTTCTATCTATAGATCCCGATTCTTCTGCATCAACTCTGTCACAAGAGTTCAATGCTCTTCGCTTGGGAACATTCTTACCGTAATTCTTGCAAAACACGTTATTTTTCTTTAGACAGTTGTTTAACTTAAAAAAAACAAAAAGGAATATGTTCATAGTACAACTTCAGGAAAACCATCTTTTTCATTATAGATAATCATCAACATTTATTGTTAGCTATTATAAAATCATTTCTTAACTTTTAAATTTAGACAACAGATGTTCCATCTAGTTAGGTCACGGGTTTCTCATATTTTTATGAGAAATTCAGTTACTCCTCATATCTGAAGATTGTAGTGTTTCTGCTTCATGCGCATCTTTAGTAGTTTCTCCCATCCTCTTCTGAGTAAAAGCACAATAATACATTTCAGTTTCCCCATTCTGCTATTGTGGTAGCCTTAAATGCTTTGGCTTTCAGAAAACAAGTAATCTCAGATTACAAGAAGCTTTCCTATTTTTTTGTTTTGAACTTTATGAACATTGAGGGATTCATTATGATGAGGTTGTTGCCTCACTTTGTTTTGCATCAGCAAAAATTCTCAAATTCAAGCATATCTTAGACCTTTCCAAGTTTTCGTGATCTTTGTATTCATGATTTCCGACATCAAGCAAATAGATTAAGGACCACTTCGTCATTGAATTAAATCTGTGTTGAAACTCATCACTTTTGTGGCAAGTTGAATCGTAATTTTTTTAAAGATAGAATGGGCAAGCAATTTGATGTCTCCTTCAGCAAATATTTGTTGTTTTTTTTGCATTTGAGTTAGAATATTACTGTAATTAGTTGAAATTCTTTGCCATGAATTTTTTATTTTGTTTTGGTTTTTAACTTTGTAAATCTCCGTGTTATCTTTTGATAGATTTATTTCCACGAATTCTTCAAAAGTGATCATCCAAATGAATTCTGATTCTTCAGCAAAAGATCACCACCTCCACTTTGTAAGTGTTTAATATCACACAATCAATATTTAATAATATGAATTATTTTTGTTTTTGTTTTTCAAAATAAAAACATATATTTCTTACTAAGCACACTTAGAGTAATTCACTGTCAGATATTCTTAATCTCATTTTACTGTTGTACAGAAGTGTTTTCTGTTTGATTTTTAACACAAAAATTACCAAGATTATTTTGTTTTTGGTTGTATAACGTCAAATACTGAAAGTCTGAACTATCACTGTTAAATAAACATTAAGAATATCTTGCTTTAAAAGTAACTATTACTTGTGAAAACAGAGCTATACGAATGCACTCAATGTCGTATTAAGCTTCCAGTATCACTACAAATTTTCTTTATATTTTATGAAAAACTTACCATTTGTAATTTCTCTGTCATTTTAGGGGAAAACTTAACTAGTCTTAACTTGACCCACGAACTTTCAACAAAAGAAAAAGGCTTTTGCATAATTAATATGAGGAGACCAATGGAAAATTTTTACTATAAAAAAGCCAGATGAGAAATATAGCGCCATTTAGGCTTCAGTTTAAAATACATCCATCCATAGTATTCTGTCCGAAGACAGGTCCAATTCTATGGAATTCACATGGAATTCCCAGAAATGCCTGGGGAAAGATATGCCTGGTGGTTTCCTGTTGCCTGCCTGTTTAAAATACGATTCATTTATTTTAATACGTTCTACTCGAAGACAAAACAGACATTGTCTGCACTCAAAGTAATTTTCTGTCAATGATAACTTCTATTCATTTTTTTAATTTTTTTTTATCTTTGGCAAAGCAAAAGAAAATGCATTTTGGAATTGAATCTGCAGTAATGAAGAAGCAGGTCTAAAACTTTTTCTTCCGATATTTCTTCTTTCAATTCCGTTGAATCAATCAGCGTCAAGATAATATTTATAATTTACTCTCAATTTCTTCAAAAACGTCTTCAACTGCAGTACTTTTTTCGATTAAACTCAGATCACAGCAGATATTTTAACAAGGTTTTCCTTTTAAGAGATTAGGTTTTTTCTTTTTCTAATCAATCTGAGATAAAGTATCATTAGTTGAGCGAAAGAGACCAGCGCAGGTGAATTTAGCTGTCAAATTCATTACGTTTCAACAGAATAATAGTTGCTTCATGGTTCTCCTTCTGACATTTTTCTTCTTTTTTTCTTTTCCAACCACATGCATTTCCATAATTACTTTGGCTGCTGGCAACCAACTAGAATTCATTAGCATTAATTCCTGTGACTTTTTTTTTGATTTTTTTTCTTTTAATATTTACATTTAATTTCCTGACCCATTTGCTTAATTACAATCAGAACGGTCATGTATTTTATATTATGTAAAATCCTTCGCATTAAGAGAAAAGAAAAGGTGAAGATCACAGAAATACTAACAAACATTATTAAAAGAAAAGAAGAAATAGAAACATTGTGATACAAATATGCTCCAAGGAAGCTAAGGAATTTTAGTGATTTAAAAAAAAAAAAGAAAGACAGATTACAATCAGGAATTGGAATCGTCAGCTGGCTACATCATCAGAAAGAACCCTTGATAAAATCCTGGTAATTTTGATCGGTAAGTTTCTTGAGTCTGTTCGCCTTCCCTGCCACATTGTTTTATTGTTCAAAGCACTTTTTCCATTAGAAATGCTCAGTTTTACCCGTATATTTTTATCTGAAATTAAACAATTACGAAACTTAATATATTACTAGCCATTGCATATTGGAACTCGATATCACTGAGTTTCACAGCAAAGGAATTTAGATAGTACCAGTTTCAATCGTCAAAAACTTCGATATAGTAACAGAAATCTACAAAATAAGTCTCGAATGACATTTATTCTTTAAAGCTTAGTTCCACAGCCATTTCAATTGAAGAAAGATTTCCGAAATTAAAGAAAAAAAATCAGGACGTAATGCAATACTTATTAATTCTTCCGCTAGAAACCGCCACTGTCAATGTAAGTTACCAATTCCATTGTCGTGTTTCGAATTGCAGTTTCTGCAGTTCCGTCGATGACAATGTTATGATTTTATATATATTACAATGCAAGTTTTTTTACAAGCTTGTTTTATTCGTTTCAGGAAGAAGTTGATGCCAAATATTTTTAAATTCTTTGATGTAAAGTTCTTCTTTTCTAGTTGTGGGAAAAGAAAACATTAGCCAATTTCATCTATCACACAGGCGTTTATTTGCCTTATATATATTTTGATCAAGAAAAATAGGCCAGGGAAGGTTTATTTCCTTTTTTTTTTTAGTATCAAATATCACAAATAGACATTATCAAGTAAACTGTCTTTTTTATTAATACAAATCGATATATATTTTAATGCTTTACAACCAAGCGAACGTAAATTACGATAATAACTGATATGCGCTGTAAAAATAGTGCTATTTTTGAACGAAAAAAAAATCAATAAAAAGAAATTAAAATTATTTTATTTTTAAATCTTATTATGACTAAACTTACAATTTTTAGATAACATTCATAATTCAAAAAAATTGAAATATTTTTTAGCTTTTAATTCTTATATCGTAGTAAAAGATATTAATGGTTGCATGAAATTATTTTCAATAATATTGTAAAGCACAGTTACATTAGTGTTTTATTGTAATCTATTAATATAAAACTACTTCAAAACATGTAACTACTTCGTAATAAAGTAATTAAAAAAAATCAATATTGCAATGCTGTATTGTAATATTGTAGCCTCTATGTCCAATTCATGTGAAAACGACAAACAAATGAAAATGATTTTTTACTGCTTAAAAAAAAAAAATAATAACTCCTTTAATAAGAATTTTGAAATGAAGGAAATTTGCCTCCACTTATTTATTAATTTATACTAGAAGATAAATTACAGTGCAACCTTGATCACTTCTTACCTATATTTATTAGTATAATAACATATTGTTTCTTCTGTAATATTTTCTTTCTTCATTTTCTTTTCTTTAGATATGACTACATTATATCTAAAAATCAAAATACATAATTTTCCAATTTTGGCGATCTTTTTAAAAAAAATGGAATATACTCGCCAAAAAATTTAATTACACATTCTTTTATACGTATTTTTTACTTATTTAATCACAGTTTTTGTAATATAATAACGATATAATAAATAAAAAAAGAGTTTTAACGATTGTAATTATAAGCAAATAAAATTATTTCGAATATTATTTAAGTTCTAGAAAAACTTAAACAAATTTGAAAATTTGTTTATATGGTTTTTGAAATTACGAATTATGAACTTATTAATAATCTTAAATAGCGTAAAACTAAATTTGTTAACTATAAATATGACTGTTTTACTGAAAAATAAATGAACTCAATTACAAATCGTTTGTAAACAGTTTTACTTTGCAAATATCTCAGCATTTCTCCAAAATTAGTTAATATGGACGATAAAACTGTATTTGAGCTGGTTTTTTTGAAGAAGAAAAAATAATAAACAAGTAAAAAAAAAAAATAATTTTATTAATATTAAAAATTTGATAATTTAATGTTAATAAATCTAATTTACAGAAATTTACTAATAAGTTACAATAAAACCTCAGCTTTTATTTAAAAAAAAAAGCTGTATTACAAGATCTATTTGATTGTTTAAATTTTTGTTTTAATTTCATCGCTTCTATTTTTAATAATTTCCTTTTAAAATAGAATCTTTGTGTTTGATGTTACTTTAAATTTTTTCGAATATTTATAACATTCTCAAACATATTGTGTTTTAGAAAATAATGAAGAAAAATTGTTTTCAATAAAAAAAAAAAATAAGGGACAAAACTTTTCCTGCAGGAAAATATGCGCATGCGGGTTGATGACATCAGAGCAACTCTATTGCTGTTCCATGTTCCTCCCTCGATTCTACCGGAACTGCTGGTGTCTGCACAAAAGAAAACAGAGCAATGCATGCCGGGAGACGACGCACAAATTTCCTCCGCAGCCGAGGTAGTTGCAACGGCAAACGGGATTGGCTGCCGGGATGCCGGCTACGTCAAGTCGTTTTACTGCAGATGGACCAGTCGAAATTAGCGCTCAGGGGGAAGAGGAAGATTTGAAAAGTACTGCAGAGGTTTGCAGCAACGCGTGGTTCGAAGCAACGCTTTTCCGCAGTGGCCAACTCATCACCATGGCAACCGACAAATTTCGGGCTAGGTTAAGCCTTTGAAACCAGAATTAAGGGTTTTTAAGGGGTGAACTGAAAAAGGGGTAGTTTTCAAATGAAAGAAGTCCTTTAAAACGAGTTAATTTTCAATCGAAAGTCTTAATATGGATTGACTGAAGAGAAACGAATACGGATTTGGGCGTTTTATAATCACAAGTTTACATCGGATAATTACCACATCATCATCACTACTATCCTTAAGAACCAAAATATTTTGTGAAAACTTGTTTTGTAATATATTTCATTGAATCTGCAATAAGCTGAAAAATGTCACACTTCTAAAATGGTATATTGTTAGTTATATGCCACAAAACAAATAAACGTAACTGAGATAATTGTGATTAAACAGCTACATGAAAAACTAAGGAAATACAAAGCCATAAATAATTATTATTTTCCTTCAAAAATTAAAAACTATTTACTTAAAAAAAGAAATAAAAGCAAAAATTGTACCTCCTGTTGATCAATTTATTCAAAATATTTTTTCTTTATCATTTTAATTTTTAAAATTAAAAGCTTATTATAAACACTTTATGCTGGGAATGCTAATATCATATTAAAAGTAGCTTGCAAAAAAAAAAAAAAAAAAAATAAATAAATAAATAAAATAAAATAAAATTAATGGGATTATTTACAATAATAATGCAAATAATTTTAAATTCGTTACAGAGAAGTGTTTGTACTGTACTTTTCTTCGGAGGGGTGCAATTGGAGGAATAGAAATTATTAATTACTTATTTTAATTATTGTTTTTTTAGAATTGTTAATACACAGGGAATAATATATTTGATACAAGTTTGCTATTATTATTAAAAAAAATAAAAATAAATAAATAAACCTTGTTAAAATATTTACTGAAATACCTTTAAACCGGACTAGAATAATTGCTATCCCGGACAGAATATGTCCATTAAACATTTTTTTTTAATAAAAAAAAAGCAAAAATATATAAAATGTGGATATCAATTTCGCAATATTTGCTAATGTGTTTATTTGTTAAACCTTAGATTCAGATTGTAGAAATTTACATAATAAATTTTTATTTTTAGATTTTTTTTTATATATTTTAAATTTATATTTTTATATTTTAAGTTAGAATTTCATAAGAATTTGCGAATAGCAATTAAATACATTATTAATTTATAAGAAATAATAATCTTGATTATGTGGAAAAGTTATTTGAAAGCTTAAAACTTTTAATTAAATCAATAACTAATATAAAATCTACAGCAAATTTAGTAACTTTATTGCTAAATAAGGCTGAATAATTAAATAAAAATTTCGATACCATTAATAAAATAATTTCAGAACATTTGATTAATCCTACGGAAGACAGGAAAATAATAGATTTTATAAAAAGTAATATGTATATATTTTTATTTATTTACAGTATTTATTTTTTTAAAAGAATTTTTTATTACTATTTTTCTTTATAGTTGAATCACACGGAAAGATCAATAAAACCATAGGCAAATGCAAAGACTTATTTAAAATAAAATCGATATTTTTACCCTACTCTCATTTTTCATTCCTTCTCTCTGAACTGAATTCCATTGATATTCAAATTAAAAATCGCAAAAATAATACAAACACTTTCTTTCTTTTTTTCAATTGTAAGAACTTTGACTTTTAAAAGAGTCAAATGAGTTTGCACTTATTATTTATCGTTTTGAAATTTGGACTTGGTTTCAACTCTTGAATTTCAGATAAGTAGACGCCTGATAAAAATGATAAGTTTCTAAGAAAATGTATTCTTAGTGTTAAATTTGATTTTTTTTTTTTCAATCTTTAATTAAGTCATTATTTTTATTTTTCAGAGAATTATTTTCAAATGGCATTATAATAACTTTAAAAAGAACTATGAAACGAGAATTTGAAAAATTTCAAAACAAAAGAATACAGATTTTAATCATAGAAAAGAAAATGATATCTCCAAAATTAAAAAAAAAAAGGACAATAACTATACAATAAAAAAATAAAGAAAGAAATTCATGTGCGACATTCAGTCAGCCTCAAATGAATTTTTTTTGTGCGCATTAAAAAACAAGTTAGGGATAGCGATTAGTATCCAATCACAATGCTTCGCAACGTTTTCTGATACAATTTAAGAAAATGTAATTGATATTGCTGTAATTTCATTATTATTATAAATGTGATCGCTGCGAATGCAAAAGGCGAAATTGTTGCGATTATTGTGATTGTTGCTGAGCTGTATTAGACATGTGATTGTTGCGAATGCAAAAGGCGCAATTATTGCGATTATTGTGATTAATGATAATTTTAATGATATTTTAATGATACCTGTCCACAGATGGACGGACAAAGCGGGATTAGAAGTCTTCTGATACTTGTATCAGAAGACTAAACATGGCGCCTGATATGTATATAAACAACATTGGGTGAGACAAGTGTTTACTAAGTGATATCTGAAAACAGGTGTTTCATGCTATTTTGGGTGAACATCAGCTGGGAGTATTTACCTGTAAACAACGACATCTCAATACAAAGGTTAACGGAAGTAATATTAGAAAAGAAATTGGTACCTCCAAAATTACTGGTGCGACAAAAAGCGTACAGCGGATGTAACTTAGTCGACACTTGTTCTCGCCCATTGTTGAGAATACGGATTATTTTAATCAGGATTACATATGATGGCATAAGAATAGATTTACTCTGTTTTATTGATATGCTGTTTCGTAGCTAACCCTGTTTATATAATTTTTAATTCTGTATCGCTTATATCATTGCTTAACATTTTTTTTTTTTTTTTTTTTAGGATTAGATTTAACTTTTTTTTTCTTATTTTTTAATTTGATATTTAGTTTTAGGAATTTCAGTAACTTTTGTTTTTAATAAAATAAGTTTTTTAAATTCCAATTGAGAAAAACAGAAATATACAATTAAACAGAATTGTAGAAATTAAGTAACTTTTCTTCATCTCAAGTAAAAAAACCCATTTTCTTTTCAATGTTACATAAATTTAATTAAATAACTTGATTTTCGAAATTATTAAAATGATTTCAGTAGCTTGTAAAAAATGAGAAGTCATTAATATTTATGAATTGTTTGCATTTTATATTGCATGAAAAAAAATATGTTTTATGAAAAATCTTTAGTTCATGGTGATATTACAAATATTAAAAACTCATTATTAAGAAATATCATAAAAATTAGAAAGAAATTTATTTTAAAAAAATGAATAAGAATTAATAACATATTTGATATTAATTTTCTGTGATCCACTAAGCTATAAAAAATAAGTTTAATTTATTTTATTTTATTTTTTTAGCAGAAATTTCCTCCAAATATTGTTATTTATATTTTTAATGCCTTTCATGTAAGAAATGTATTTAAATAAACAGATTTGCAGAATTACAAGGGATGATAAAATCAGGTTTCTAAGCATGTAAAGAATCAATACATTATTGTTAAATATCAATATTACTCAAAGAGAGTAAATTTAGGTTTACAAGTGGTAGGTGGGAGAAGGAGTGATGATGATTATAATCCGAAAAATTACATGATTTATTCGTAAATATGTTGAGAGGGAAAAAAGGCAATCTGAGAAAAATGAAAAGGAAAAATATCTTTTCAAGTCACGCAGAAGCCGATCAATTGGTGGAAGGGAAAAGGAAAAAAAAAAACCACTTAAAGACAAAGAGAGAAAATAGCTATTATGACATCTTATTCTCGTGTTTAGGAAAAATGACAATAATTTGAAACATAAAATCAATCGTGTATTTGTATATAGAAATTCTTCTTTTGTTAAAAAATTCAAATGATAAATATATTTCCTGTTTTTTTAAGGTTCATTGTCTTTTGAGATATATTAAAATGAAGAATTTAATCTAGGGAGTGATGAAGAGAAATCTGTAAGAAACAGATATATTACAAAAAAATTCTTAGTGAAAAACTTCTAACAAAGCGTAACTTTAGGAATTGAGAACTACAATAGCAAATGAAGAAAAGTAGTAGGTCTTCATTTCACAAAATAAGTTATACAGAAAGGGAGGAATTTGAAAAAGAAATACCTAGCGAACGGTATTTTCAAATATAAATATATATATACAGAGAGAGAGAGAGAGAGAGAGCGCAACCACCAATTTTAGTGGCTTCCCTGCCACCCATTCTGCTGCCGAGTGAGAAAATGACTGAGAAAATGATCTCGGAATTCAAGGTCAGGTGCCCGTCGTGTGGTGAGTGTGTGTGACAGGGATGCCGACCAAATATGAACGGTTTAGCCTCACGTGACTTAAGGTTGACCCACGTCAATGAAAAATGAAATGTAGGCATCCTCAATAGTATACCTAACATTTGACTCCTTATTTGTATTTCTGTGTCTTATGGTTTCGGAGGAGTACAGAACAGAAAAACTCAATATTTTCTTTATAAAAATGGATTCGTCCTCTTTATTACTAAATTTTTGATAGTTTTTTTTACATTTCCAGTGCTTCTTCATTTCTTTCCTTTTTCTTTCTATTTGAAATTGTTGTTCCATATCTTTTTCTCTTCATCCTGTATAGACGGTCGCTTTTATTCCATAATCTTCGATAATCTTTTTATACGATCCAAATATCTTCAAATTTCCTTTTGTATTCTGGTTAGGGATAAGTTAGCCTTCCAATTTAAAAGCATTTCTATATTTTTTTCCTGTATTTCATCAGTTAGTTCTTTAATTAATATCAATTGAAGGAACACATAGTAAATAAAAACAATTCAGTTGCGTATTGTCCCTTGCTGTACTGATCTGCTGCACTGTGCTCTCTAGTTACAGCAATATTTATTGAAGCTTGTGAATCACACTATTGATTCCTATCATTCCCATAATTCAACCGATGGCTGAATTTACATACAGGTATACAAATTTAACAATTCCATTTAGTTGCTCTTCCACCTGAATTATGATGCTATTATTATAACCAAAGAGCATAGAGTCCTTACCGAGAATTTCTGAAATAATTTGGTATTGATACTTCTGACGGTGTTTTAAGATCTGTCTGACAAACAATAGTAAAAAGTCTTTTTACTAAGAGCAATTTTTCTAAACATTTTATCAAAATCTGAAAAGGGAAGTTTCATCAACCAACCAATAAAGGAAACCGGTCCATTTCAAAAGACTGTATTTTGTCGTGGGAGACGATGGTTATCTTCCAAAGAGCCATTGTTTACCAATTCTTTCCACTTTACGTGACGATAGAGGCAGAGGCCCGTCCTCCGTGCTGTACATTTCTGGGAAACTTGAAGGTTATCTTACGTGAATTAAAATATATTTAATCTTACATAAAATCTTTACGATACTAGCTGATTAAGTATCTTCAAAAAAATATTGCTAGGATTGTGAAGCATTAAAATAGGTGAAGCAATTTTAATCAATTTTAATTCATGGGTTTCAAATAGAAATTTATGAAAAGCCTGGACTGAAAGCTATTGGAAATGAACCAAATTCTGTATTCTGTTGCAACTTGTTGAATTGCTTTAACTTGGATGTTTAAATAATGTAGTCTTCTCCGAGGGGTTTTTCCCCACTTCAGATGAAGTTGACTCGAGCCTTCGTCAGGAGATGTTTGAAAGTTACATGAATTTCTACGATTAAGCAGGTATTAGTTATAATTCCCCATCTTAATAAAATGCAACTTGAAAAACAAAGAACAACCGGTCGCCTGTCCAGCTCTTACCATTGCCGAGTAATTGACCAAGTCAGTTGAAAACTTTGATTGCAAATTGCTCGGTCATCGTCGTAGGTTGAGCTCTGGTTTTTTTTGGACTCGCACAATCAATTATACTCTATGAGAGGATCATTTTTTCCTCTAGCACCCATATTCGGAAAAATCGTTTTCACCGTCAAAATCAACTTTAAAGTTAAAAATTTACTTTACGATATGACCAACTTAGGAAAACGATACGAACTTCAAACTTTGCATACATATATCTATTAACATATATGATAATACCATGTATAGACCTAAGAGGTACGAACCCCAAAATCTCGACTTATGGCCCAAAACCAGTTGACCATGCTCAGGTCACGTGGTTCCAGGATGGGCAGGGGGTCAACTGGCACATCAATAGAATAGTCATGCCAAGGTCTGATGATTGCGGCAAACTTTGATTTCATGTGGTTTTTAGGACCACAGTTCTTCTTGACGCCCACAATAACATAGGATAAAAGATTATAGCAAAGACTATGAAACAATGTAAACAAAGATTATGAAAAAATCTCTTCAGACTGATCAGAACATCTTTCAAAAACAAATTAACACTTATTAATATAATGCTATGGTTGATGTGAATTTAATGGAAATAAGAATTTAAGATAACTCAAACAATAATAATAAATTTATGGATTTAGGAAATTAGTTTATTTATTAAAAAAACTAATAATAACTATGACAAGAGAGTAGGTCAAAACACACGAAAATATTTTCTATTGAAAACATTGTTACTGTGATATTATGAAATGAAAAAATCACTTTATTAAATTTCAGAAACATTTTATAACATAGATACATTTTGACATTAATTTTTCAGTAGAAAGAAACTATGGACAAACTTTCATGATTCTGATTAAAAAAAAACAGTTAAGATATTGTCTACTTATAAAACCCTTCGATAAAATTACTTCTATAATAATATGTAATTCGCATTGAATCACATGTATTGATTGTTGTGTAAAAAAAAAAAAAAAAAAACGGGATTATATGTCCTCTTCTAATGTCCTCTGAGAAAGTGATTTGAATGTAAATGTAGACAAAACGTTCAAAGCCTAAACCCTCAAGCACTCAGGCACAATGCTTAAACTAATATTCCATATTACAATAATACATTTTGAGAAAAGCACAAAGACGCTTTAAGAAACACACACTTACACTCAGTTCTAAACAGTTCTAAAAATAAAATGATATGCAGCAACCATCAACTTGCTGCGTATATAAGTTATCTAGGACTAGTGGATAATTTGTTCAAAGAAGTAATGAAATGCTTATAGAAATGCTATAAAGAATTTAAGAATAATAAGAACTTCAAGATCCATCTTTGACCTAAGAACAACATTCTTCTACGAAGACTAATTTACGAAAGCACGATGTTTAATGGAGATGGTAGTTGCAAAAATCTTCCCTTGTCCAATCGTCCAATCGTCAGATAGATTCCAATCGTCAGTACAACATTTAAAGCAAACCAAAGATATGATTGATATTGAGGTTCTGGAACGACGAGGTTAAATGAATTGTGAAAAATTACTTCCACAAAAATATCTACAAAAATCCATGAAGAACTCATGTTAGAAGTCCATGAAGAACTTCCATGAATTCATGTTCATGGAAGTTTCAACTTGAAAGAAAGTACATTTTTTAAAGTTTAACGTGCAGAGATTTATATAATAAAGTGAAGAAATACAAGGCTGCACCTGAGTAAACAAAAGGTTCTCGCACCCTGAGCTATCATATGTAGTATCTGGGTAGTTGTAAAGTAGCTACATATCTATTTAATTGTTTTTGCAGATTTTAATTGTACATCTGAATTATACATCTGCTTCACTTATAAGGAGAAATTCTTCTTGCCATCGATAATTGTTGTTTTTTTTTTTTAACTTTTGTAAGCTCGCTTTTGTAAGAAGTATTAAGATTGAATCTAAAGTACGTTATTCTAAGTTTCCCTTCTGACTTGTTTCTTTTTATTATTAATACAATATATGGAATGATGTGTATCGACTTTGATATGATTCCTTGTACTTTCTTTATGAGATAAAGACATTCTCAACTTACTTGAGACAATATATCAGTAACAACTATCTGTCTCAAATTTGTTAGAAGCTAGAAAGCAAATAAAGGAATTGGTAAGAATTACCAGCTGTAATAAACTGAAGTCTGTAATGTAAATGGAAGTAGTTATGGAAATGTTTGGAAGTAATTTTAATTTTTAATAAACAACAATGGATGAGACCAAGTATTTGCTAAATGACATCTTAGAAAAGCGCGTCACTGCGATTCCGATGTTAATTATAATTTTTTTCCTGATATACATTTCTGAATATGTTTAATAAGGAGGGGGAAGGGGCAACGTAAAACGAACGAAATATATTTAGAAAAAAACATTTTGAGACTTTCTGCTCAGAATAAATATTACTTCAAGATATTAAGAAGATTATCTGACAAAAGTGAGTGACATCAATCTGGCTATAAGCAATGAGATTAAAAAACACAGATCTGCAACTTAAATGAAATAATAATTTTCCTTTTTGTAAATTGAGAAAGATTTAGCCCTATAAGTTTTTTCAGAAAAATTAACCCTTTCCTTATTTTTTTATTTTAATTTTTATTTTATTTATTTATTTATTTTTATTTTATTTTATCTTATTAATTTATTTATTTATTTATTCATTTATTTATTTATTTTTAAATTATTAATAATTTCACTCCATGCAAAGATGCTTGTAACTCAACTGAAGATAATTTATGTTAATTTTTTATACCAAAATAAAACCTTTCTATTTTTAAATTTAAGTTCTTTTTAAATCACTTAGGCCTATAGTAAAAAAAAAAAAATTATGATAAATTGCTCTGCATCTATTTTATTTTATTCTTATTTTTTTTCTAGGCCGTATTGTCCTGATCCTTTCTTTAGTCTAATTCTGAGTTGTTCTCAATATCTTAAAAGGAACCCTTATTAGCAGGAGCTTGTGCCTTAATCTGAAGCTGTTCCATGGTTTCCGTGTTGTGGGGTTTCGTTGAGTGACAGGTCGTCGTTGGTGCATCTTCTCTTAGCCTCTGTCTCTCATTCGCCCACCTGTCGCCCGCATTGGTGACGTCACTGCCGGCAGAAGCTCTATGGCGATGAGAAAATGATAATACTCACTCCAGGGTTTTTTACTTTTCTTTTTTTATTTTTTATTAAAGAAAGAAAGAAAAGGAAAAAAAAAATAAAAAAACAGGAAATTTTAGTTTCCAAACCTCCTTTATTATTTTTTAATTTTTAATACTGTTTTATTGAATTTACGCAAGGATTATATTATAATCCATTCTAAAACGCTATTGTTTATATAAACTTATAAAATATCTATACATATATATTTATTTTGCCTTTTTACATCAATCCTTGTAATAGAAAATAGGCCACAAATTCTTTGGAAAGATCTCAACCCACGACTCAAAACTTAAATTTAAATATGTTATATTTTTCATAAATAATTAATAAAATATAAAAGGAGATTTACATCAATGACTTTGACAAAAACATAAATTGTAATAAGTTAAGTTATAATAAATTAATACAAATTTAATTAAGTTATATACCATTATGGCATAAAGTAATTAAATGTATTATTTTTATACCTTTTTATTAATGAATAGTTCCTGGACTGATCTTATTTGATAGTGTCGTAGTGATCCAAGGCTTCAAGGTCGTTGCCTAGAATCAGGCTTAGATCACCAGGAAGCCTGTTATAACTTCTTAAAATATGAATTTATTAGGAAATAAATTCAATAAATATTGTTATTTGTTGTTGTTTTTATATGTTTCTTTTCCTTCTCCCTACAGCAAGAAGAACGGCATTAATGTTGTATTTGATAGAAGAACCGTTGGATCACAAACGGAATCAAATGATTCAACAAGAAAATATTGGAAACATTCCATCAAATTTGGCAAAATTTCGATTCTGCTTTTTTCCACTTTTCTTTTCCTTGGTTTTCTTACGTTTATTTTTGTGGATTTTACGGAAAAAAAATTTGGAATCTTGTAAGAAGTGTTTAAGTGAATTAATGATCCATGTCTTTATTTATTTATTTATTTATTGTTTTTATTTAAACGTTGTGGGAATTTGCTGCATATCAACATGTAACTGGAACATGAAGTATTTGTATCTTTTTTATTTGAGAATTTGATTGTTTTTTTTTTTTCCCTCGTAGAGTGGTCGTATTATTGTCAACCAATCAACATATTCTTATTTAACATGACATTTTTTCAAAAAAAAAAAAATCTGAATATTTGTGCAACCAAATTAAAACTTCCTCCTTTTTCTTTTTTTTGCATATGGATTATGGGTAAATCATTATTAAAGTTAAATAATACTTCATGGGATCGTCTGTGCTGTGTTCACATGAGGCCTTTCTCAGTTCTACGAGATACAGTTGTACAGCGAATATAAGAACTCATTTAACAAAAGCAATTGTCATAATACCACAAATCCTTACTAGATATCATTTATTTTCAATCTCCATTTCTTGAACTGTGTAAATTATAATATTCTACTTTTCTAAGATACAGCTATTTCCTAATGATGTAGACGTATTTCGCCGGTAAAGACCATTCGATTCCATTCTACGACCTTTGCATGCGTAATTCCAAATTTGTTAATAAATTAAAATTTGTGTACTCTATCACAAATTGAAAGTACTGTAGAATCGATGGTTAAATCTACTTTTTAAGACGACTGAATTTTAGCACACTTACAATGGTTTCAGTCCAGCTTTCAAAATTAAACAACAAAAACCTGCAAAAGATAATGCCATTGTTGCAAATCTATGGTAAGATATTATAAATGAAGGTGTAACTTACTGTATCAGTATTCGTTGCTCATCAGAGCCTATCTTATTTCTGAATCGCTTGAGCTTAATTGATTAGACTAAGATATAAGTCTTGATTTTCCAACAGTTTGTATTGTAGTTCAAGAGTGGTGATTTATAGCCAAACGCCATTTCTTTGGCAATAACCCATTGACCATTTATAAGAGGAGAATCTGCATTTTTTTTTTATAAATATATTGCTTTACTTTTAAAATATTAGTAAATAGTAAATAAATGAGTGCTGAAATCACGATTGAAAGAGCACAGCTATTCTAGAATTCCGTTTTCAATTCACTATTTGTCCGTTTTCAATTCACTATTTGTGAGTGGAATGTTTTTTTAAAGTAGACCCAGGGTAAATTCTTTTAATGACTTTAAAGATAAAATTCAACTTAAAATCAGTAGCATAATACTTAGAATAATTCAGTTAAATAAATAGTTCACCTGTACTGTAAAACAATTATCTAAGTCAAAATTTGTATGAAAAATTTACTAAACAATTTACTAAACTGGAATAAAAATGAAAAAAAATA
Source organism: Thereuonema tuberculata (assembly GCA_023159025.1). Taxonomy (NCBI): domain Eukaryota; kingdom Metazoa; phylum Arthropoda; class Chilopoda; order Scutigeromorpha; family Scutigeridae; genus Thereuonema; species Thereuonema tuberculata. The sequence continues at coordinate 89,728,335 of JAFIDM010012231.1, forward strand.
AATAAAATAAAATGTTATCAATGAATCAATGTCGATGTTAAATGTTGCTTAAACCTGGTTTTATCACTGTCTGAGAACCTCGAAATCGTTTTATGTTGATTTTAGAGCACGTAAGTTTGTGATTAGATAACATTGAGAATTGTCTTAAAAATGAAAGATTTCATTCTATTTTTTTTTTTTACATAAATGTGACTCAAATATAACAAGACTGACTTTTTACTGTATTGTAGGTAAATGGGATTAACAATGCAGACACCTGACTTATAAAAGCAAACTTTTTAAATAAAACAAAGAAGAAAATAGAGAATGACCTAAAATTTGAGACATAGAGTTTAGTCAATGTAGTAAACAATTCTGAAAATATACTGATTTCTTGAAGTTTAGCCCAAGAAGTTAAGTTGTTATGAAACAAAAGTTGCTTCAATCCTTAACTCACAGTATCATTTATAATTATTCAGTAGCGACAACTATTATACATTAGGTGCTTTTCACTTTCTATTATAATTTAATTTAATTTAATATATACTTAATTGTCGATTTGGAAAAGGAAAGATCAAACGAGATTTTCTGAAAATTTATTATAAAAGCAAAAAGATGAGATCATAGAAAAATTCAGCATTGTCATCTGATCGTGATCGATGTTAACGATAACCGTACAGGATTTTCATTGCTAATTTCCAAATTAACAATAACTTAACAAACAAATGTCAGCTTAAAAATCAAGAAATCAGGCCGATAACAATTTGTAGCACCCAATCAATGGCGTAAACCATGTTAGAATGCACAAGCAGGATGTGTTTGCTTTCACACTGGCTCCCCGGGCTAACCACAATTGCCCCTCGGGATTTTCCCATCCATCTTAGCCGACTTGAACATTTAGTTGAAAAAAATGGCAGATTAAAAAAAATCATCATTCTCACCTTCATCATTCTCTTTCGTCCAGCTATACACGCTACACACACAAGTCAAAAAAAGTACAACCTTTATAAAGGCCTTTTTATCTTAAAGGTTCGTAATTTTTTGGCCAATGTATGTATAAAGTTAATCTCGAAAGTTGCTCTAAGTAAAATAAAGTGTCATGTACTAAAATGAATATATTCTCATAAAGGAAATGGCGGTTAAGAAAAAACTCCATATAAAGAAATTTTCAATGTTGTCTTTAGAACTAATTTCCAAACATTAACTCTTTATTGTCATAAAAATGGAAATAAATAGTTTTTTCAAATTGTTTTTGTATTTAAAGATAAAAACAAATTATACAACAGACTATAGGATTTGCTTTTAGTTTGCAATTAATACGAGTAGGATTTTCCTCCATGTTCTTTTTATGCACAGAAAGATTCCTTCCTTTATCATCAAATTTCTTCTCATTTCCTTTTCATCCGCTTGATGTTCAGAGAATTTTAGTAATTTTTTTTTCTTTTTCAAAAGAAAACGACATCAGTTCTCATTCACTTTTTCACAAAACACTGCAACTATCTAGGATGTTTAAAAGATTAAAAAGTTACTTCTATTCAAAAAAAAAAAAAAAAAAAAAAAAAAAAAAAAATAACATAAGAAATTACCGCGTGAAGACTGCGAAAAAAAATATCAGAACGTTTCAGAAAAAATAGGAAGGAATTTCTCTGTTTCTATTCCACTTATCTTAAGGGAAAAAAGGTTATTATTATTATGTGTGTTTTCTAACTAATTACTGAGAATATCCTTCATAAAATAACTCAATATATTAAGCCGAATATATTCAGCTATAAGGAAATCGTTCATCGAAAGATGCTCAAAAATTAGAAAAACTAAAAAAAAAAGCAAAATAAAACTTCCTATTTCATTAAAATTATTATTAAAGTTTTAAATATCTTTATAAAAATCTATAAATATTTATAATAATATTTAATCATTTTATTTTATTAAAAAAAATTGCTTTCCTCATTTAAATGTTGGAAACCTAAAATAAAATTGTCATCATTTTCTTTCTATAGTTATTTACAAAAATTTTCTCCATTTAAAATTATATAATTTAAAACAGTTACAGGTAAATAAATTCTCTAAATGTTTTCAGATAAAAGAAAAAAAGAAACATATCAGTAAAGTTCTAAGAGATAAAAATTATAAAGAATTTAAATTTATTAAGTCGTGTAGTCAATGTTTATAATAGCATGATAAACACCTATAGTATTTTTATTTATTATTTTTTTCGGGAATTGATGAAATTAATGAAGCGTTGATGCTAATTTCGAAAACTCATTCATTCAAATTCTAAGCGGACATTAATAAAATGGAAAGAAAAGAAGTACTTGTAGTTGCATCGATCTCTTAAAGGAGGATGGCATGTTGGTTGCCATGGCAACACGAGATGCACTGCGAGAACGCTATGATTGGCTATGGAGAAGTCGTTGACCAACTGATAACAACATGAACTGGTCTCAATGCAGTTACAAAAGAACGCCCGCTTGTTCCTGATTATCATTCACCAGAAAAACCAATTTTCTGCAGATATTACTACATTCCTAACATGTAGAGTCACAAAGAAAGAAGAAGGAAAAAATCTAAAGAAAGCTCTTTCAATGGGAACTTTGAAAAAGTGCCAAACACTTAACCCAATACAAGAAATTGTAATGATATTTAGCTGACAGGAAAATCAAATAAATTAACAGAAGAAGAAATGTTACAGGAATTTCAATTGGAGTTCTTCTGTAAAGATAGTTTTATTTATCTTTCTTAAAAACAAAACCGTTAGAAGATATTTTTAATTTTCATTCATCTAGGAAAAGTATTCAAAATCTGTATTCAACTATTTTTGTATTCAAATGTATTTATTCTATTCGCAAACTATTTTTGTAATAATTTTTTTCTAATTTTAAGTGACATTCCTATTAAGATAACACTAAGCACAAGTTAATTATTATCGTGGCTTAAAATTTTCCCTCTTCCCTTAAATTAGATTAATTAAATTACTATCGTAATTTTAATTCTATTCTGTTTGTTTTTGTGTTGCAACAATGTAATCTTATCCTCAATAAAGATATTATTGAAGATAATATTGTCCGTTGGACAACTTCTTTGCAACTTTTCTCCGTGTTGATAATAGTTTTGTCGTAATGTCGATATCATGTTGAAGTGAAGTATGTGAGCCTTCACGATGATTTAATCTTTCGTATTTATCATTAGTTAGATTAAGCGTTTGTATTTTGAACTATAACTAAGAAACGAGGCAGAATCAAGACCTACATAAATGGAGAAAAGTATATTACACTTTTAGTATCAGACTGATGCAAATAATTAGGGGCAATACTTAATGTAATTACAATATTTTTTGCAAAAAAAAAAAAGTAGCAGTGGAAATGATAATTTAAAAAAAATAATTGTGTAAATAAAATAAATTATAACAAGTATAATATTAAATAAAAAAGAAAATGGCCACCAATGTGGTTTGTACAGATTGCAATCTAAGTTGTACAGTTTTATCAGTTGGAAAAAAAACAAAAACATTTTTGATTATTGAATGATCAATACCGCAATGCAAAGTATAAGAACTTCACTTCAAGAATAAATCCTATTAACAAATTTATGGTTGAATTTCCTCAAAGTATATACATATATTTCAATATTATACCAGAACATCATTACCTTGAAAAACATCTTCTTTATTATTTTTAACAATATAATAAATGTCAATTACTATATTATTATTATTATTATTGTAAATTTAAATTTGTATTCATAACGAATTATAGAGTCTTAGAGAAAGGAGAAAGCTTTTCTTTTCCTCATGTATAACCTGAAGCAGTTTCTTGTTAAAAGAAATGAAATATTGTTAAGAAAAATAAAGATGATGTTTTTCAAGGTAATGATGTTCTGTTGTAATATTGAAATTTGTGGTTGACTTTTATTTCTTTCATTTGTGAGAATAATTCCACATCATCTAAAAAAAAGGGTTAACATTTACTTGTTTACGTCTAGAAAATTTGTATTGGAATTGAAACATGTTTTAATATTGACAACATTAGTAAATGTCATTTTATTGTTCAAACAAAATCCTCTAATGATCCTAGAATAATTCCAAATCATAATTAAAACCAAAGTTTCCCTTGTGGCGTATTTACGGGTGACAAGCTCCTATCTCACACATTTCCTCTACTCCGAAATACTACTCAAATTTGACGTAATATCCAAAAAACATTCATCAGTGAGCCACTGTGTCGATATCTCAACAAATGATGGGAACTGAACTGGAATCCTTTACTGTCTCGTAGAATATTATGGAAACACATCTAAGTTTCATACTGTCCAGGAATTCTATTTATTTATTTTGGTGTTGATTATCCGAGAAATTTTTGCATTGAATCAGTAGTTCCTGAGATGTCAAAGAAACAACTGATAAAGATAGAAATAACGTTATTCCTTATGTTATTCAATAAAGACTGATTTTTTTTTTCTGTGTGCGAGAAATGTTTGACGAATTTGCATGAAAAAGTGGTTGTCGTCAATATCTCAAACAGAGGGAGGAGAGTTCTTTTAGGCCACCCAATTATGCCAATGGATTTTATCCTGACAAACTCATAAACATCTGGATGAAATTACAGACAACACAATCCTTTTTTTTTCTTTCGCTTTCTCGCTTCATGGAGAGAAACAATCTGTTCTTTAAGCCAAATAGAAAAGTTGTGGGTGAAAACTAAAAGTATGATCGTTTGAGATCGAAAATGATTTTATCCCTTTATTTTCATTCTCTTCTGTAAATCAAGGTGTTTTATTTATTTATTTACTGTTTTTTCTTTTACGAGATGAATTTAGCTTTGCAGTTTTGAGAGTTGGAAAAAATATTACAATTATATAATTTTGCTGCATTTCGTTAAAAAAATACAAATGAATAAAAACATTCTTTCTTTTCGACAGTTTAATTCCTCCAGAAATAAAAACTCACGTTTACTGATATTTAATTTGAAGCAATTTAATCTTTCCTTATTCCAAATAATAGCTTTTCTATAAATTTAACAAGTGTCAAATTACAAAAATAAAAAACAAATATTCGTATAAGATTCTTGTAATAAAATAACGCCTTAAAGTAATCATAAATTATCTAAACAGATTTTAGTTTTCAAAATTAATAAAAAAAAGTTATTAAAATTATGGAAACAAAAAACATTCCCGAGTTCAACGAAACTGTAAAATGTTGGTATAAAGATGCTTCAAAAACATGAAATAATGTTAACATGATATCGTGATTGACATGGATTTTTAAAAGAATTTTTTTAATTGAAAATTACATCTTTACTATTATTGGAATTCATTCCAGTCATCTTGATTTTCATCTTTTCATAAATTCTCGATGTTTACTTATTATATAAAAGTGCTTTGTACTTTATTCTTTTCGTTTCTTAATCTTTTAATCTCTACAATCAAGTTTTTTCCTATGAATATAATTTAAAATCTTTTGTTTGTTAATTTCATTCATATAAAATGAAACTAGAGCCGCTATTCAAACGAACAATACTTATTTAACATAACTTAACGAATCCAAACGAGTAGGCCTACGACGATGACAGCTAAAATCCGTGGAGTGAATTGCCATCTCCCACACAAGGATCTTTGCAATTGCAGCGAAGACCCACCTGCAGGAGACATGAGTGCACGCACATGACCTCGTGCAGCAGCAATCCCTCAGGTAACCTTGAAACATCCGCAGCGTTCGAATTAATTCTCCCGCAATGCAGAGCGGCAATGACGTCATCGTTCTTCTGTTCACTAAGCTTTTAGCTGCTTTTCACTTCTACCATCACTCCGTCCTTTCTCTCTATCCACTTATTTACCCATTTTTACTCTTTTTTCAAAGAGATTTTTTCTCTCCTTCCCCATTTTTTTCTTCTTAAATCTAAAAAAGCTTTCACCTTCCTTCCTTCCTTCGTCATTTTTCTCTCTATGATTTATTTACCATTTTCTCCAATGAACTTGTCTTTTTATAGAATAACCTTTCAGTTCATCTTTTCCTTTTCATTTAAGAAATTCTACAGGTTTTTTTAATTATAGCTTTCTTTATTTTTTATTTTTTTACACAAAATGCAAGTTTTATATTAAATTAATATTATTATTATTATTATTATTATTATTATTAAGCTAAATCTTCAAATGAATTAAAAATTTATTTTATTTAATATTTTGGTCTTAAAAAAAAAATACTTCTTTTCCTTTTTCTTAAATTAAAAGTTTTAAAAATAAATTTGCATTTATGTAAATCAAATAAATCGTCTTTCGAAATAAATGTTTTTAAAAAATTAAATTCAGCCGAAATTTACCAGATATTAGCAATGTCCGAAATGAGGAAATATTTTTAAAAAACAATGACTTTACTTATTAAATTTCGAAAATACTTACATGCAAATTTTAAGAAGAAATAATTTTATAATAGTTATTAAGAATTTTTAAAATAATTAATAAGAATAAAGTTAAGTATCTACACAATACTTAAAACTTTATAACTTTTAAAAAAACTTCTAAACCTTTATACTTAAGTATAATATACCTTTATACTTTAAGTATAAGTATATATCTTTATACTTCAATGATGTAGTACATTCAAACTAAATTAAAAATTAACATTACATTTCGGAATTTTCTTCACATCCTTTTGTCACATACTCAGTTGGTCTTTTATATGATAAATGGAAATTACGTATTCTAAAATTGTTTCAGTTGAATATTAAGAAATAAATAAATAAAAAAAATTCTGACACTTAAAATATAATGAGAAACGAAAATGGAATTGTGCTTTTTAAATTCCTACTACTTATAGTATTTTTAGTGCGAGAAAAAGAAGCTTACTTTCGAAATCCCATGCTGAAAAATTGAAGATGTACAGTAGTGTATACATAAGTGGGAAATAAAACAGTGTGCTTTGGGCTGCAGAGTCAGTATTTAAATAATGGAGAAATAAAGGCAGCGAATGGAATTTTTTGAAGCATTCGTTCTATAAATTAAAATTCATATAAGAATGAATTTTTATTATTTTTATTTTCATTTTGTATAGGTGGAGTTAACGAATTGTATATATTTGCAAAGACGTATATATTTTCTACAGGAGAACGATGGTTCAAGGGAACCACTTGTATTTAGTCAATTGAAGTCTCTGGATGTAGGTCGTTAGACATCACGTGTTATTCCTTCATTTATATTTTCTGAAAGGATAATTCGGAATAGTAAATATTTTTTTGAAGTTTAACTTGATCTGATTATAAAAAAAATTTTTTTCAACATTTTCCCCCCCCCCCCCCCCCCTTAGTTCACCAGGGCAGTCGAAGCAGAAGGACATTTTCATCTGTCGATCATCTCAATAAATTATCTTCTCAACGTGTATGATTTTTTTTTATAAGAACTAAATATTAAGTTTATTGCTGAAATGAAAAAATATTCTGGTGATGTTAATAGTACAAGAGATAGCCTTTCGTGTTTTTAGCGTTAAATTTACATGACTTTTGAGAGCTAATAAAAAAATGTCCAATGAATTTATATGTGTTTGACATTTGGTGCTGTCTTAGCAACGAAATCAACTAACCATTAATGGAAAATAAACGATACTTGATGGTTAATATCCTCCATTTAAAATAATAATAGCAATCAGAAAGAAAAAGGAAGGGAAAAAAAATTAATTTTCTACGAAGTATAGGAAATCAACATATATGGATTTTTTTTTATATATCTACATTTATTTATGGTTGTATTTAAAGCACTATTTGTTTAATAAATAAATAGATTCGTATTTCAATTTTTTTCGGCGAAATATTTGAAAAAAAATTAATTCGTTTTTTTTTATAAATAATATTTTAAATTATAACAGTTCGCTACAATTTTAATTTTGTTAATTAAGTTCTTAATAATTATAAAAAAAAATATAAAGTTACTCGGCCATTATCCATTTATAATTTCGTAAATTTTCTTCTTATTTTTATTACTTTCAGACTTTCAGAAAAATGACTATAATTTGCTAATCAAATCAAATTGAACAATAAACGATAACTATTCTGTTCGATATAGTTAACATTTTATATTGCTATTTTTTGATAGGCTGTTAATTTAAAGGTGTAAACTTTAAATTTCGAACTTAAAAAAAAGAAAAAAAGAAAAAATATATTTAAAACAGTAGAACAACACAAAATTAAAAAAAAGAATATTTTTTTCTTATTTTTTTTTTCTTTTAAATTTCACACAATACAGGTGGCAGATCAATTTTCAAATATCTGCACGTTAAGATTACGTAAAAGAAAAGAAAATGATGAACAGAAGAATAAAAAAAAGAAAGAGAGAAACGGAAGAAACACCAATTGGTCAGTAACAGAAAAGACTGAAGAAGAAAGAACACAAAAAGAAAAAGTTTGGAATTTATAAGAAAATTATGAAGATTGGAAAAAAAAAATAAGCAAAGATCAAATGAGAACAGAAGAATAAATTGTAGGGAAGCGATTTTTTTTTTTTTTTACAGATGTAAATATGAAATGGCATAACATACTTTGGCAGTTTTCGCTCATTCTGTGTCTATCGTCTTTTGTATATTTATTTATTTTGTCCAACTGAAGTCAAGATGTGAATATATTGGGAATTTTTACTGTTCATCGACTGTTTTGGAAACCTCTGTCTTGCCTCTGTTAAGTTGTTTTGGTATAAATTTGAAATGTATTGACATTGATTGTGATTGGCGATCAATGAAATTGCGAGAAAGTTCCGCTAGTATTACGTTGATAATCTGGAAATCTGAGAAAAAAAAAACAAAAAAAAACAGCCTTCAAATTTTTAAATACAAACAATTATAAAATATGAATTGATTGAAGTAAGCATAGCTACAAATGTAGTTTGAACTTGCCCCAAAATTAAAGTTGAAAAGAGCAATGAATGATTCAAGGGCACAATTCCAAAAATCCAACGATCCGAAAGAAACAAAAAATTAATCTTTAAAACACGGTAATGTACAAAAAAAGAAGCATCATTAATAGCGATGTTATCCAGTTAATAACTGTGTACAGAAATCAAAGAGGGACTGTCCCTATTCATTGTTCAACATCTCGATTGGTTCGGTAGAAAGCCATTAAATAAGTGTTTCAAATAAAGAAGAAATAAAACTTTTAAATTCAGAACTTCAGGTAAAAATACACAAAAAGGGAACTATGTAGAGAAAAAATTTAAGCATTATATTAAAAAAAAATTATTTGCTCTTTTTAGTTAAGATTTAATATTTGCGACAAAATAATTAACATTCAAGAATTTTAGCCCAAATTAGTAATTATGAAAAGAGAATCCTCTTCACGTACATTGAAAAGAATGATTTTTTTTTTTATTTAAAAGGAAATATTTAAGGGGAAAAAAATTAAAAAAATAACCTGATAACAAAGAATATTTTACATGTAAATTATGTTATTAATTTCTTTGGTTTGCAGATTCGTGTGTTTATGTAATTATTAGTTAGATGAGTGAAGACCTGTGTCTTCTTATTGAACGAGTGTGTCTTGGGATGCCATTAGCAAAACTGTACTCATTATAAGATCGACACCTAAAAATAGACGTCGTCGCAAACACCGCTCATTAACGGACGAAGGTGAAGAACGAATGGTAATGATGATGGTTAACTTGGGAGTCGTAGAACGAGGCTAATCTAATCTTGACGCAAAAACATTATTTCATTCTTTCTTTAAATCATTAGTGGGTTCAGTGATAAATGTTTTTCTAGATTTTGAACAAAGATTTTAATGCAAGTGCATCAAATACTATTGATTTCTTTATTTTTTACAATTTTTTTACTGAAAATTGTACATAAGTAATTTTTGTTTAGAATATTTTTACATATTTACAATGTATATTTTTTGCATTGTTATTTAAATTTTTACAATAATATATTAACGTTTTAAGTTAATAAAAATGAAGTCAGTTCCAATTGTACAAAATCCTTAATGTAAAAATATAGATATTACGGGAACGGTCTTTAATCCCAAGTGAGATTATCTGAGATTATCAAATAATAGAGAGTTAAAGAACCTCAAGGCCTGTCAAAAAGAAAATCCACTCCAACAAAAGTCACCGGAATCGATTCTTGAGATCATTCTTCTTTTTTTTTTTTAATCTTTTTAAGAATAAATAGGAAAAAAAAATCTTTGATTTATGCCTTAGGGTTTTATAAAAGTAGCCTTAGAAAAAATCGGAAATAAAGCTGAATTCTTCAAGCTATACTTCAATGAACTGGAATTTACTGAATTCCTAATCTCGGGAAATATTTATCAGATTAAAAAAAAAGCCTAAGGAATAAAATGAAGGATAATTTTTTAAGGAACAGTTTTAAAAATTAAAGATTAAACATGATTTTTTTTCTTTGTTAATTGATGTCTTGGATATGAAAACTATTAAAACAGGAAAATAGTTCATTTGATTACAGGTTTTTAATTTTTTTTTCTGATTATTTGAAATGTAATTTGCAAAAATATCGATTAAAAAGAAGAAAAGAATGTTAATTAAAACCTTGTTTACCTGGTTTGTGGAAGCAGTAGATGAAGAAAATTAGTAATTAAAAAATTGACAATTTTTCTTTTTCTTTTAAATAAATTATGCTTTTATTAATTTTTTATTAATAAATTTTTTTAAATAAATTTTAAATAAATTAATTATAATAAATAAATTATAATAAATTAAGCATAATTTATTTAAGCTTTTGATCCTGAATAAACTCCAAAATGAATGGATTGGCGTCAAAAAAAAAAAATAATTGCTTTGGCCAGAAAATTAGGAATAATTTTAAATTTAGCTAAAGCTTAGCAATAATTTTGAAACGTAATAGATTTCATTGTTGGGGAAAAACATTGTAAAAAAAAAAAAATACAAGAAAAAATTTAGTTTAGGTTCAGTCAGTAATGTACTAGCCTGATCCCTCCCCATCCCACCGAAATTTATAAGTACATATAATCTGTTATAAAAGAAACAGTTTCAAATTTCGGAGGGGGAGGGCTATCGTTTAAGTCCGAGGTTTTTTTTTCCTTTGGATTGGATGATGTGTTTCGGTTGGATGACGGGAATCCTCATTATTTTTCTTTTCTTTATTCGATCACCTCATAAGTCTTGGTGTATCACCTCATAAGTCTCTTATATATCAATATATTAGAATAGGACAAGCACGTTGAATGACAGTAGAAAATGAAGTAATACGGAACGTCAGCTGAATCTGCTGGAATATCTTCCAAAAAATTGTCTTTAAAAAAAAAACTAAATTCCTGCTTTATCAACACCATTAAGAAGTGAGTTTAACATTATCTTAAGTATCTGTTGAAACCGGTGACTCAATGCTAAAAACTTTAGTCTGACTTCTTCAGAGTGTGTTCAGACCAATTTACATTCCATGTACTCTACAGGTTATCATAGGATAACGAAATAATGAACCAAGAATTATTAATGCATATGCTGATTAATGCAAATTAATCAGAGCGATTTATTAGATAGTTAATAGACCTAAAATATTGTAACATATTATCCAAAATAATAAATTTTCAAACTCAAAAAAAAAATCTTCCACCGTTAAAGAACAATTTCGAATTCTTTTAAATAAAATGACTCAAAAGATGATGATAGAGAGTTATTCTATATAAACAAGGAACTATTTTCGGTAAAGGTGCTAAAAAAAGATACCCATAATAATTTTTGCATATCTAGAGTGGCAGAAAGATTCAATAAACTTTAGTACAATACTTCTGAAAATTATTTGCATAATATGATTGTCGTAAATAATGTGTATTGGATATGTAATTTCTATATTTATTAACAAAAACGTTTACCTGTTACTCTAGTTAAGCCTAACTCCTATTTAAACACTGAAAGAACAACACTGAATTTCAATTTAAAAATAAAGCCTTCGAAGAGAAAGTAACTGATAGACTTTTAAATCGAAGACGTCAACTAAGATCCTCTACGTTTCATCATTACTTTTGTTTCCTAAGCCTCCTGAGTTCCAAAATCTCCTAACCCCTTTTCAATTGGTATAACCCGAACTCTTTCCAAGCACTTGATTCATCTTACAGAAATACCACAAGCTGATAAAAGACGGAGGCGGCCTCGCCCCCTGCGTGGGATTCGCAATTTGAATCAAAGATAAAAAAAAAATCCCAAATTATTAAAGTTGTTCTTATTCGAGCGATTTCAAAGATTGATTGACGTTTTCTAATGTATTACGAAAAACTATCTACGTTGAAAAAATTAATTATGAACGTTATATGAAGGGAGAAGTAATAAAGAAATTTGAAAAAAGCAATTGTAACAATCAATGAAGAGTTGGTTTATATAGAAGGAGATGATTTCAGTAAGCAGTAAACATGATTCTACTATCGTTTTCCATATCGACCCTCAATTTAATAAAAATTTTAATTCTTGCTTCCATCTCATTAAAATGAGCTTTCAAAAAAAGGGACGAAGACATATCAAATTCTTTCTGATTAATGTAAAAAAATATGTTTGGTTCATAATTATTTTCAGTATTTTTAGTGCTCAGAAATTCAAAAACAGTAGAAATTTTATGAAATAAAATTAAAAATTGAGTTAAGAATGTTTAAAGGTAATTAATTGAAATTTTAAAATTATTTTTATTACTTCTTTACATTCTTTATATATAGATTAGATATAGATATCAAAACGAAAGTCTTAAACACTCACAATTTATAAATAATCCCACTGTGCTTGTTAGAGTCTGAAGGCGACCGTCAAAGGCGACCCCTGCATATCGTGATGGCTTCCCAGCAAAACAAGAGGAAAAAATTACGAAAGAATGGACAATAGATAAATAAAGTTGTTCAAAATTTGAAATGTTAAGAATTTTGAACAAGCTAATTTACATGTTATCCTTTCTTTAAAAAGCTTTCTTTACACTAATTTACTGAGAAATTGAAGATAACCGGCTTTGTTAATATTACATTAAAAAAAAAAAAAATGATGATTGAAGTTTTTTTTTTTTTAATTGAAATTTACGCATGAAAGTCTTAACTAGATTAAATTTGTTTATAAAAAATATTGAAAGGATTATTCACATTGAAGTTTTAATTACCTGCTTTGTATTTAGCTTGATAGTTTATTTAGCTCGATTATTGATAATTTGAAAATTCTCAAATTGAAAATAACATAGGCCTAACACTGATTTAGTTTTATTGCTTCACCCAAATGGCTACAAACCCAAGATAAACAAACAAATGTATTTTATTGGAATTCCTGGAACTCATTAGGATATAAAAAGACTGCCGATGAAGAAATCGCTAAATACAGGATCAATTAAAGAAAATACGAGGTTTTGATTTCTCCTATAATATTAACAAATGATAGACGAAAAGGATAAAGGATTAAACTACCCAGTGTTGGGTTGAGGCTATTGATTGTCGATAAGTTTCACAAAAGAAAGAAGTGAAAATAACAAGGGTAAGTCTCCTGAGAAACTACTGTTGCTAAGGAGAGTTGCCATGGAAACCATTTACTATCTCCTAAATTCAACGAAAACGAAGTAGGTCAGAAAAGGAGAGTTCAGACAACTACTTCAGACAGCCTAAGGAGTTTATTTAGAAAATGACTTATTCCTCTTAAATAAAGACATTCATTAATTTTTGAAAAACTAAATAACAATAATAATAATAATAATAAAAAAATTTAATGAACTCATGAAAAAAAAAACAGGAAGGGGGATGATCAGATCGTCTTCAAGATGGTAGATTAAAATAGATTACTGCTTTAAGAAAAAGAAACCAGATAATCAAAGAACTATTATTACCAGCTAAAGCATTAGAACTTAAATAATCTTCTTATTAATGCCGTGTTTATCTTCCAGCAAATCTGTAACGATGACTCTATAAGAAATCAATTTTATTCAAACAAAAATATCTATAAAAAAATTACTATTTTTCGATCTTCTTGAAAATTGATGTCAAGAATGACCAATGTTTTCTAATAATTTTAGCTCTTGCAGTATTAAAGCAATTATTTAATGAAATACTTCTTTATAGAATGAATGGAAAGCATTCTAATTACAATGAAATAGTAAATCAATTATTATTATTATTATTATTTCGTAAAAGTTTCAAACCTTGGGTTTCCCCAGCAAAGACAAAATGACAAGTGTAAAAAAAAAATTATTATTATTATTATTTGTTCAAAATGAACAGCTTCAACTTTTTAATTGGGTGCTTAAGTAAAAAACCTTTTAAATCAACATTAATCTAACCATCCACACAATCCACAACTCATATTTTTTTTTTGCCCCAAAACAATTAGAAAACAAAGATTTTGTTTTTCTATGAAACATGAAGAATGATGTTCCTCTTATATAACCACGCCAACATGAAGGCAGACATTTAGTAAAAACAAGAAATAAAAGCAGCCCCTTCAAAATCAATGTAAACTGTTTCCAAATCATCTCGAAATTCACTGCTTCCTTCTTTCCTTATTTGAAGTCTTGAGCATCCTTCCCAAAATAAATAAAAACATCCCATGTTTGAAGTAAAATTAAAAAGAGAAAGATTTACAGAATAAGTAATTCAACCTTATTATAGCAAAAGACAACTATTTTCTATTTTAATTATTTTTTTTTAATTGAAATTCAGTTAAAATTTAAATTAGTCTTTAAATTATAAAAAAAAAACAACAACAAAATTCCATTGACTAATGTTTTGTAGAAAACTTCATAATTTAAACCTCGGAAGAAATTTTCAATCTTTAATTTTTTTTTTTTTCTTTTCCTTCAGACAAATTTCAAAAGAGACTTTATTTCTAAATTCAATATTACCTTTTTTAAGCATTTTTTTTAATTAAAAAAAAAAGTTCTTTAATTATTTTTATAAGAATGCTATGAAAATAGAAGTAAAGCAATAAGTAAATTCAATTATAAAACTCTCTCTGTTGTTCTTCATTGTTGAGTAATATGTTATTCGCATAAACAAAAGAGCTATGTTGCCGTGACAACACAAAGAATGCGGATTGGATTATCAGTACTGTAATACTTTGGATTTTGATTCTTAATTATCCTTTGGTTTGTACAATATCCTTCTCTCTTAAACACAGAATAGCCTTTTAAATAAAGATTACATAACATTTTATTTACGACATTTCTTTGATTTTTTTTTTTTTTTTCTAAAACAATTTATTAGTCTCAAAAATGAGATTTTACCGAAAATGCATCACCTAAAGATCTAAGTCAGTTATTTTAGGTAATAAAGAATTTAGTTCTACCTACTTCTCAAGACACCAATGTTGAAGATGTAAGAAATGAAAGAAATAAACTCCTTCAGAAATAAAAACATTAACAATTCATGAAATAAAAGATTTCATGACATTAATATCTGAGAAAAGCTTGAAATATTGCTTTTTTTTTTTTTTTAAATATTAAATACTAAAGCTTTGACATATTCGTAACATTTGGAGATAAATATTTAATATCTTTTCTCTCATTATTTTTCTTTATCTTTATTTTAAAATATGCTACTCTCTATCGGCAGAATTGAGCTTATTCACATAACTTTTATTTATCTGACTTTAATAAATATTTTAACTATATTTTCTACAAAAATTTGGATTAGGATTTCAACTTTCGTTTCCTATCGAAATACTGATATTTATTATATATATAAATATATATATATACATATTTACTGCGTGGAGTAAAACTATTCACTTATTAGCTATTTCTTATTCACTTTTACTCCATATACTATTTACTTCTCCATTTTTTTCAAAACTACTATAGTTTTAAAATTCAGATTCTAGATACTGTAAGGTAATAATCGCAATATTTAAGCTGAACAGATTTTTTAAACTATTACTTTTATTTAGTGATGCCATCTCTTCCTTCTAGTTGTCTTACAAATGATGTTCAATTCTGTTGGATGCTGTGATTGAAAGCAGCAAAGGAACCGAATTAGAAGACATTTTGCTTGACAACCTGCGTTAGTGCTTCAGTCCACCGCAGTGCGGCGAGTCGGAAATTATACGCATGCGCAAACATCTTCTGCGAAGTCGGTCAATGAAATCAATACTTTCTCTGTTCTTTTTTTAATACAAAAATTCCAAAAAAACACCGGAAAGTAAATTTAAACACAATCAAAGTGTGGATTGATTTTTAATTGATGCTACTTAATAAAAAAATTCTCTGTTCGTAAGACTTTTTTACCTAAAAGTTATAATTATTACTGCTGTTTATATTCAGCATCTGTTGTATTCATATAAATATAAAATCCTGAATATTTATGTATATACACAAGCAATTTTCTTCTGTTGTGAATTATTTTTTTTTTGAATTAATTTCAGTTAGGGATCAACGGATAATTTAGAGCTGGTGTTTGTTTCGTTTTTTTTCATTCAAAAGTCTCGGTTCTAAAAACAAAATTTATAAATGAAAAAATTACAAATTAATCAAAAAAGCCTATCTGTTTTGAAATGATGTTTGTTAAAGTATATTTAACTTTAACAAATAATTAATATATTAATCAAGTATTTTCAGTTAATTCTAGAAGATTAGATCTGTAATACGCGTGAATTCAATTCAAAAGAGTTTTTTTTTTTTTTTTTTAAAGAATTAATATCATTTTACCGAGCTTTCCTTGTAATCCTCGGCTTTTGTAAATCTTATCTTTTCTGATCAAAAATATGAATTTTTGACGAATTTTCGTGTAATCTAGAACTAACTTAATCTTAGTTTAGTTAACAGAAAGTTAGTCTAAGTTAATCAATTGATCACTAGCTATAAAATCAGATACAAATTTTATTCTGTTTTTAATTAAACAAATATTAAAAAAATAATAAAAAATAGAAGCTTGTTTCTGCAAATACTTAAATTCTATGTTTTTTATTTTAATTATGTTGTTATTTAGTTTTATTTTTTCTTATATAATGAAAATAATATATTTGTATCACATAATATGTTTTTAAAATAGATTGTACTTTCTTTTTCATTTTTGAAAGGCTATATATAATACAATTTACAATTAATTTACATCAACGTAAAGATTATATTTTATTATACATTTATTTTCCTAAAAAGATTTATAGTTGGAGATATGAATACATGAATGTTACATAAATACAAATTTACTTTACCCTACAAAAAAATATAACCTATAATATTACTGTAGAACTAAATAATCTACAATAAATACAATTTTAAGGTTATTTCCTGTAACGTAATTAACAATTTAAAAACTTTAAAAGAACCTGGCAATTTTGAAATAATCTCCGGATGTGTTTTCCCGCCAACGGTGTTGTTGTGTGATCGATTTCTTTTAATAGCCCAAACACGCCCCGCCAATTAACCGCAAAATAGAACAAGGCTTTCTTTTTTTTTTTATTTTTCCTGAGTTGAAATTATAGGTAGACTGATGCTCTTGTTCCGATTCTCATCAGCACCACTCTCCTCTCCGTCCGGTTCTCGTACACTAGAAAACGCAGATGACGAACCGAGATAAAAATCACCAAGGGAAGGGAAAAAAAGAAGAACGGCCGGAAGGAGATGGTCATCACCAGTGCAGTTTGT
Source organism: Thereuonema tuberculata (assembly GCA_023159025.1). NCBI lineage: Eukaryota > Metazoa > Arthropoda > Chilopoda > Scutigeromorpha > Scutigeridae > Thereuonema > Thereuonema tuberculata. Next base: position 89,745,850 of record JAFIDM010012231.1, read on the forward strand.
ATCACGAGTATCAAATCAATTGCTGTATATAATCGGGTATTGAAAGTGAAAAAGAATTAGACCCCAAATCACAGGATTAGCAAATAGTGGTTTGTAATAAATGGTTCATAGTAAGTTTAATTGCGGGTCTTCAGGAAAAGCCAATTGTAAATATGAAAAGTTAGAATCCAGTGTAATATCCCATCCTACCATCGAATAATAACTTTCATGGGTTCTTTAGCCTTCTTATTAAATTAAAGCAGATTAGATTGGTAAATTCAAGTTTTATGAAATATTCCGCTTCTAAGTTTCACGTTTTTTCAAACTGACTGGTTTTTAAATATAATTTTCTAAATTACCTAATTTTTATAATGGTAAAGTTTAACGTGTGTGGTACAAATATAACAATAAAATAAGCATAAAGTAATTAGTAACTAAGTAATTTATGCTTTTTATTTTTGCTTTTTTATAATTTGACACATAGAAGTTAGTCGGAAAACTTGTTGATGAGACAGGAAACTAAATTGAGAATATGTCGGAACCAATGTGGAGTCCGCAAAAGTTAAAACAAACAATAAAAACTCGCCGAAAGGACAAATGGCGAGAAAATTCAAGTGCACGCCACACGCGGCCGCTATGGATTTTTTAGCGCATAAAAATCAGAAAGCTCAGGTAAATATTAATAATAATAATAATGGGGGGGGGAGACCAAGTTGTATACAAAATGACATCTGTATACAAATGGAAACTAAATTGCTTTAAGGTTTATCTTAAAAAACTATAGCTTTTCATTTCTTTACATTTTTTTTAAAATCGATTTTCCAGTAAAATTCTGTAACTTTAGGCTCTTTTGTAATGAATATTTTTATCGAGATGAATAGTAATTTATAATGAGATAATTATCGAAATGTTGCTCAAATGTCTGTTTAAATAACTATTTGTCTAGAATATTCATGATTTCATGTAAATTAAACACGAGGAATACGTTAATGAAGCGTAGCATGTTGGTTTTGATTACACGACTAATTTTATGATTTTTGTCATAAAATGTTTCTTCTCAAATAATTTGTCAGAATTATTTATTTCTTGGTGATAATTTCAGTATTAAATTCTACTTCATATTGTCTCGAAATTTAAAAAAAAAAAAACAAAAAAAAAACATGTAATTTATTTCTCTTTCTTTAAAGTTTTATGGAATTTAGGGATAATTTGACTTTCTAATCGAGATTTTATTAATTCTTAGTATTTTCATGGATTATTATATTTTCGAGAACTTCCAGAAAATCATTTTTTTAATATTTTATTTCAGTTGATAATTTGTAATTATAGTCTGTGTCAGATTAATTTCAAAGAATTGTTAACAGTCCTACCTTATTGTTAGGAGCGGTCTTTGGGTTGAATCCTTATAGGAGTCAAGAGGTTTCTTTCTCTGCTTGTATCTCTCTGCAAATCTCGCTGATTTACTTAAATGTTGGTTAAAGAGAGACTGAGTTGATCCCAGGGTTAAAAATAAGCGAACGCAACATATCTGTCGAAATTCCGATGCTCAAGAAACTATGGGGCCTTGGTGGCTTGTAGATGGAACACAGGCTTACACAGGATTTTGGAATGGTAGGGGTTTTGATGGTCGAAGTCGTTCAACTAAAA
>JAFIDM010012231.1:89797475-89818534 GCA_023159025.1 Thereuonema tuberculata
TTTTTTTTTTTTTTGTGAAAAATAAGAATGTAATCCAATCCCTGTCAGTGGTGCTAGCATTAAAAGGACAGGATTGATTGTAAAATTTTTTTTTTTTTTAGCTCAATTTGCAATTGATCAAAAATCCCTTAAAAATATACACCATGTAAATATCATCTATTTATTACAAGAGAAACGAGGAGTAATCCATTAAAAGTGTGAATGGAATGGCTTTGTTTTAGTTTAATTTATAGTTGTTGTGTTTCCCATGTTAAATATTCATCTTGAATTTTAAATCGAATATTATATTTATCACAAACGGTGAAAATTTAATTTAAGTTAAGTATCCTGTTATTGTGGCCTATGGTAGGTATTGTGGTATAAGGCCTCAAAGAAAAATTCCCCTGTCAGTCGGGATCGAACCCCGCATCTCCAACCCACAGTCAGGTGCCTTATCACTTGAGCTACCGGCACATCGAAAATATAATTTTTAATTCTTAAAAATAGACAAAATAGTTAACTGTGATAAGATTTTGAAACTCCGAATGAAGAAACGGAATTTTGGTTTCTTACAGCCATTGTTTATATTTCATAAATGCTGCGATAATGTATCACCAATGTAGAAAAGCTTTAAGAAAAAGACATTTTCTGTTATTACTTTTTTCAATAATATTATTGAGAGTTTAGCAATTATTTGAATATTGTAACTATTTTTCTTTTTCAGTACAGTCTTTTTTTTAAAATACCATTGGACATTATTTTTTTTAAAGGAGTGTCAAAGTTAATCTTTAAAAATTAAAGTGTGTAATTTGGACTAATTTTGATATTAAAATAACGATATTATTTAGATCAACCATAAACTGACTCTTAATGTTATTAAGTAAAAAATTACAGAAGCTTTTTATATCTATGATGCACTACTGTTGATGATGTATAGCAGTGCATCATCAACATATCTAGTAAACATTTTGGAAATATCCTTACAAGTATAATTTATGCCTCAAATTAGACTCTAAGTTTCCATAATAAGATGGTTCTTAATTCTTACTATTTTTCTGAATTTTTAGCTGCTGAGTGTTTATATTATTATAGGATTCAAAAGTAGAATTTTGCTTGGTAAGATGGATAAATTGAAATTGTGAACTACATTTTGCATTTGGTAGAGTTGTTAAACTGATCTTGTTTTATATTCATTGTAACCATGTCCTCTTAACTGTTCTCAATTTTTCTATTTTACAATTGACACAAAGTAAATTTAAAATATCTTTATATAATTCAAAATAAAGAGGAATAGATTTGATTTCATTGATTGAATTCAGGATTTAGTAAATCCAGGCCTATTAAAAGGCTTAATTCGAGGCTCGAATTTGAATTAAGTCATTTTTTTTTTATATTTAAAAAAATTACTTCTGTAAGCAGTGACGCACCCAGGTTTAAGGTTTGGAGGGGGAGGGAGCTAAGAATGCTGTAAAGAGTCCATTTATATTTAGGCCTATTTAAAAATAAACTGTTTCAAGAGATCACTTTCCAAAATAATAAGATAGACACGTCAGTCCTTAATAAATCTTTTCATCTCGTTCTTATTTACTTCCTGGGTTGGGGCGGGGGGGGTTAAGCCCCCTCAGCCCTCCTCCCTTGGGTGCGCCACTGTCTGTAAGTACCTTGCGACGTGAATATTGAAGAAATTATTTATCACTCTTTTGTTTTTCAAAAATGAATCAGCTTGTCATTGAGAAATGTTTCAGAACCAGTTATATTGTTCTAATTTCATTACTTTCTTTTTTTAAATAGTAAAAGAGGCTGTATTTTAATTACAAATGGTAATTAAAATAGAATTTTCTTTAAACATAATAAGTAGAATATGTAACAATTTGTTAAAACTGTCAAATTTCGATATTATACTTTATTAGGACCCCATCATCAGGACACTGTCATCAGGAAACCGCCATCATGGGTCGTATGCACGCATCAGGAAAGGGTATTTCCAAATCTGCATTGCCATATCGGAGGAGTGTTCCAACATGGCTTAAACTTACAGCTGAAGATGTCAAAGAACAGATACATAAACTAGCGAAAAAAGGTTTAACTCCATCACAGATTGGTGTTATACTGAGGGATTCCCATGGAGTTACCCAGGTACGATTTGTCACTGGAAGCAAGATTCTAAGAATCCTAAAAGCTAAGGGTCTTGCTCCAGATCTTCCCGAAGATTTGTATCATTTAATTAAAAAGGCTGTTGCAATCAGAAAACATTTGGAGAAAAACAGAAAGGACAAGGACTCTAAATTTAGATTGATTCTTGTGGAAAGCAGAATTCATAGACTTGCTCGTTATTACAAGACTAAGCGCATTTTAGCTCCTAATTGGAAATATGAGTCGTCAACTGCCTCTGCTTTGGTTGCCTAAGTTTAATGTATAAACTAAAGAAATAAAGAAATCTTTTGTGAAAAATGAATGTGAATTAGGTGATTCGAATGACTCCAAAATTGAAATTGTGATACGATTAATATTTAGTCAAGAGATAAAAAACATTGAAGATTATATTCTTTCTCTGTTGGTTCTGTTCGAAATTCTTGAAGCGCGAAATATTAATGCTATTATTATTATGATCTTTTGGTACGCGACCGCTGTTATTTTGAGTTGGAATCGAACAGATTTCCTTCTAAAATGTGATTTTGAGATTCAAGAAAGTTCAAACTAAATTAATTACTACAATTAAACTTTATTAGAATTAATTCAATGCAAAAATAGAACAAGTTGTAGAACTTCTCTAAGTTAAAAACACTTTGCTAAGTTCAGAAATAAAACAAAAGTAATTAAAGATATTTACTGCTACATTTAAGACAACAAAATTAAAAAATAAATAAATAAAGGATGAGATATTGGTAGAGAATAATCTGATTCGCTTTTTTAGTTAGATATGGTAACGATGAGAAACAATGTTTCTCGGTATTTCTCTAAATCTCGAACTTTTATGTTTGTATATATGTGAATATATATGACAGTTGTGAACGAAGGCAGGATGATCGGGCGGCTGTTCCTGTCCCCGCACTTCAGTATTCTATTTGCTAAATGAGTTTTCCTAACTTTACTTTTTTCTACAAGGGAGTTCTGTGAAATAGCCTTGCGCAGGGTCCCCCAAACTTTCATCGTCACTTCAATGGACTTACTTTTAACTTGTAAGTGCAATAATGTAGGAATTTCTAATACTGAAATTCAACAATATCAACACTAAACGATATGGAAACAAACAAACTAATTTATTCCATATTTTCTCCTAATCTCTTCTCTCTTGAAGCTTTCCATCATGTTGGTTGATAAAGGAAAGTCTGTCCGAAATTTTGCGTTTAAAGCATATTAAATACTTATATATTTTAGGAGTGATGACGTATTATTTTACAAACAAATTTATTGTCCATTATCCTCTAAACATTTCAACATTACTTTTTAAATTGTTGCTGTTATTGTTTTTGTTTCTTTTCATGATTTAAATGAATTGAATAACTAAAGGGAAAAAGTTGTAGTTTATTAGGACCATGAGATTCAAAAGAAAATAAGAACATTAATGTAGCTTTGAAATTTAATTGAAATATATTTTTAACTAAACGGAAGCTCTGGTTACATTCTACTCTGATTTCGCCTCTTAAAAAAGTATAATTAAAATATAATTAACTAGGAAAAAAGTTATTGATAATATAAAACAATATTTAGTTACAACTTGATTTTGAAACATTAGAAATAACTGTTGCTTCAAACTACGAGAATTATTTTCAGTGCACGAAGCAAATGAAAGTCCAATGAGTTAATTTATCCAAATGATTCTAGACATTCATTTCAGTTCTTAATTCCTAATTAAGCTGCTTGTAAGAAGAAAGTTCTAGAAGTACTAAATGAAGAACTTCAAGAACAATTTAAATGGCTGAATACATTAGCTTGGAATAACGTCATAAAAGCCTAATTATGTTTGTTTTGTTGGAACTCTTTAATTAATCTTTAGTTTATCAGTGAACTCGGCACCGACATTTCCCTAAGTAGCCATTTCGGTACTACTTTAGTCCTTGACCATCTAATGCAGGGATTTTTCAATTTGTGATTCTCTGAACAAATTTAAGTGGCCGGAGATTGCTTTGGGGTAAACATAATTTATAATATTGAGCCTGTTCGGTTTGATGTTGTATTTAAAAATTTAAATAAAAACTAAAAAGTAAACTTACGATACATGATTTTCGTTTTACTTCATCTATCTTCATCTGAAACACTCCCATGCGCAGACGCGCCAAAAATATATATACATAATGTATCATAAAATTAAAGTTGCTGCTCACAAACCCCTTGCTGATATAAGATAGGTTGCCCAAATAAGGCCCGGTTTCAAATAAGGCCCATCCTTCGTTTTATTAATAGAAACGTTGACAATTTACCAAGATTAGTTTTGTTTCAGACAGGTCCTGGCTTCTAGCGGCTACACCAAAAATTAGGTCCGTTGAAGTGGATAATTTCACCAGGCCTGTTTCAGTTGAACAGTAAAAGTCGCCCGAAGCTTTTGTCGTTACTACTTGAACTTAATTTGATAAATCGTCTGCATTTTTTGGCCTTTGATTTAAAAAAAAAGGGTCGAAGATCATTGATGTAGTTCTTGTTACGTTTTGATCGAAGTATCTCCGAACTATCTGTAGCTTCCCAAAAACAAAAGAAGAGAAATTACATAACTGAAAACAACAAATTAAAATAATGTAATATTATATTTTACATTCCTTTATATTTACTGCATTTTTTAAAGTAAACTTTTTTATATATATATATATACAGTCACAAGTGTGGTCAAAGAGACCTACAGAACTTGCAAATTCGACTGTTGTATTTTGGTTTTAGGTTCGTTTCCCGAAGTTGTTTTGTGTGGTGTGTTTTGAAGCCTGTCTTCTCGTTATATAATCAGCTAATTTTGAATCGGTAATATTCAAAAAAAATTTTCCTACAAGCGTGACATTGAAGGCTACTATTATGAAGGTATTGGATGAAAAAAAAATTACAATTTATAATAAAAACAGTCGCAGTGTTAAGAGAAGTATGTTTTTAGTCTTATCCCGTTGTACAACTACTACCGGAATGAATTGAAGATGTACAAGTATTTTCATAAGTGCAGTTGAATAAGCTTGTACGTGTCTTGGATCTTAACATTGGAATGTCTGGTATGTATTTTGTCTTAGTACTTTGGTAAATATCAGACACCTTCACTTTTCTAATAAAACTGAACATCAGAAGAATTGTGAGAACTGTGGAACAAGGAATTTTCAATTTTCTCTTAGGGAGGGTTCTCAGATTTCTCATATCCTCCAAAGCCCAGTTTCTGATTCAGAACAGTATTTGTTCTTTTCTTTTTATCACTTCCAGTGGTTTAAATTTTTATTTTCGTTGATAACGAGAATGTCTCTTACAAACAAATTAAATTCCGTCTTTAGTTCCATAGATCTTTTTTTTTTGTATGTGCTTAAGTCATTTATTGTCAGCCATCATTATAAATTTACAAACTTTAATTATAAAGTCTGTATTCTTGAAATATGAATACAAACTTTGGAATTTTGAAATACCAGAGACTTACTTTCGTTAAATTCTCATTTGTTGATTCCACCACCACTTTAGGAGCCAGAGGCGATTACATTATTTTTAACTTTTCCCATAAGATAGTAACGGAATGAAATAGTAATCAAGCAAGCGACAAGCAAATATATTTCTTTTTCTAATATATTTAATCATTTTAGCTTTTTAAAACTTTTTTATAAAACAGAATATTAATCACATCAAATATCCGTGTTCCGAATTTGACGAAAATTCACGTTACTTGTTCTCTAGAACAAATGTAGACGGTTCACTGATATGTAGGCATTTTAAGAAGCTTTATGGACCCAATAGCTCGAAGAAAAAATTGACTGACTTTATACCAAATTTCAAATGAGATTCATAAGCTTTAACCTCTATGATTCATAGCTATGTACCTCTTTTTAATGTGTTAATATATTTTTATCCAAATTTGTGTGTCGGCGTCTTATTTCATTCAAATGAAAGAGTTTAGTGTTTTTAGATCTGATTACTTTTGGAACTATATGGCTCATTTTAAGAGCAATTTTCTAAAAGCTAAAACACTAAAATATAAAAACAATGCACTGATCAACATCAAGCTTTAAAAATCGAGAATTAAAAGTCATTTTCCAAATTTTGGTGTTAGTCTGTGCTGGTGGGCCACATCGCAACACTGGTCAAGTACTATGTCCTTCAGTAATTCAAGTAATGCATTGACCTCAACGTCAAATTTCATTTTTAGGAATTTAATCTTACTGTCTAGATACTATTAAATTTTAGTTACTACACACATAATTCAAAGTCCACTTTCTTAAGGTCCTGAACTATGTCGTTTTGTAGCTGAAGAAATAATGTCATGATGTACATTCTTGTTTATTATTATTTTAGATCAGTGTTTCCCAACCGGTGGGTCGCGACCCACTAGTGGGTCGCGGAAGAGTTACAGGTGGGTCGCGACTTGACCCTAAAGCCCCGCGAACACCATCCAACTTTGCACCAACTTTAGTCGGCCGACTTCGAGTCCGCCAACTTTTTATCAGCCCCGAACATCATCCAATTCGCAAATGGAAAATCCGAAAAAAAAAATCGAGATTTTGTCACGTTGTGGAATTGGCAACATGACACTATTAAAATATTGGTCTCTGAGGGAATATATTTTGATTTTAATAATTGTATTGTCGCAATTTTTGTATTTGAAGTTTTTTGTATTTGATTTGAAACATTAGCAAATCATAGCATGAAGCCTTCTAAACTAGAAAGGCACATTTCAACCAAACATCCAGAATGTGTTAATAAGCCTATAGCTTTTTTTCAAAATAAGAAGAGATTTGATATCTACTCTGACCAGTATGGAAAATGTCTCAACAGGACATGAAAATAAAAAAGTTACAATGGTTTCGTACCAACTGTCACTGTTGATTGCCAAAGAAGGTGCACCTCATACAGCAGGTGAGAATATCATTTTGCCAGCTGCTAAGCTTATTTCTGCCTCTTTGTTTGACGAAAAAGCAACGAAGAAAATAGCGGAAATACCTCTATCAAATAACACGGTTAAAAGGAGAATAGAAGAAATTTCTGAAAATATAAAACAACAACTTATTTCTGCTTTGAAACGAAGTGATTTTTACTCCTTACAATTGGATGAAAGCACTGATATAGCTGATAATGACAAATTATTAGCATTTGTAAGATTTGAGACCAATGAATCAGTAGAAGAAGAATTGTTATTTTGCAGACCTTTACCTACCAGTACGACTGGGGCTGATATTTTCAATTGTTTGGATGGTTTTATGAAAGAAAACGAAATTGACTGGTCTAAGTGTGTCGGAGTAACAACCGATGGAGCCCGTGCTATGTCTGGCAAATACTCAGGACTAGCAGTGAAAATTAAGGCAGTTTCTCCATTAGTTGAATGGGTTCACTGTAGTATTCACAGAGAGGCTTTAGCGGTGAAAGGAATGAAAGAAAACCTCAAATGCTGGGCGAACACGTACCAATATGCGGCAATATTGGTGGGCAATATTGGTCATTATTGATATTGGCGGTTGGTATTGTCCGAGAACACACAGGTTTTCCTTTAACGAGTATTGGCCTGGTTAAGGCGTTTCTCACTAGGGAGAGCTAGAGAGCGCGTGTTTCCATACAGAATCGCTATAGTATTAAACGCCGTCCCTCTGTAGAAATCAATGAGAAGTCTTTCCTGATCAATTGAATAAATGTTGTTGTTTGGGTTTCCTTTTTTGGGCCGACCCATTTTGCTGATTTTAAGCCTTGTTTCTCAAACAAAATGGCCGGCGTGAGTGAGTAATTTTCCGATTTTCAAAGTCCCGCCTTACTTCGACGTCACCATTGTCACGTGATTTCATCCGTTCATGTGATTCGCTCGCTCACCAGCAATATTTCTCGCCAACTAAAATTGGTACTTTTTTTCCGACAATCGCCAATGGGCAATATTGGGCAATATTGTTCATTTTTATTGCTGGAAACGGTTGGTACCAATACAAATCACCAATATTGTCCACCAATATTGCCGCATATTGGTACGTGCTCGCCCAGCATAAGACACAATTGACGATTCCGTTAATCAAGTCCCAACCTAAAAACTCAAGAGTCTTTGGTGTGTTGTATGATGAAATGGGGCGTGAGCATAAACAACTACTCCTGCATTGTGAAATCCGTTGGCTATCCAGAGGAATACTACGTATTAATGTGAACGTACTTTTTCAACTTTGGTTTTCCTAAAAAACAAACACAGAAATCAACTCAATGTTGAAAGTGACTTAAGATTAAAAACATCTTCATTCAATCCTGACATTGACGTATTAGTTCAATCAAAACAGTCCCAAAAATCTCATTAATATTGTATTCTTAGTTGAAAACAGCAATTTTACATATTGATGGATTATGATAACAATTTTCTTAACTGTAATCATATCAAAGCTGTATGAATTTTTTTGTTTGAAAAATTAAAGTGGTCTTTGTGTACTTTTATAATTATAGTTTTTATCTTCACCTAGGAACTTGTTAGTGAGTATGAAACCACTTGTTACATATATTGCAAACATATATCTATTGTTAAATAAATAATGTTTTGCTACAAAGTGCTTATATTTTTCACACTTTTTCAAATCAGAACACAAATTGTTAATCAATAATCAATTTGTATCTTCAAAAAAGCAATATATATATATATGATGGTAAATTACATATATAAGGAAGGGATACGATACAAATATGGTTTTTTACTTCACCATGGACCGATGGACCGTGGATGTATTCCGACAAGGAAAGGTGGGTCGCCAGCTGAAAAAGGTTGGGAACCACTGTTTTAGATCATATTATCCCCTATATTTAGTTGGGGTATGACTAGGTTTTTCTTTGGCTACTTTGTTTGGGGTCAAAACTTTGAAACTGAATGAAACTTTTCTAATTTTAATCTGTTTATGTATTTTTAAGTGCTTTTTATTGGCAGAGCCCAGCACAGGAATTTTCTTTTTCCTTATTTTTAATGTGTATTATTGTTTTCAGTTTAGATTTAGTTTAGATTAAAGATTCTATTTGTTTCTCGTTGATACGTCAATTCACCTCCGTTGTGAGACCTGCTTTGAGACTGCTGTAAGACCTGCTGTGAGAGTAACTGATGATCACCAAGTTACCGGGTTGTCTTGAGATGTCAGTAATGAACATTGGTCTCAAATTTTAATACGAATGAAACATTTTGTTTTCTGAAATTCAAGTTCCGTTGTATGGAGAAACTTTCAGTGATTTCATTGCTGTTTATTCCATATGTAGCAAATAAAGGAGCAGTTTTTCAAAGTCAGGGAATGAATTGACAGATTGGTAAATGGATTCCCAAGCTTTAGGATGGACATGAGTGAGACCACCAACAAACATCATAGGCTATTGGGATTCGAATTCTGACTCTTAAAAGCTGCCAAGCGGAATAAATGGATAAATCAAAGTGAATACATCGATTACACAACTGGGAATTTATCATTTCTAGGAAAATTAATTAAATCTGAAAAAATAAAAACAACAACTTCGAACTCAACTTGTGAAGATACTATAAGTGACGTGACAGCTCATAATATCTATGAGAGTTTGAAGAACGCACGATAAGGCACTAAATTTATTATTGTTATCAAGTATCATTTCATGTAATATTGATAGTTAAACGAAGAAGATGCCACTTTGATATTTTAATTATCAAGATATTTTTAGACGATATTCTAGATAAGTGGGATTTTAGAAGTTTCCATAGCTGCAGAGGACAGTGATGGCGCCAAAGGTTTTAAGTAGTTAAAATAATTGTAGAGTGTCGGGCGTCAAACCGTGTTTGACCTAACCACAAAGTTATCAACCTTTGTATAAAACTAATGTTAGAGACTTCGTCCTCATCACAATCACGAATATTGCCTGGAGGCTGTTGACCACGTACACAATGGGTAGAGGTTCAAGAGCAATGTTAACTGTAATGCACCTAATCCAAATCCACGCTGTGTAGATGATTATCCTACAGAATAGCATCAGGTGTCTAGTCTTGCCCTGACCGATACAAGGATCGTCACCATAATAGTTTTATTAGATATTAGTAGTTATAACAAAACTAAACTTTGCTGTTTCATTATAATGTGCTGAGTCAAGTAACTTTATGTCGTAATCACTGATCATTTTTTCTTCCATAAACTTAAATCCCATACTTCTGAGAAAAAGTGTCTTATCTTTGTTATTTTTTTTTTAGACATAATCTCTTTTCTCTTGGTCTTCTCTATTTCGAGTCATAAACTATTACCGCAGTTAAGAATCGTAAATCAGCATTAGTTAAACTTTATTATTTGAATATTATATCTATAATACTATAAAAGATAAAAATGGATTTCTGAAATGAAGTCTCTTTTCTGAAGCTGTTCCTAAGGGATCTTTTGAAGATGTTTCTGATGTTTCAGCAAGTTTTCTGCAGATGAATTCAAAATGCTGATTCCTGGCTGTGAAAATTTCGCTGAAACCTCAACTAACGTTGGATTCTGTCTAAGGATGAACGTAAAAGAGAGGTGTAATGCTTTAACTTTCTTTTTATCCTACAAACAAAAAAAGAATTGAAGGCTCCTTAGTTGTTGTTATTGGTTTTTAAAGATTTTTTTTTATCTTGTGTTGAGAAACCAAAATAGATTAATACTGTTTTTTTTTTGTTTTTTTTTTAAAAAGTCAATTATTTTTTTTTTAATTTATTTAAATGTGCAAAACTTATTTGACATTTTTTAAACTTTTTAAATTTTATTACAAACTTTTCTGAATTTTTTTATATTCATAGAGGAGTCAACTACCATTTGGTACTTTAGGTTTGACCTAATGTTGTAAATCCCTTAACGTGTATCGGAGAGAATAAAAAAAAAAAAAAAATAACTGCAGTATTTGTGGAAACACACATGCCCGTAATAAATGATCACAATAGCTTAAGAATATAGGTATATAAATAATTGAATTTCAAAGTGTAAGAAGGGACTTTTCTACTGATTTTGGAACAGATCAGACTAACGAGTATCGAACTAAAGGAAAGGAGACCAAAACAATCAACAGAAGTGAACGAACAATTAGCCCTAAGATTTTTTTTTAAATGCTCTTACCATGGGAGTATGGGTTTTCTAAAGTTGGTACATAATGTCTAACGGATGGAAGTTGACGATCCCGTATTTTCGTGATTTCACGTAATTTACGCGAGAATAGTCTCTATCCATGTCTTCTCACAAAATATTGAAATACTTAAATGAATTATAATACGGGGAAATGCATGAGACTTTTACTACATTTTAATATGGTTTTAATAAATTGAAAACAGTCAATAAACAAACAATAAATTCATTATGTAGCATTTTCCTAGTGACAGACATTAAAAATACTAAATTCCTTGAGACCTGCTGAAGAGGCTAATGGCGAGATCTCGTGTTTTTCGTAATTCTCGCGCAAACGTGATCGTCAACATCCATCTGTTAGACATTAATTCTAAATTATTGTTATTACTCAATTACGTTTTACAGAATTTAAACGTGATAATGATCTCATCATCCTCATTAGGTTTTACAGCACCTTCCAAAGCCATCTGTTCCTGGGCTTTTAATCTTCTACTATCCATACATTTCTTAATCCCCTAAAACCATGACCATTTTGGTCTTCCTCTTTTAGGTTTTCCAGGTGGTTTCCGTAGATGTAATTGTTGGGAGCCACCCATTCGAAGCACATGTCCGAACCAATTTAAACTTTTTTTTTTCTACTACACATAACATTTTCAGAGGCAACCATTCGATTTCTAATTTCTTCATTTTTAATTTACAGTCCAATCTTGAGATCCTTGAGCATCTATGTAAGTAATCCACCTCTACCTCTATGTCTCTTCTTTTCAAGTTTTCTATTGTAGCCCATATTTCGCTTCCCAAAACAGATTCTAACAGCATCTTTCCAAAATATTTTTTTTTCTGATGTGCTTGTCCCTCCATACTGAATTTAATACATTTTTTTTTATTATTATTTTTGTTCAATTCTATCTTTAATTTCTTTTTTCCCATAACCTTCAGATTTCTAAACTGCTAAATATTTTGCACTTTAAACCTGTTTAATTACTTCTCCTTTCTCTAAAACTTAATTTTCGGTTTCATGGCTGTTTTAAAAGAAATGAAGAAAAGAAAAGGAGCAACAATATTACGATTAATTCAGTATTTTCTTATCATTTCTATTTCAAGAAAGGATCTTATTTCATCTTAATTTCAATCAGAGGGCTTTTCTTAATATTTTTCTTAATATCTGATTGAAAGTTAATATTCCTTTTATTTTTGTAGTGAGGTCTATATAGGAACAGGAATTACAAGAAAATGATTTAATTTCCACTTGAAGATTCATAGCTTGACGTCGTGGCTATCTCTACTGGCTGGCAAGTGTCTCCTTAAATATACTTTATTAAAATTAATCGTAAAGATCAGTCTTTGCGTGGTCCTGTAATTTAAGCAGGATTAATTAAAAAAACTAAAACACTGGAGAAAAAAAAAAGAAAAAAGGTAGGTAGGAGAATCGATCCAGCGAATCTTAGCATGAAATGGAAATTGAAAAACATTATTCCAGACCCCCTCCCCATATTAAATTCAAGGCCCTGGTATCCAAATGCAGTAAAGGGGTCCCCTCCCACGTTATGGTCAAAAGAATATTATATGAAAGTACAGTGTGCGCCAAAACAAACAGATATTGCACCAAACAGTTTATATGCAGAATATAAACAGTAGAGGAAGCTTGCGGTATATGGAAGTCTATTTCCATGTTTTCTGAGGCATAGCACGTGTTCTACATGCTGTCCGTTTAGACTTCGCTTATGCGACTGTAGCACCTGCTCGAGGAGTCCTCCCGGATTCGCATTTGTTGTCACTGTAACTGGACTTCCTGTGCAGCCTTGCGCTGTCAGAATGCTGCACGTCGAACGATATTTTTTAACGACGGCTAATATACTCGATTTTTTTTTTTGTATGTTGTTTTTTTTTTTGGGGGGGGGGGTTTGAAATCGTTCTTGAAATGCATTTCCAATGTATAGCAGACTTGGTCCATTGAACGTCCAACTCCGCTTGACCGAAAATAATGCTCCTCAATATTTTTTTTCCTCCGTTGTTGGCACCTTTTGAATATCTATCAAGCTTCAATGAACGTAAGCACACTGTTACGTTTCCATGACGACATTCGATATGGTCATCACTTGGTGCGCATGTGCAACGAAGGCGTGTTATGTTCAGTCTCGATTGTTTTGGCGCATACAATTGTTTACATAAAATGTACACTTAATTACAAAAAAATTCTAAAATTGATAGGATAAACCATATAATTTTTTGTGGTTAAGACATAACCCTCGGCTGCTTTGACGGTCGATGCTGAGACCTGCTGACCCCTACCCCCACCCTTGTAGGGGCCCTGCATTATACCTATGCATAGAATTTGTTATAAAGCATTGGTTGTGGATTCTTTGTTATTTCATGAAAAAAAATGAAATAAAAAAAAATTGTTTCTAGATTCACGCATGTAATCCAACTAAATGAAAAGAGAATTAGTAGCGGTTCAATTTTAACCTAAAAAAATAGGTAATAACAAATGCATGCGTATCTACGCAACGGCTGCAGCTTGCGCAATTTTAATATTGCTATTGACTAATTTTCAGGCGGTTTTATACAGTTTTTATTGCACTTGAGATGATCAATGACTGTTTAAATTAGGTCATTTTGTTCTTGTATTAAGTTGCAAAACTTTTAAAATACCATCATACCCATGTCATTTTCAACAAGATATTCTTTTAAAAGTCAAACTTCAGTCTTCTTAAGTTGTAATACAATGTGTGCTTGATAAAGGAAATAGTAAAGATACTCCGAAAATTCGCACCTTATGTTGATATGATGTTTTTGATTAATTATCTTAAAAAGGAAGAGAAAGGAAAAAAAGTTGCAGGAGAAACAGGTTGTAACTTAGTCTCTGTATCTGTTATTGTATTTTCACATCTACTAGACCATCTTCTAGACCATCCCGCGCAATTAAAGTAAAGTTGACTCAGAAGCCATTCGAAGCACTGTGATTGGTTTACTAATCGCTATCCCTACCTTCTTTCGTTTCATCGCCCACTTTTATATTAGCAAAAATCATCCAGCACACCCAAATTCTGTTTCTAAAACCCACGGTCCACCTTTTTCATTGATTTTATTACTATTTATCCATAGAAATCCTTAGAAAAAAATATATAAATTTACAACTGAATATAACAGTATTTTTATTAAACACTTAAAGATATCCTAAAGTATTTTTTTATGTAGACTTGAATGTGATTTAATATTTTATTAGTGTTAATTGTTTACATTTAATTGTTAACATTAGACTAGTGTGAAGTTAAATGTTGATTATAAAAGCACTCTAACAAGGGAAGTGCGTGGAAAGGCTCAAAGCGTGAAAGCAAACATTTATGCATTTTCATCGTTTTTCCATTTTTTCAAGTTGTTGTAATGAAATTGTACTTTTTAATTTTTTCTTGACCAAATGATTTGTCGTAAATTGGAATGAAATGTCTGAATAAACTTTGGAATTCAATAAAAATATACTCGAGAATTATTGAATTCGAATATAATCAATTCCCTGTATGTTTCACACTGTCGAAGAATTTAATAACAATGAAATTAATCTAACACTCAGATAAAAAATGTTACTTATTTCGATATTTATAAGTCAAAGAGATTTGTTTTTAATATTTATAAATCAAAAGATTGTTCTTTGCAATAACACTTTAATTCACCTTTCTAAAACGAAAATAAGCCGCGCTGGTGTGGTCGAGCGGTCTCAGGCGTCGGTCTGTCGTGAGATCAATGTGCCAGCGCCCGGGTTCAAATCCCGGTAGCGAGCATGGATGTTTCAAAAATTTCCTTTCCTGTGTTGTAGCCTCTTCTTCACTTTCTCTTCGGTCTGACGTCATTCCTTAATGGCGTCCTGGGGAAGGCCACGGGAAACCACCCCAGTATCTTTCCCTTGTAATTCTAGGGAGTCTGCTAGGGGTTCGCCGTCTTGGGAACACTAGCGCTCCCTGGAGCACGGATGCTTCGGCAACGAAGCTCGCACTTCGGTGCGAACCGACCACACACACACAAAACGAAAATAAAGTATTTACTAGAGCAGAGTTCCTCAACTTTTGTGCAACATGAAATTCTGATAAGGGAAGTGCATGACCTCGAACGCTGAGAACCGCACGAAAATGTGCTTAGAGCTTTGGAAATCGCTCATGCCAAAAAACAGTGATATGAGTTATTCTCATGCAAAACTGCACGTCTTACCACGAGAGACATTTGAATGATCACCTATTGAAGGTCCAAGAGAGGAAACAAAATATCGATATAATAGGACCCAAAAACACATATTTCAATGTCGTG
Organism: Thereuonema tuberculata; assembly: GCA_023159025.1. NCBI lineage: Eukaryota > Metazoa > Arthropoda > Chilopoda > Scutigeromorpha > Scutigeridae > Thereuonema > Thereuonema tuberculata. The sequence goes on from JAFIDM010012231.1 coordinate 89,812,961, forward strand.
GCTATATTGCTGTATTTCTCTCTGCTTAAAATAATTACGCTATCTGAACAACAAATTTTATATCGATATTTTGTTTATTTAAAAATGCCTACCATTAAAAGCACGGACAGACGATTAAAAAGGATAAAAAGATCACGACGTTTCTGACCCTCAACTTCATTGGGTCTATTTTCAAGTGACATTTAAAAAAAAAAAAAAAAAAAAAACATCTTCCATCGATGGAATCGTCTTGTGAAATACTTGTGAAAATATTAATATCGATATTTTGTTTCTTCGCGCTACCAAAGTTCCTCTCTTGGACCTTCAATAGGTGATCATTCAAATGTCTCTCGTGGTAAGACGTGCAGTTTTTCATGAGAATGACTCATATCACTGTTTTTGGCATGAGCGATTTATATACTAAGCACATTTTCGTGCGGTTCTCAGCGTTCGAGGCCATGCACTTCCCTTGTCAGAATTTTCTGTGGCACAAAAGTTGAGGAACTCTGCTCTAGTAAATACTTTATTTTCGTTTTAGAAAAGTGAATTAAAGTGTTACTGCAAAAAATAATCTTTTGAATTATAAATATTAAAAACAAATCTCTTTGACTTATAAATATCGAAACAAGTAACATTTTACAGCTGAGTGTTAGATTAATGTCGTTGTTACTAAATTCTTTGACAGTGTGAAACATATATATATTTTTGTATATTTTTATTGAATTCCAAAGTTTATTCAGACATTTCATTCCAATTTACGACAAATCATTTGGTCAAGAAAAAATTAAAAAATGTTAGAAAGTACTATTTTATTTACATCAAATTGAAAAAACGGAAAAACGATGAAAATGCACAAATGTTTGCTTTCACACTTTCAGTCAAAAAATTCTCCCCAAAATTAATAAATTGTGATGATGAGAAAAAACATTAAATGAAAAGTGATTTATTTCGGATTGCAATTATTACGTTTATATTTAGCGTGCGTGATAATAAAATACTTAATAAATGAACTCCATAACGCACATTCAAAAGTTAAAAATATTTTGTACTGTATATAAAAAACAGACCGGACAGTTTCAAGGACACAGGGCCATCATCATCAGCGGAATGAAAATTATAAAGAATTACATGCTTATATAGTCACCTACCATAACAATTATTCAAAATTATAGTAGATTTTATTGGACTTATGATATTTTGAATAATTGTTTTTTGTAGGTGACTATATATGCATGTAATTCTTTATAATGTTATCTGTATATGTTATTTATAAAATATTTTTATCTTTCTTATGTGCGTTATGGAGTTCCTTTATTAAGTATTTGCAATTATTCAAAGAGACTACTGATTTCCAAAGACTTATCATTACGATATAGATTTACTTTTGCTCTTTCTTTTTCAATTTGAATTTAATTTCAAGATTAACTCAGTTTCCAAGGATCTGAGTGGGAATCGATTCTCAACTTTACGAATTTGCTTTTGTAGAATCCCACAGTCACCTGTTTTGATTTAGGTGTCATATTTAACCTTCAAATATCCTAGAATTACTTATTAATCTTCTTGGCAGTACAAATGAGTCGCGACTTAGATGAAGGAAACTGAAAAACCGCAATACATCTCTGAATATACATTGATATGATACCAGAAAAACTAAAACACTTCTCTTGTAGCGTATAGGTTACTGCAGGAAAGCGACGAGGCATGGACTCCACGAGCTCTGTAGTGTATAGATAGAGCAGAAGTAATATATAGATAGTGTACACCCATGACTCCTCAATGGAAGGCCACAATTCCCTAATACTCTCTGATGGAACCCTGTACTTTATAGAGTACAGGCGAATAATTAGACTTACTTATGATGCCAAACTTGAAGGAATGTTTCCAGCCATAATTTGTGACTGCAGTTAGATATTGTCCTGTTTGAAAGAGCCCACTCCTGTCTGAAAAAACGCATGACATGAACGGGTGCAATGATAAGAGTCCATCAGTCAGTGATGTTTGCATGTGTATCGTCGATTTTCCCGAAACAATTGAAATAGCGATTCGTTGGATTAGGCTTCACGTTTCCAGCTATCTGGCGTCTAGTGGCGAGACGCAGAGTTCTGTGCTGTCGGGTCAGCAATAGGACCCCAGTGGACTGTTGGCTCTTGTATCCCTTTGAAAAAGAGAACGTTGTACTGTCCGAATGCTAATGTTATATGTGACTCCAGCATTGAAGTGTTCTGTTATCTGCTGCAATGTCGCGTACCGATCGACGCTATACACGATCGTTAGAGTGCTTCCTCTGCCGCGTAGATGTGAAAGGCTATATGTCTTTCCTGATATTGGGTAGACATGATAACATCCTTGAAATTCTTGCACGTGATAATGCAATTTCGTATTTATTTCGGAGATTGAATGACTCATTTCTCTGGCAGCGTATTACGCCTCGTTCAAAGTCGCGTAAATCATGCGATACGCTGCCATCGTCACTGTGAATTATAAGATAACAAATTGAGAGATTCATCTCTGTACTCCCTATTATGTTATTATTTTATTATGGGGTACGGGAATTTCCCGGCCACTCTGTTATTACAAATACTATCAGTAAGTAACTGTTGATAGTGAATGTTTTAAACTCCTTTATTCTTATCAGGAACGACATTTAGATTGAGACTAAAACAGAATCCAGATGTAAACAGATGAATTTAAATCTTGTTGAGTCCAGACGCACTTTCTGATGATGTTAGTCTATGTTACAAATGCTTTCAGAATGCTATGATGATAACTTGTTTTCTGTTAACTTTTGATCTTTAAAGACAAATCGTTAAGGAATTAAAAACTTCAAATCTTAAAAGTAAAGAAACTATGGGAAGCGATTTCTTGGAAGAAACAGTGGTTCATATATGTATTGGATGCATCTACCAAGAGTCAAACTTCCCATACATATACATGTTAAATTGTATACGAGTTTACTATATAAATAGAAGTATCATAATCTAAATATGTATCATAATCTTAACAAAATAGTAACATAATAGGGGGTACGGGAACTTCCTGGCCACACTGTATATATTTCAATTGCGGAAGATAGCATTTACTGCGGGAATGTAGTGGCTTGTAGTGAAAATGGTAACGACTGTCGCCGTTTTTCTGGTATTTCCGTACACGCGTTATATTTTTTCATGTTAGTTAGGCAATTACAACTAAAGTTGGATGAAGATTCTGCTACCAAATCACAGTATTATTTTCAGTTTCAGGCATTTGAATTTGTTTGTTTTTTTCGAAAGAGAAAACAATAGAGATATGCAGTAATTCCTTCTTTTATATATTTAATATAGGTTCAGAAAAGGTTTGAGGATATAAATTGTAGGAGTCTAGCTCTCTATTATACGCTCTAAAAGTTGCAAGATTTGATGGATGACATTGACAGAGCTAATAAAATATGCTCAAATAAAGAAGCACTATACAAAGAATATGATAAGATCCAACGTATCTTCCAAGCAAATGGCTTTCCTGAATTTTTAATAAAAAGATGGATAAAAAATTTTAATGTAAACAAAATCACACATAGCACAATACATAATATCGGGGCAGATAGTTCAACCAAGAAAGTGACTCATATAAAACGATTTGTATCCATCAAGTATGACGAAGATCTAATATACAGAATAAAACCAACCATGACTAGTGCAGGTATAGGCATAGCCTGCAAACCAAGCAACACGATAGGCACTTTTTTAAACAAGGACAGGAAAACGAAAGATCAACAATCCATCTTGAAAATGAAAGGAACCATTTATGGAATTAGATGTCAATCAGTACCACCAAATCGATCCAAATGTCTCTACACAGGAAATTCTAAAAGGGAATTGGGCATCCGCAAAAATGAACACGTAAACGCCGTAAAAAACAGAAATAAAGCATATGGCACCGCCTCTCACTGTATAACAACAGGCCATTCCCTTGATACTCAAAATATTGAAATATTTGGACAAAGAAAAATTAGATATTTAAGAGAATTTTATGAATCGGGGATGATTCGTCTACTAAAAAGCTACAACCAAGATTTGTCAACTAAAAATGTACTAGAATACGGCATCTAATGAACTCATTACAACGCATTGTCCACGCATCACAAAGAAACAAATACATCTCAACAAACACATCACAAAGGACTATTTCCAGCCATGACTACTTCCAACAGTGACCATTCACAACCAAGATTTATCAACAAACACATCTCAGCAAACACATCACAACAAAGACTATTTCCAACCGTTACGGAAAATCTCACACAGCCGCCATGTTTCATCCAAAAGAAAGACTTTAAATATAAGGGGGACCCAAACTGGAAAAGGGAACCTGTAAAGAAGTTCCGAAACGTCGTATATTATATAAGTAATTAGTTTTACATACCTTTTTCTTGACCAGTGCCAATGTAGTAGGCATATACAATATTAAGTTAAAGTATTCCACTACCAACCCATGTGTCTCTTTGAAGTCGTTGAAAGTTAAGTTCCCTGTGTTTCTGACCAGTGGTCGGTGATCAGTCCGACGCCCACCCTCCTTCATTTCGGTGTAATGAAAAACGTAAAGGCTCATTTTTTTTTCTTAGTTTGCCAGTTCTGTTAAAACAATTGTATGCAAGTTTGTTCCTGAAACCAGGTATCTCTCCCCACAATTACTTTATCCCCAGGGTGGATTTAAGCTTTCAGTTAAGAAGGATAAAATTAACTTCAACCACTTAAAAAAAAAAGTGGATCTAAAGTGGGAGATAATCTAGTGGGTGGAGATATACCTTAATTAATTGAAACAGACAGACTCATCTAGTGACAAGTTTTTGTAAACTCTCTCAAAACTTTGCCCACCTTAACCCTGGGAAAGATATCCGTTGCCCATTTTAGAGAGGGTTGATGAATCATATTCATATATTGAATGGATGAAGCTGTTTTACATGCGCCATTAAAGTAAGTAATCTATTTGCCATCGTCTGCTGATGGAGATGAGATTGCCGTCCTCCTGTAAAATAGGACAGGTTCTATTTTCAAGGAATGTTGCCGTCCATCTGTAGTAGCAATCTGGCACCAGCGCACCTGGTATCGAATTGTTGAACTTGTAGTTCAATGTCTGTTAAATCGAAATTACTAACTACCAAATTGAGTTTCACGAACAGTCTGGAGGAGAATCCAGGATGAAAAAATTTCCGAAAAAATTGAACCGTCTCGTCCAGTTCACAGCCTTAGCATTTGCTTACCGGGCATGGCAAATATTGAAATGATAGGTTTTTAATATTCAAATAAAATATCTAAATTAATAAATCAATCAAGATGGAGATAAGAAGTTTCAAGTAGTTAATTTAAATGTTATTACTTACAGAAATGTTTTAAAAATTAAACTTACCGGTACTTAATTATATTTGTTTACCAATAAATGAACTCCTAAAATCTTCATATCCAGAACTTTAAACAGGAGTAATGGCGATTGAATACATGGATTATAACGACAGTACAAGAGAAAAATATAGAGAAAAATTTGAAAAGCAGTTTTTTTAGTAATTCAACAAAAAACTGAAAGAAGATGAAACAAATTTAAGGAAATACAACAATTATGCTA